>JARQOC010000006.1:244936445-245380794 GCA_033576535.1 Allobates femoralis
TCTTTCGAAGCCCACTCTGTCCGCATCTTCTCCCCCTGTAACCTCCAACTAGCCGTCATCTACCGCCCCCCTGGATCCATCCCCACCTTCCTCGACCATTTTACCACCTGGCTTTTTCATTTCCTCTCTACTGACATCCCCACCATCATTATGGGCGATTTCAATATCCCCATTGACACTGCCCACCAAACCGCCTCTCAACTTCTTTCCCTGACCTCCTCCTTCGGGCTCTCCCAATGGTCCTCCTCTGCCACCCAAAAGATGGCCACACGCTGGATTTCATCTTTACATGTCTTTGCTCCCTTACTAATCTCACAAACTCGACCCTCTCCCTGTCTGACCACAATCTGCTGACCTTCTCCTCCCTCACCTCCCCTACTACATCACCTCCTCTCTGCAAACTTGATCATCCCCGCAGAAACCTAAAACACATTGATCTACACTCACTCTCAGAATCCATCCTCCCTCTCGCCAACATAACATCTATATGTGACACAGACACTGCCACCACCCTCTACAACACCACATTAACCAAGGCCCTCGACCTAGCAGCACCCCCCTCACATATCACGCTCCACGCACTAACAGGCAACCCTGGCACACCACCCTCACTAAAGACCTGAGACGGGCATCCAGGGTCGCCGAGAGGTGATGGAAAAAATCACGTTCCACTGAGCATTTTGCGCTGTTCAAACAGTACCTCATCGCCTTCAAGACTGCACTTGCCACCTCCAAACAAACCTTCTTCTTATCCCTAATAACCTCCCTGTCCAACAATCCCAAGCAACTTTTCAAAACCTTCAATTTCTTACTCCGCCCGCCTGCTCCCCCTCCCTCTCCCCTTATCTCTGCAGAAGACTTTGCCTCCTTCTTCAAAGAAAAGATTGACAGAATCAGAGACAGCTTTGATGCACTGTCCCCACAGCCTCCCCTCTCACCTATACTGCCCTCTACTTCCATCAACTGCTTACCCCCCTATAACTGAAGACCAGCTCTCCTCCCTCCTGTCAAAATCACACCTCACCACCAGCGCCCACAACCCGCTCCCATCCCACCTCATTCCCAACCTCACCTCCGTTATCATCCCAGCCCTAACTCATCTTTTCAACCTGTGGAACAAATAGCATGATCTCCTGCTGGGCGCTCAGAACAGGGCAAGGAATCCTGATCAGGTGAAAAGTCCTTTATTAAGAAAAACCTCCGTCACCACGACATGTTTCGACGGTGTAGTGCCGTCTTTCTCAAGATTCCACTTGAGAAAGACGGCACTACACCGTCGAAACATGTCGTGGTGACGGAGGTTTTTCTTAATAAAGGACTTTTCACCTGATCAGGATTCCTTGCCCTGTTCTGAGCGCCCAGCAGGAGATCGTGCTATTTGTTCCACTGGTATTTCTCTCTCCCTGAGGGCACGGCAGGAGCTGCTCGTTCTTAGCCGCAAGGACCTGTATCGCCGTGGCTACGGCTTAACACTGGAGACATAGGACCTGTCTGACGGCAGCGCGCCCGGTCACATGGGACGTGAGGAGGCGGAGCTTGTGTAATACGAGGAACGGCTGGCTAAGGGGAGACCCCCATAATCGCTCACACTTACACCAGTGTTGTGCATAGACCGCACAACACTAGGAGGTTAGTAGACATAGAACCATAAGTTAACAGAGACTAAGACGATATTGTACCATTGCGTCCCCTCTCTCTCCTTTTGTCTTTTCATCTTTTCAACCTATCACTTACCACTAGAAAAAAAGGGAGATACAAGAGGCGCAGATTGTGCCCTATCAAACATACACTATAGTTCTTATGTGGATTATAAGTGTATCCACTCACCTTTTATGGTTGTGAGACCCACAACCAGTTTAAAAGCATAAGGCAGCTGCTGCAGAACCTCCACCAACGCTGCAAAACCGCAGGAAATCAGGAGATAAAACTGGAATGGTATCCACGGTCCGCGCTGCTGCTCTTTATCCAAGGAATCCACAAGAGGTTATTACCATCAAAAGTTCTTTATTTCATAACACCAACGCGTTTCGGTGCTGTCCCAGCACCTTCCTCAGGGCATGTTACATGGCACAACAGCAGACCCTTTTATATGCAGTTACTGATATAAAATCCCTCCCCCAAAAGAAAAAAAACGTATTTGTCATCAGTGACATCATGAGATCAAGCCACCTCCCGGCCCAGAGATAGAGATCATTGCTAAAAACATGTAAAACATGTAATTTTAGCAGATGCAATGTGTATTGTCATATTCCATCAAAAAACTGACAAACAGAAATAAAAATAAAGAATGTATTATACACTATCAATCATCAGGATTGAACTTGGGAAAAGAAAAGAAACTCCTCAGGTTCCATCTGGTAGTCAAGGGAATGATCCCTCAGCCTATTTAGATTGAGACAATTTTTCTTGGGAGAAATAGGGTGCATATGTGATTTTATGGGAAGCTGTTAGCTCAAAATTATTGCATCCAGGCCATAAGAGGACCAAAAAAAAGACATATGAGGGTCCATAAGATGGTAAAAAACGAAAAAATGATTAAAATCAATAAATTTTATTCAGTTTTTGTTAAGAAGAAGAAGATAGTTTGTTGATTGAATCTTAGATTATCAGCCACAATGGCTCAAAAGGTATCTCTCCAGACACTGAGCAGGAACAAAGCCCACAAAATGCTGGTTCAATACCACTAAAAACCAGATTACATATGTTAAAAAATAGAAATATATATAAAACATATGTTAAAAACTTTGTTAAAATATAATCCCTAAAAATTACTAGAATCTGCAGATAAAAGCACATAAAAAGTAATGAAGAAACTGCATAGATTTTTAAAAGGTGTAATATTTAAAAGATCCACAAGATGGCGATATTCTGGATGCAGTAACTATGACTACCCATGTTAAACATACGTTGGTCCTCTGTAGTGCAATTGTTTGTCTCTAGGTGGCAGCAGAGTAGTTCTTTTAATGTATTTGTCATAGAAAAGCATAGAAAAGCATAGGTTGGAGTTATCTGAGGATGAGGATTAAATTAATTCTGTAATTAGATTCAATCCCCTGGGTTTAAGGGAGTTAAGTCTGTATATCCAGTATTTTTCTTTCTTTTTCAGGGTTTCAAATCTATTGACTATGTGTTCAGAGACATGTTCAATGGGTAGGATTTTCATCTTTGTGTAGTCTCTGTTATGATATTTTTCACAATTTCACAATCCATGTTCTGTCTTATAGGGAAGGTTTCACCCGTGGTAGTAGAGCAGAATTCATTTGTCTCATGTATTGTTTTACAAGACAGGCAATTTTTCTTGCCACACTTTGTCACCTTAGCATTCAGCACATCATCATCCATATTTCGTGACTGATTCTTGTGTAAACGACTAGGTGCAATAATCCCTTTTACATTAAGAGCTCTACGGAAAGTTATTTTTGGTTTTGGGGGAAGGATATTCTCAAGAACCGGATCACTTTGTAGGATATGCCAATGTGTGTCTAAAACCTTTCTGATGTTCTTGTGGTATTTATTCTACTGAATTAATTAAGATTTTAAAACACATCACTTGGAAAAACACATATATATTTATTACTCTGGATGTATCATCTCTATACACTAATATAGACCACGGTATTGGTATAGCTTGCACTGAACACTTTATTAAAAATGACACTGTTCTCACAGATGCAAAAAAAGCTTTTAATTTAGGTGGGTTGGATTTTATCTTGAAGAATAATTTTTTTATGTTTCAAAACCAATTTTACCATCAGCTAAAAGGCACAGCCATGGGATCCAAGGTAGCATGTTCATATGCAAATCTGTTCATGGGGGTTTTTGAGGAGATACATGTGCTTGGGAATGAACAAAGGGAAGGGATAATTGTTTACAAGAGATTTATAGATGACATTTTTTTAATCTGGGACACTGAAAAAGGCAATATTGAGAGTTTTTTATCTGGGATTTTTAACAATATTTGGGGTCTACAGTTTGAGCCCCACATGAATACTTCTACAATTAATTTTCTTGATCTTACTATTTTTACTGAGGGAGAGTCCATTTTAACAAAGACATATTTTAAGAATATCGATAGGAACAGTTATATCCATTATACGAGTGGACATTATAACAAATGGATAAAAAACATTCCTTTGAATCAAATTAAAAGAATCAAGTAAAATTGTACTAGAGAGGCTGATTTTGAGGAACAATCGAAAATTCTCATGGACCGTTTTAAACACAGAAAATATCCCAGAAGATTGATAAAAAACGCACAGAATCTCAGTAAAGGTATTAAACAGGACAAATTGTTGGAAAAACATGACAAACCTACCATAAATAATGATTTTGGCTATAATTTTATTACAAGGTACAATAAATACCACAAGAACAGCAGAAAGGTTTTAGGCACACATTGGCATATCCTACAAAGTGATCCGGTTCTGGAGAATATCCTTCCCCCAAAACCAAAGATAACTTTCCGTAGAGCTCTTAATGTAAAAGGGATTATTGCACCTAGTCGTTTACACAAGAATCAGTCACGAAATATGGATGATGATGTGCTGAATGCTAAGGTGACAAAGTGTGGCAAGAAAAATTGCCTGTGTTGTAAAACAATACATGAGACAAATGAATACTGCTCTACTACCACTGGTGAAACCAGGGGTGCACCAAGCCCCGCTGCCGCCTGAGCCGCGGCAGTGATTACGGGGGGGGTGGGGTGCTGGTGGAGCCCAGCGCTGCCGCCCCTTCTGCATGCATTGGTCCGGCCACTGCCGCCTGAGCCGCGGCGGTGATTACCGGCCGCGGCAGTGATTACGGGGTGTGGGGGGAGGGTGCTGGTGAAGCCCAGCGCTGCCGCCCCTTCTGTACTGGTCCCCCGGCGGGTTGCCACTTACCTGCGGTGCACGGGGTGAGCGGCCGGCGCCATGACAGGGGGAGGCTGTTTGCATGAGGCGCCGCCCCCTTCTGCACTGCCGCTCCCCCTGCCTCTTGCCGCCTGAATGACAGGGCTCACATTGTCCAATGGACGGTGCGGCCCTGGGTGAAACCTTCCCTATAAGACAGAACATGGATTGTGAAATTGTGAAAAATATCATAACAGAGACTACACAAAGATGAAAATCCTACCCATTGAACATGTCTCTGAACACATAGTCAATAGATTTGAAACCCTGAAAAAGAAAGAAAAATACTGGATATACAGACTTAACTCCCTTAAACCCAGGGGATTGAATCTAATTACAGAATTAATTTAATCCTCATCCTCAGATAACTCCAACCTATGCTTTTCTATGCTTTTCTATGACAAATACATTAAAAGAACTACTCTGCTGCCACCTAGAGACAAACAATTGCACTACAGAGGACCAACGTATGTTTAACATGGGTAGTCATAGTTACTGCATCCAGAATATCGCCATCTTGTGGATCTTTTAAATATTACACCTTTTAAAAATCTATGCAGTTTCTTCATTACTTTTTATGTGCTTTTATCTGCAGATTCTAGTAATTTTTAGTAACTTTTAGTAATTTTTAGTAATCTTTAGTCATTTTTAGGGATTATAATTTAACAAAAAGCTTTTAACATATGTTAAAAAATAGAAATATATATAAAACATATGTAATCTGGTTTTTAGTGGTATTGAACCAGCATTTTGTGGGCTTTGTTCCTGATCAGTGTCTGGAGAGATACCTTTTGAGCCATTGTGGCTGATAGTTTGTTGATTGAATCTTAGATTATCTTCTTCTTAACAAAAACTGAATAAAATTTATTGATTTTAATAATTTTTTTCGGTTTTACCATCTTATGGACCCTCATATGTCTTTTTTTTGGTCCTCTTATGGCCTGGATGCAATAATTTTGAGCTAACAGCTTCCCATAAAATCACATATGCACCCTATTTCTCCCAAGAAAAATTGTCTCAATCTAAATAGGCTGAGGGATCATTCCCTTGACTACCAGATGGAACCTGAGGAGTTTCTTTTCTTTTCCCAAGTTCAATCCTGATGATTGATAGTGTATAATACATTCTTTATTTTTATTTCTGTTTGTCAGTTTTTTGATGGAATATGACAATACACATTGCATCTGCTAAAATTACATGTTTTACATGTTTTTAGCAATGATCTCTATCTCTGGGCCGGGAGGTGGTTTGATCTCATGATGTCACTGATGACAAATACATGTTTTTTTCTTTTGGGGGAGGGATTTTATATCAGTAACTGCATATAAAAGGGTCTGCTGTTATGCCATGTAACATGCCCTGAGGAAGGTGCTGGGACAGCACCGAAACGCGTTGGTGTGATGAAATAAAGAACTTTTGATGGTAATAACCTCTTGTGGATTCCTTGGATAAAGAGCAGCAGCGCGGACCGTGGATACCATTCCAGTTTTATCTATCACTTACCACTGGCACCTTCCCCTCAGCCTTCAAACACGCCTTGATCACACCCATCCTCAAAAAACCCTCCCTCGATCCCACAACTGTCTCCAACTACCGTCCTATATCTCTCCTCCCTTTCACTTCTAAACTACTTGAACAGCATGTCCACTCTGATCTGTCCTCTCACCTCTCCTCCTGCTCCCTCTTTGACCGCCTGCAATCTGGCTTCCGACCCCTCCACTCCACTGAAACAGCCCTGACCAAAGTCACAAATGACCTACTGCCTGCCAAAAGCAAGCGCCACTACTCTGTTCTCCTCCTCCTCGACCTGTCCACCGCCTTCAACACTGTTGACCACTCCCTTCTACTACAGATCCTGGAATCTCTTGGCATCACGGACCTTGCCCTCTCTTGGATCTCCTCATACTTAACGGACCGCACCTTCAGCGTCACCCACTCCCACACATCCTCCTCATCCTACCCCCTATCTGTCGGGTTCCCCCAGGGCTTGGTTCTTGGACCATTACTGTTCTCAATCTACACTCTCGGCCTAGGGCAACTCATTGAGTCCCATGGCCTCCAATATCACCTCTACGCCGACGACATCCAAATCTACCTGTCTGGTCCTGACATCGCCTCCCTTCTATCCAAAATTCCATACTGCCTGTCCGCCATCTCATCCTTCTTCTCTGCTCGCTTCCTTAAGCTGAACATGGACAAAACCGAGTTCATAGTCTTCCCCTCCAAGACGCTCCCCCTCACTACCTGACCTATCCATCGTCGTCAACGACTGCTCTCTCTCTCCAGTCCCCCATGCCAAGTGCCTCGGGGTTATCCTTGTCTCTTCCCTCTCCTTCAAGCCCCACATCCAGGCCCTTGCCACCTCCTGCCGACTCCAGCTCAAAAACATCTATAGGATTCGCACTTTCCTTGACCACGACACTGCTAAAACCCTTATTCACGCTCTCATCATCTCCCGCCTCGACTACTGCAACCTCCTGCTCACCGGCCTCCCCAATACCTCCCTTGCACCTCTCCAATCTATCTTGAACTCCGCTGCCCGCCTAATCCATCTGTCTCCCCGCTACTCCCCTGTTTCCCCCCTCTGCCAACTCTTCAATGGCTCCCTACTTCCCAGAGATCTCGGTTTAAAACATTAACCATGACATACAAAGCCATTCACAACCTGTCCCCTCCATACATCTCTGACATGGTCTCCCGATACCTACCCTCACGCAACCTGCGATCCTCCCAAGAGCTTCTCCTCTACTCCCCCCTCATCTCCTCTTCGCACAACCGCATACAGGATTTCTCCCGTGCTTCACCTATACTCTGGAACTCTCTGCCCCAACACATCAGACATTCTCCTACCCTGGGAACCTTCAAAAGAAGTCTGAAGACCCACCTCTTCCGCCAAGCCTACCACCTGCAATAAGACCCGGTCCACCACACCGCCTCACGACTGGAATTTCCCCCTCCCACTGTATCTCCACCCGCCCCTCGTAGGCTGTGAGCCTTCGCCGACATGATTTGTCCCCTCTTGTATCTGTACAACCGAATTGTCAACATTTATTGTTACTTGTATTGTTACTATGTTACTTGTCCTAGTCTGCCCTTTTAGCATGTAAAGTGCCATGGAATATAATGGCGCTATATAAATAAATAATAATAATAATAATGTATATGACATGGAATTTATTGCAAATGTTCTTTTTTTTTTTTTTTTTTAAATCAGGTATTTTTTTATTAAACAGCATAAGTCAGACATATCGTACAATATCAACACACGTCATACATTTTAAACTGTATTTTTGAAAACTATCCCTCGCCAGGCCCTGTCATAACTCCCTCCCCTCCCATCCAGCCCCCCCTTTCCCTCCCCCCTTTCTGTCTAGACAGCAGGTACAAGCCCCTACATAGCTTTCAGAAAAACCTATAATTAGACACATAAAGTATTAAATACAGACTGCTCCCTTGTTCAATATTCTTGTCATTGGTTTCGTTTTCTTTTTTTATTCTGATTAGGCCCCTCCAACTTATCCTGTCCCATAGGCATGCCAAGACGACCATATTTTGTCGTATAGATCCATCTTTACCCCTCTTGCGGTACACCCCTTTTTCCAGACAAAAAATATAATTAGCCTGTGTCACAAACTCCCTCCTCGATGGCGGCTCCTTCCTTGTCCAATGCTTTGCAATCAGTTTACGCGCAATATATAGTAGTCTCGCAATGGCCGTCTTGGCGGTATCATCCACCTGTATCTCATCCACGTACCCCAACAGGCATACCACCGGGTCCCGAGGAACATTACATCCATACGCCCCTCCTACTCTAGTAATCACCATAATCCAGAACGCTGCTAGTCGTGGGCACAGCCACAGCATGTGAAGTAACCCTGTCGACTCTGCCCGACACCTTGCACATTCCGAATTCTATCTCAATTTGATCTTATATAAAAATTCTGGCGTTCTATATACTCTGTGCAAGATGTAAAGCTGCGACAGTCTGCCAGGTTCACTTAGCGACTGCTTCGGAATCCACTCCAGGATCGACTCCTATTTGTCATCCTCCAAAGCTCCCACCTCCATCTCCCACCGATTCCTAGCATTAGACTGGTGCTGTATCAAATATGTATGCAGGATATCCCGGTATGTGGTCGCTATCACCCCTCTCGTGGGTCCCCCTTCGCAAACATAGTCCAGAACCAGATCCCTCTGTACCCTCAACTCTCCACTCCGCGCCTGTGTTTGAAGTGCATGTTTCATCTGCAGGTACTGATAAATGCCCTTTTCATGCAGTCCATATTCCTCCCTCAACCTGGAGAAGGGCTTGAGCCTCTGCCCCTCCAGCACTTGTAGTGCCATCACAATTCCCTTTTCCCTCCACTCTACCAGACATCCCATTTTAACAATCTCCGACAGATTGGCGTTATTCCACAAGAGAGAGTAGTTTGTCAGCCCCCCAACTCCCCTAAGCAAATTCAATTTCCCCCAAATACTCTGCGTCAACAACATAGTAGGGCATTGCCTTCCCATTTTCCCCATCGACCCATCTTCCACACTATCAATGGGCTCCTGTTAGTCACTCCCTCCATAATTTCCTGAATAGATGGATGTTCCGCCCTCCGTGCCCATTCCCTCACATGTTGACTCTGCGCCACTATATAATACAAATAGGGGTTAGGCAAAGCTAATCCTCCCTCGTCCTTGGGCCGTTGGAGAAGTTCCATTCTCAATCTGGCCTACATATCAGGCTTTGGAACAAAGAATTAATCTGTTGAAACTTAGCCTGTGCTATAGATATCGGGGAGTTGTGAAAAACATAAAATAGCTTAGGCATCAGTATCATCTTTATTAAATTTATTCGGCCAACAACTGAGAGATGTAACTTGTTCCAAGCTTTCAATTTAATTTTAATAGTCTCCAAAACTGGTGTTAAGTTCAAATCCAAAAAATTTGTAATGGGAGCTGACACCCAAATCCCCAAGTACTTAAATCTATCTACCACTTTAAGGCCCCCGCTCTCCACTACAGATGAGATTCCTTCATCCAATGGGAATAGTGTGGACTTATGCCAGTTTATCCTTAGACCTGACATGTCTTCATATTGATCAATAAGTCTCATAGCTCTCGCCAGTGAGACTTCAGAGTCCACAAGGAATAATAAAATGTCATCTGCATAGAGTGCCACCCTCTCCTCCATCCTGCCATATCTAAATCCTGTTATCTCCCTGTCACTCCTCAGTTTTGCCGCCAGCGGTTCTATAGCGAGTGCAAATAAAAGTGGGGAAAGGGGCACCCCTGTCTAGTACCTCTCTGCAGATTTATCGGCCCAAACAATGCCCTATTTGCCTGGACTCTAGCCACCGGCTGTGCATATAACAAACGTATCCATGAGAGGAAGACAGGGCCGAAACCCAAGGATTCCAGAACCCCCCATAAAAACTGCCAACTTACACAATCCAAAGCCTTATGCGCATCCAACGAGGCTATAACTCTCCTGTCCGCACTATCAGTTGGTAATTGCATGTTGAGAAACAGTCTCCTCAGGTTCACCGCAGTGGACCTACCAGGCATAAAACCCGATTGATCAGGGTGTATCAGAACGCTGACAACACCCGTCAATTTATTAGCCAGGGCATTAGCCAGTATCTTGACATCTGCAGACAGTAAAGAAATAGGTCTGTAGGAGTCTGGCAGTCCCGGATCTCTACCCTCCTTAGGCAGAACAACAATTGTTGCCTCTCTCATGGACGTCGGTAGCACTCCCTCCTCCCTTGAGTGTCATAACACCTCCTGCAGCTTTGGCAGCAATACTTCCTCCAGGTGCTTATATATTTCCACTGGTAGCCCGTCTGTCCCCGGCGCCTTGTCATTGGCCATAGACGCCAAGGCAATGCTCAACTCTTCATGTGTAATTGTAATATCAGCAGAATCCGTAGTTTTAGACCCATCAGATCTATGCATTGAATAGACAAAGGGAGTCTTCCTCTGTGACGAAGCCACCAGTGACAGTAGGTGCCACGATTTTTTCCCCCTCCTCATAGAATGCCATTCGTCTGAATTCGTTTCTCTTAAGTGCCTTATCAAGTTGGAACCCATCCAGCTCCGCCTGAGCAGTCCGCAGTCTAGTCGCTGCTCCTCCCCCACCCCCGCTATCAGAACCTCCTCAGCCTGTCGCACCGCCTCCAGTTTCTCTCCTTCCTCCCGCCTTGTTGTAGTTTTGCGTGAATTAATTTCCTTAATTAACAATCCCCTTAATACGCCTTCATAGCATCCCAGACTAGTGACGTCTAGCTGTCCTAATCATTAAACACATAGAATTCTGTAACATCCCTTTGTATCTGAGCCATGTTAATAGACTGTTGCCATACCGGATCTAACTTCCAGCTCATCCTCCCCGCAACACCCCTCCAGAACGCACAAGAACACATACAGGTTTATGATCAGTGATGATCCTGGGTAGATAATCAGCAGTCAACACCAATTCGTCCATACGATCATTCCCCAATGCCATGTCAATACGGGAGAGCGTATTGTGAGTAGCGGAATAACAGGAGAAACATTTGACACCTGGATTCCTTTCCCACAGACGTCTCGTAACCCTAATTCTTGTAGAAATATCCCAAAGGGGGTCACATGCCCCTGAGTCCTGGGTGGATTGTTCTTAAACTTATCCCAGTAAGCGTCCTGGACATAATTCAGGTCTTCCACTAGCAGTATTGGTATCTCGCCCAAATGACCCATCCACTCCATAACTTCTTTAATCTTCCCACTCGAGTAAGGCGGAGGAATGTACATAGCCACTATGGCCATTAATTGACCCTGCACCTTGCACACCACTATAACGTATTGCCCCTCTGTATCCACACGAGTTTCTACTGCTTCAAATTTGGTGGTCCTAGGGATCAACACAGATACCCCCCTCGAGTAGGAAGAGTACTTGAATGGTAGGATTCCTGAATCCATCTCTTCTGCATGAGATCCAACTTTTCCTTCACCATATGTGTCACCATTAAACATACAATCGTTGGTTTCTGATCTATAATGTATTGGAATATAGCCGCCCTCTTAGTGACGTTGGATAGCCCCCTTACGTTCCAACCAAGTACTTTAATGGCAGCCATCAGTGGTCCAAAGTGCCCATACAATCAGTATTCCTAGTGCCGTTCCCCACCATCTAGACTTCTTCTCTCCCCTTCTACCCATACCCCCCCGAACCTCTCCCGCCCTCCGCTGTCCCCCCTCAACCCCAATACATACGCCGCCTCCATGCAGCGCGGGTCTCCAGATCCCAACAGGTACCGTTTTCCACCTCATCCTTCTCAAGAACGGTATAGTCTCGCTCCCCTCCGCCCGCCTAAATGAACACCACTTAAACCATTATCCAGGCAACAACCTAACAATACCCACAGAACATATAGCATACATTACCCCTCCTCCAAAAATCCTCCTCCATCTGTCAGAAACCTCCCACCAGAAGGATCCAACTTAAAAACTATATGCCCCCCTCTGCGGGACGCACAGAATTCCCAGAGCTCCAGAGAGAGACGAGCAAGCTCTAGAAAAAACATGAACAGACATCTGTCCCAAAAATAAAAAAAAAACAATCACATACAAATGTCCAGAAAAAATGAAATAAAATAGATGAGAAAAATATTAATAAACTTGGGGTATAGTAGGACCTCATAACAAGAACAGTCCAGTTACAAGTCCCGGTGTTCGGCACTTCCTCCCATTCCTTCCTATACGGAATGACCATGGATGATCCAATGTCAATCAGGCCTCAGACGTCTCAGTCGTCACCCGCTCTGATCCGTTTGGCATTAGAGTCCAGCCATTGAGACGCCTCCTCTGGCGATATAAAGAATTGCACCTTCCCCAGTGTGGCTACTCTCAATCTGGCGGGAAAAAACATGGAGTACTGCACTCCCAACTCCCGCATTCTCTTCTTAATGCCATACCAGATGTAACTTCCAGCTCATCTTGCTCCCCCGCAACACCCCTCCAGAACGCACAAGAACACATACAGGTTTATGATCAGTGATGATCCTGGGTAGATAATCAGCAGTCAACACCAATTCGTCCATACGATCATTCCCCAATGCCATGTCAATACGGGAGAGCATATTGTGAGTAGCGGAATAACAGGAGAAACATTTGACACCTGGATTCCTTTCCCTCCAGACGTCTCGTAACCCTAATTCTTGTAGAAATATCCCAAAGGGGGTCACATGCCCCTGAGTCCTGGGTGGATTGTTCTTAAACTTATCCCAGTAAGTGCCCTGGACATAATTCAGGTCTTCCACTAGCAGTATTGGTATCTCGCCCAAATGACCCATCCACTCCATAACTTATTTAATCTTCCCACTCGAGTAAGGCGGAGGAATGTACATAGCCACTATGGCCATTAATTGACCCTGCACCTTGCACACCACTATAACGTATTGCCCCTCTGTATCCACACGAGTTTCTACTGCTTCAAATTTGGTGGTCCTAGGGATCAACACAGATACCCCCTCGAGTAGGAAGAGTACTTAGAATGGTAGGATTCCTGAATCCATCTCTTCTGCATGAGATCCAACTTTTCCTTCACCATATGTGTCACCATTAAACATACAATCGTTGGTTTCTGATCTATAATGTATTGGAATATAGCCGCCCTCTTAGTGACGTTGGATAGCCCCCTTACGTTCCAACCAAGTACTTTAATGGCAGCCATCAGTGGTCCAAAGTGCCCATACAATCAGTATTCCTAGTGCCGTTCCCCACCATCTAGACTTCTTCTCTCCCCTTCTACCCATACCCCCCCGAACCTCTCCCCCCCTCCGCTGTCCCCCCTCAACCCCAATACATACGCCGCCTCCATGCAGCGCGGGTCTCCAGATCCCAACAGGTACCGTTTTCCACCTCATCCTTCTCAAAAACGGTATAGTCTCGCTCCCCTCCGCCACCACTTAAACCATTATCCAGGCAACAACCTAACAATACCCACAGAACATATAGCATACATTACCCCTCCTCCAAAAAATCCTCCTCCATCTGTCAGAAACCTCCCACCAGAAGGATCCAACTTAAAAACTATATGCCCCCCTCTGCGGGACGCACAGAATTCCCAGAGCTCCAGAGAGAGACGAGCAAGCTCTAGAAAAAACATGAACAGACATCTGTCCCAAAAATAAAAAAAAAACAATCACATACAAATGTCCAGAAAAAATGAAATAAAATAGATGAGAAAAATATTAATAAACTTGGGGTATAGTAGGACCTCATAACAAGAACAGTCCAGTTACAAGTCCCGGTGTTCGGCACTTCCTCCCATTCCTTCCTATACGGAATGACCATGGATGATCCAATGTCAATCAGGCCTCAGACGTCTCAGTCATCACCCGCTCTGATCCGTTTGGCATTAGAGTCCAGCCATTGAGACGCCTCCTCTGGCGATATAAAGAATTGCACCTTCCCCAGTGTGGCTACTCTCAATCTGGCGGGAAAAAACATGGAGTACTGCACTCCCAACTCCCGCATTCTCTTCTTAATGCCAGTGAATTGCCTCCGCTGCTTTTGTACACTCGGCGAGTAGTCTGGGTATACCGCTATCTCCTGACCATTATATGTCACTAGCTGGGTGCCCGATGCACATGCATCGGGATTCTAGCAGAGCGAGTCTCTGACTCGCAATGGCCGCTTCGCGGCCAATGCTTTGCGCTGCTAAGGCCACTCGCCATGCCCGCTGCGCGGGCATAGCGAGTCGCCTTAGAACTGCTCGCAATGGCCGCTGCGCGGCCAATGCTTCGGTCGTATCCACATGACGACATTGACTCGCAGCGTGAGCGGACTCAAAAGGGGCAAAAATCCCATTCGTGATTATATAATAGATGTCCTCCACATCTCGTGCCTTCCTCAGAATAATGTCCCGGTCCCTAATGTTCAAGATCGGGCCAGGATTGTACGTGGCTCCGACCCCGGTGGCCTAGGCTGCATCGGAACCCTATGTGCCCTCTCCACCACATAGACTTTAGTTAGGATGTTTCTCCAATCTTGTCTTTCAGCCACTGTTCAATAAAGGCAGTGGGGTCCCTTCCCTCTACCTTCTCAGGGAATCCCACCAGCCGGAGATTATTTGTTATTATGTTTGTTGTCAGATTGCTGCAGCTGCTGTATTTTGTCCTCTATAGCTCCAACCCTCTCCTCCACCTCAGATATCCGCTTGTCTGATTTCTTTAGAGCCACATTGATGCTGGCAATATCCCCCTACATTCCTTGCACACTGGCTGCCACAGTATTCAGAGTCATTTTCATAGAGGAGACCAGTGAGAAAAGATCTTTCAACGTAGGTTCCTCAGGGACCTCCGGCCCCTGCTGCAGTCCATCCATCCCCTCCTCCCTCGGTGCAGCCTCGCTCCTCACCTCCATGTCTCCCACAGATCCATTGCCATCCTCCTCCGCCTGGCCCTCTCCTTCCTCCTCACCCACCTCTGCTCCATCGCTGGAATTTGTGTCTCTTAGCAGCTTCATGGCTGCCATCATTTGTCTTTTGCATGCCGCATTCTCCCTCTCTGCATCCAGGCGTGCGGCTTCCCCCTCCACCAGCTCCCAGCTCTTGTTACCTGCGGCGGGTCATAGCTGGGCTCCTGGGCTTCCAGTGACGATCCCCGACTTCAGGGTTGTGCGGTCTCCCACGTCGGAGGGTCTGTATGTCGAATACTCTGGGCTGTTGCAGGATAAATCCACTGTGTTCGGCGGGAGCTCACCGCCACACGTCTTCTCACATCCCCTGCTAGGCCACGCCGCAAATGTTGTTTATATGCACTGTTATTTTTGAAAAATTCAATAAAAATGATTTATTAAAAAAAAAAAAAAAGGCCCCTCCCCACCGTCAACCACCAATGTTTTACTGTCTCCCATGGGGCATGGAGAGGTCCTTCAGTGTTGCCTGGCCAGCGCGGCAGGTTGGGGCATTTTTTCAATTTGTATTTTTTTCAGACAGTTGTTTATTGTACAAACATAAAGAAGAATAAAAGTAAAAAAAAAAAATTGCTATCGCTAATAAAAATGTTGAGGCTCTTTTTTTTTTTTATAAAATTTCAACATTATAACAGGAATGGAAAAAAGGGGAAAACATTTTCCAGGATAACAATCATAATAAACAGCAGTGGTCACAATACAAGGTTACAGTTTTGCGAGTCAAACGGGGTAAAGGAGGAATTAGGGTGGAAATGTAAGAGTAAGGGGCAGTAATGGGGAGGGACACTGGGGAATAAAGGGGAGTGTATAGTGTCAGAGAGTCCTGCATAGAGTAGTTGAATTAACTAAGCGATTTGGGGATCAAATTTCAAATCAACGCATAAACATTTTACAACAAGCCATCTAGACAAAAAAAAGGAATCTGTAGGGAGACAAATATTAAGAACCACCGGATGTGTTTACTTGGTGATCCTCTGATGCATTCAGCTAGGATATTCAAGTGTGTAGAATCTTCAGGATTTTAGATCCTAATTATTTAATTTTCTCATACAAGTCAATTTGCCTTTGGAAGTACACTGAGCTGTAGGCTGTAGGCTGATTTTCTGCTCAGGGAAAAAAAAAAAAAAAAAGACTCTTTATATCTGATTTTCTAGCGAGTGTGACGAGCTACGTGTGACAGAGCGCAAGTGCGACAGAAGTAAGTGTGTGACTTGTGATTCAGTGAGGAGGTGTTTGGGAATCCTGCAACAAATACCTGTGTGAATTGCTGACTGTTTTTTTTTTTGTTTTTGTTTTTTTTACCTTTTTAATTTTATTGGGCTTTCTTAACTTTCTTTTCTCTCTACAAGTTTATAGTCTCTTATTTTACTACCTGTAAGTTAAAGGGTTAACTACTCTGCACTTAAAGCCTCTGCACTTAAACTACTCTGCACTTAAAGGGAGAATTAGGGAGAACTGTAGCTATACTTACAAGGGGTTAATTAAGGGTGGGGGTGCATAATTAAGGGTTTATAAGAAGCAGCTGGTTGGGGCTTCCAGTCCTTTGGAAGTACACTGAGCTGTAGGCTGTAGGCTGATTTTCTGCTCAGGGAAAAAAAAAAAAAAAAAAAGACTCTTTATATCTGATTTTCTAGCGAGTGTGACGAGCTACGTGTGACAGAGCGCAAGTGCGACAGAAGTAAGTGTGTGACTTGTGATTCAGTGAGGAGGTGTTTGGGAATCCTGCAACAAATACCTGTGTGAATTGCTGACTGTTTTTTTTTTTGTTTTTGTTTTTTTTTACCTTTTTAATTTTATTGGGCTTTCTTAACTTTCTTTTCTCTCTATTATTATTATTATTATTATTATTATTTATTTATATAGCGCCATTGGTTCCATGGCGCTTTACATAAGCAGTGGGGGTAACAAGGACAGGTACAGTACATATGAGCAGTACATATGACAATGCTTGCTGATACACGACGGGAGAGGTTCCTGTCCACGAGGGCTCACAGTCTACGGGGGTGGGGGAGGACACAATAGGAGGGGGGTAAGCGCCAAGCGGTTGGTGGAGCGGCGCTGGGTCTCATCATGGGTTATAGGCTTGTTGGAATAGATGAGTTTTCAGGTTCTTTTTGAAGCTCTTGAGGGTAGGCGAGTGTCTGACGTGCTGGGGGAGGGAGTTCCAGAGTCTAGGGGAGGCACGGGAGAAGTCTTGTATGCGGTTGTGGGAGGATGAGATGAGGGGGGAGGAGAGGAGGAGTTCTTGTGAGGAGCGTAGGTTGCGTGCAGGTTGGTATTGGGAGACCATGTCGGAGATGTAGGGGGGGGACAGGTTGTGGATGGCTTTGTAGGTCAGGGTTAGGATTTTAAATTTAGATCTTTGGGGGGTGGGGAGCCAGTGGAGTGCCATGCGGAGAGGGGAGCTAGGGGAGTAGCGGGGAGACAGGTGGATTAGACGGGCAGCTGAGGTCAGGATAGAGTGGAGAGGTGCAAGGGAGGAGGCAGGGAGACCGGTGAGCAGTAGGTTGCAGTAGTCCAGGCGGGAGATGATGAGGGCGTGGACGAGAGTTTTGGCGGTGTCGTGGTTAAGAAACGGGCGGATGCGTGAGATGTTCTTGAGTTGGAATCGGCAGGAGGTGGCAAGGGCTTGGATGTGGGGCTTGAAGGAGAGGGAGGAGTCGAGGGTGACCCCGAGGCACTTTGCGTGGGGGACTGGGGAGAGAGAGCAGTCGTTGACTCGGATTGACAGGTCTGGCAGAGGGGGAGGGCGGCTGGGGGGAAGACGATGAACTCTGTTTTGTCCATGTTCAACTTGAGGAAGCGAGTAGAGTTCTCTCTACAAGTTTATAGTCTCTTATTTTACTACCTGTAAGTTAAAGGGTTAACTACTCTGCACTTAAAGCCTCTGCATTTAAACTACTCTGCACTTAAAGGGAGAATTAGGGAGAACTGTAGCTATACTTACAAGGGGTTAATTAAGGGTGGGGGTGCATAATTAAGGGTTTATAAGAAGCAGCTGGTTGGGGCTTCCAGTCCTTTGGAAGTACACTGAGCTGTAGGCTGTAGGCTGATTTTCTGCTCAGGGAAAAAAAAAAAAAAAAAAAGACTCTTTATATCTGATTTTCTAGCGAGTGTGACGAGCTACGTGTGACAGAGCGCAAGTGCGACAGAAGTAAGTGTGTGACTTGTGATTCAGTGACTTTGGATTAAGAGAGTTTGGAAGGGAGGATTTATTGAATTGCTGGTTGTATTTAATTAATACTTTGCATTTCTTTTTACTTATCATTTCTGTCTGGTGCAATCCCCATTAGGAAATCAGCTCCATGATTGGCAATGCCATCCAGTGTACATCTTGCCACATGTATGCATTCCTTGACCAGCCGGTCGAGGGTGCATACTGCTGTGTGAGATGTGAGTACATTGTGCATTTGGAAGCCCAGATACTGGATCTAAATGAACAACTGACAACGCTGAGATCCATAGACAATATGGAAAGGAGTCTGCTGCTCACTGAACAGCTGCTCAATGGGATAGATGTGGGGGAGGATGGTAGTATGGAGCTGCAGGACCATGAGGTAGCTAGCTGGGTGACAGTTAGAAGGCGGGGTAGAGGGAAGGGTGCCAGGGAGGCTAGCCCTGATCTAGCACACCCCAATAAATTTGCTATGTTGGCAGATGAGGGGGGTGTGAGTTCAGGTACAGCACTGCTGCAGAAGGGCATGACCTCTGAAAGCCAGAGGAGTGGCTGCTCCAGTAAGGGGGAAAACAGGAGAGAAGGACAGGCCAGACAGGTGCTGGTAGTGGGGGACTCAATTATTAGGGGAATAGATAGGGCAATCTGTCACAAAGACAGGGATGTCGAACAGTGTGCTGCCTACCTGGCGCTCGAGTCCGGCACATCGCTGATCGGGTTGACAGATTACTGGGAGGGGCTGGTGAGGACCCAGCGGTCATGGTGCACATTGGCACAAATGACAAAGTTAGAGGTAGGTGGAAGGTCCTTAAAGATGATTTCAGGGAATTAGGCTGCAAGCTTAAGGCAAGGACCTCCAAGGTAGTATTCTCTGAAATACTGCCTGTACCACGTGCCACACCAGAGAGGCAATGGGAGATTAGGGAGATAAATAAGTGGCTCAGGAATTGGTGTAGGAAGGAGGGGTTTGGGTTCCTGGAGAACTGGGCCGACTTCTCTGTTGGCTACAGGTTCTATGCTAGGGACAGGCTGCACCTCAATGGGGAGGGTGCAGCTGTGCTGGGGGAGAAAATGGCTAGAAGGTTGGAGGAGTGTTTAAACTAGGGATTTGGGGGGAGGGTATTCATTGTATAGGAGGGGAAGATAGTGTAAATAGTAACCTGGGCACAAGTAATAAAATTGGGGGTGGCATGGGGGGTGGGGTTAGAACAGTCAATCTAGTAGGAAGGAATAGAGGTAAAGAGAGATGCATAAAGTGCATGTACACTAATGCCAGAAGCCTCACCAACAAAATGGAGGAATTAGAATTGATTTTGTTGGAAAATAATTATGACATGGTGGGGATTTCGGAGACTTGGCTGGACGAGAGCCATGACTGGGCTGTTAATTTACAGGGCTATTGTCTGTTCAGAAATGACCGTACACATAAGCGAGGAGGAGGTGTATGTTTATACGTAAAATCATCCTTAAAACCCATCCTGCGTGATAATATAGGTGAATCTAATGGAAATGTAGAGTCCCTGTGGGTGGAGATAAGGGGAGGGGGAAAAAATAATAAATTACTGATAGGGGTTTGTTATAAGTCCCCAACAATAATGGAAGTGGAGGAGAATATCCTCATAAAGCAAATAGATGAAGCAGCGACTCAGGGAGAAGTCATTATTATGGGGGACTTCAACTACCCTGAAATACATTGGGGATCAGAAACCTGCAGTTCCAGCAAAGTAATAAGTTTTTGACAACTATGAGAGACAATTACCTTTCACAACTGGTTCAGGACCCAACAAGAAGGGGGGCACTGCTGGACCTAATATTAACCAACAGGCCGGACCGCATATCAAATATACGGGTTGGAGGTCACTTGGGTAATAGTGATCATAACTTAATAAGCTTTCAAGTATCCTTTACTAAGACGTGTAGTAGAGGGGCTACAAGGACACTAAACTTCAGGAAGGTAAATTTCCAACGGTTGAGAGACGATCTTAGTGCAATAAACTGGGACGATGTCCTGAGACATAAAAGTACACAACACAAATGGGATATGTTTATTAGCATCCTGAATAGGACCTGTGCACAATATATACCCTATGGGAATAAGCATGCTAGAAATAGGAGGAAACCACTATGGCTAAATAAAGCGGTAAGAAGTGCAATATGTGACAAAAAGAAAGCATTTAGGGAATTAAAGCAAGTAGGTAGTGATGAAGCATTATTAAATAAATACAGAAAATTAAATAACATTTGTAAAAAGCAAATCAAGGCAGCAAAGATTGAGACAGAGAGACTCATTGCCAGAGAAAGTAAAAAGAATCCCAAAATATTTTTTAACTACATAAATAGTAAGAAACTAAAAAATGATGGTGTTGGCCCCTTTAAAAATAGTCTGGGTGAAATGGTGGATGAGGATGAGGAAAAAGCCAATATGCTAAATGACTTTTTTTCAACAGTATTTACACAAGAAAATCCCATGACAGACAATATGATCAGTGATAACAAAAAGTCTCAATTAAATGTCACCTGCTTAACCCAAGAGGAAGTACGGCATCGTCTAAAAATCACTAAAATTGACAAATCCCCGGGCCCGGATGGGATACACCCCAGAGTGCTGCAGGAATTAAGTACTGTCATAGATAGACCATTATTTTTAATATTTAAAGATTCCATAATAACAGGGTCTGTACCACCGGACTGGCGTATAGCAAATGTGGTGCCAATATTCAAAAAGGGGACAAAAACTGAACTTGGAAATTATAGGCCAGTAAGCTTAACCTCTACTGTGGGTAAAATCCTAGAGGGTTTTCTAAGAGATGCTATACTGGAGTATCTGAAGAAAAATAACCTCATGACCCATTATCAACATGGTTTTACGAGGGACCGTTCCTGTCAAACTAATCTGATAAGCTTCTATGAAGAAGTAAGTTCTGGACTGGACCAAGGAAATGCAGTGGATGTGGTGTATATGGACTTTTCAAAAGCTTTTGATACGGTGCCACACAAAAGGTTGATACATAAAATGAGTGCAATGGGGATAGGGGAAAATATGTGTAAGTGGGTTAAGAACTGGCTTAGTGATAGGAAACAAAGGGTGGTTATTAATGGAACACACTCATAATGGGTCACAGTTAACAGTGGGGTACCACAGGGGTCAGTGTTGGGCCCGCTTCTATTTAATATATTTATTAATGACCTTGTAGGGGGCATACGGAGTAGAATCTCAATATTTGCGGATGACACTAAACTCTGCAGGGTAATCAATACAGAGGAGGACAATTTTATATTACAGGAGGATTTATGTAAACTAGAAGCTTGGGCTGCTAAATGGCAAATGCGCTTTAATGGGGATAAATGTAAAGTCATGCACTTGGGCAGAGGAAACAAAAGGTATAATTATGTGCTTAATTGTAAAGCACTGGGCAAAACTGTCACTGAAAAAGACCTGGGTGTATGGGTAGATGACAAACTCACATTTAGTGGCCAGTGTCAGGCAGCTGCTGCAAAGGCAAATAAAATAATGGGATGCATTAAAAGAGGCATAGATGCTCATGAGGAGAACATAATTTTACCTCTATACAAGTCACTAGTGCGACCACACTTAGAATACTGTGTACAATTCTGGTCTCCGGTGTATAAGAAAGACATAGCTGAACTAGAGCGGGTCCAGAGAAGAGCGACAAAAGTCATTAGAGGACTAAGGGGTCTGCAATACCAAGACAGGTTATTAAACTTGGGGTTATTTAGCTTGGAAAAACGAAGGCTTAGGGGTGATCTTATAATAATGTATAAATATATGAGGGGACAGTACAGAGACCTTTGTAATGACCTCTTTACTCTTAGGCCTGAGACTGGGACAAGGGGGCATCCTCTACGTCTGGAGGAAAAAAGGTTTAATCATAATCACAGACGCGGATTCTTTACTGTAAGAGCAGTGAGACTATTGAACTCTCTGCCACATGCTGTTGTAATGAGTGAGTCACTACTAACATTTAAGAAGGGCCTGGATGCCTTTTTTGAAAACTATAATATTATCAGTTATATATACTAGATTCTTTGATAGGGCGTTGATCCAGGGAATTAGTCTGATTGCCGTATCTGGAGTCAGGAAGGAATTTTTTCCCCCAATGTGGAGCTTAGTGTTGCCACATGGGTTTTTTTTGCCTTCCTTCAACCTTAAAAACTATGTTACTATGTTACTATGTTAATTTGGTTGGATTCTTTTAACCATTCTTTGCAGAGATTACTACATCTTTCCAGTGTCTTGCGATAGTTATTTTTGCTGCATTGAGCAGCTGAGGTAACAATGAGCTTCTTTTAAAGTGCGAATTTGAGGGATCGAGAATGAGTAAAATGAGAATTAATGTATACCTGTCAGTTGTCAGGTGTGGGTCCTCCCCTCCTCCTTCCTTGCTGCTCCCGATCCTTGGACCATCCCGGCATCCCGGTCTACTTTCGCCTCTGGTGGGGCTAAAGCAGGCCAGGCATTGCATGCACCGGAGGCCTGCTTCAGCTCTCCGGGGTGTTCCCCCCTCCAGGATGCAAGCGCCGGAAGTGACGTCATATTAGGCTAATGAATTACTTCTGGGTCCTGGGTTCAAGTGTTCCACGATGGAACGCATGGATTTGCATGCCTCCTGGGGCCGGTACACTGTATTTGTGTGCCAAATCAGCCCGCAGGTGATCGGAGGAGGAAGGGAACAGGAAGCTCCTTGCTGGGGGCATGATTTTTTGCTTCAAAAGATCCACCAGGAGATGTCACCAGGTAAGGCTATTCTTACCATGGAAAGTGACAGATATTCTATCCCTGCATTTGCAGAGCCCAGCATGTCCCCGCTACAGTGAGTAGTATAGCGGTCTGGTCACTAGGGGGTTAACTTAGCCTCTCTCATTTGAGCTGACACTGTTAACCCTCCCTTCTAGTTACACTGGGTATCCCCTTCTCTTCCACTTTCTTAGAGACAAAGCTCCCTCTACTAAGAAGGATAAGATCCCATCCCGCAAGTGTGGTGTCTGCGCCAAGAAACTGCCCTCATCATATACAATGAAGCTGTGACAGCCCTGCATGGGACAGCATAGTCAAGGAGTAAAATCCCTCTCTGCTAGATGAGCTCAAATCATTGGTCAGACAGGAGGTCCAAGCAGTTAGACAGGAGGTCCAGGCATCCATCGCTGCTCTGCCTTACTACACTTTGTCCTCTGGGTCCTCTCCCCCTAAAAAGAGGAAGATTCAGGAGGAAGATTTGGATGTTATTTCTGATGAGGGCCATAGCTCTGCCTCATAAGATTTTGGGGAAAGGGAATCCTTAGCTTTTAGCAAAAAACATGATACCGGGAGATATTACTTCTCCTCAGACAACATGGAGGAGTTGCTCGACTCTGTTAGAAGCACCATGGGGCTAGATGAGTAGAAGAGGTGGAAGTCCCCTGTTCTGTTTTAGATGAAATGTTCAGGAGTCTTAAGTCAAAGAATCAAATCAGGTTTCCAGTACATGAGGTCATTTGAGAACTCATCTGCCAGGAGTGGGAAAACCCTGAAAATCGTTTAACTACTCCTTCGGAGTTAAAACATAGGTTTCCTCTGGAGGGAGAAGATTGTAATTAGGACATTTCTTTTTTTTTTTTTTTTTTTTAAATCATTTGGTCTTTTATTAATATTTAAGTATAATAATACAACATAAACGGGATAACATTCCCGAACAATGGTACAATAAAGATTGACACAGGCAATAAAGGAAGAAAACAAAAAAAGGAAGATAAAGGATTAGGGGGGGAGGGGGAGGGGAGGAAGGTCCAATCACAGGTGTATACTCATCAAAAATCAATAGGGTATATTAAATTGCATTAAGAAGGATCCAGTGGTGGGAGGAATAGTTGATTATAAATCCACGAAACGAATAGTGAACAGCATATCCGCTAATGATCAAGTTAACAAGCTGCCAAACTGGTGATAAGATCAATTGGAGTTAGAGCCATATGCGGAGGATAGCCATGGGTCCCACCATCCCAGCCTCTCAGACTTAAAGGCAAGATCATGTGCCAGGGTGGTTTCATGTTACAAATGCAGCCCAATTTGTGAGGTCAATTCGCCCTTGGAGGGTATGGAGAGAAGCCTCCAGTGTCTGGATAGGCATAGTCTAGCCGCAATTAACATATTGGTTACAATGGGGCGGAGCTTTCCAGGGATGTCCTCAAGGCCAGGCCCAGCAGAGCCATGGGTCTGCCAAGGTCGAAAGGGAGACCCAACGACCTCGGAGGTCAATTAGGACATTTCTAAAGTGGATATCCAAGTAGCAAGGGTAGCAAAGAAGACCTCGCTCCCCTTTGAAGACTCATCCCAGTTGAAGGACCCCTAGGATCGTAAGATGGAAACTGTTCTTAAGAAATCCTGGGAAACCTTTTCTTCCTCCCTCAAAGTTAACATTTCTTCAACTTGTGTGGCCAGTGGTTCTCTGTTCAAGTGGATAGGCCAACTAGAGGAACACCTATCTCAGAACACATCTAGAGATGAGCTGCTGGAATCCAGGTCCCTCCTTTAAAAAGCCACAAGCTTCTTAGCAGATGCCTCGGCTGAATGTGTCCAGATCAAAGCCTGGGCAGCTGTATTGTCTAATACTGCCCGATGCACACTGTGGCGTAAAATACGTCACCTCTAAGGTGAAGCTCTGTTCCATTCCCTTTCAAGGGAAGTACTGTACGTATCCAGGCCAGCTCTGGATGACATCTTCGAAGAGGCTTTGGACAAAAAGAAAACTCTTCCTGACTAGAAGCAGTCCAGGAAGCGTTCCTTTTGATCCCCTCAAATCACCCCTCCCAAAATAGGGGAAAGGGTAAAGCGGGACGCTGGAGCTAGCCCAAAGGATGCAAAGGCCATAACATTCTGGTGCAGACAAATGAGGAAACGGGAAGGAAGGCCACTCCACCGCCTATTACTCACCGACTCCTGCATCGGTGTGACAGTTTGGCAGCCACATGAATCAACATGTCTGTAGAGAAATATTGCATCGGTATTTCTCTACTAACATAACATCCTAGTGCCTTAGCAGCAATACCAGCAGTCGGAGAAGCAATTACTGCGACCTCGTGGGGGGCGTTTCTCGAATGTTTTTCCTCAGTGGCAGGCAATATCCTCCTGTCAGTGGAACCGCAGTACCATCAAAGAGGGTCTTTGCTTGGAGTTTGAGTCTTGACCCCCACGGTCTAAGGGTCACTCTTTCCTTCCATCTCAGGGTATGCCCAAGATCTGTTATCATCAGGTCTTCAAGACCTGCTAGATTTCGGGGTAAAATCACCATTTTCCCCTGGTGAGGAGGGGTTGGGTCATTACTTAAGACTGTTCTTGGTACGGAAGCCTTCAGGGGCTCCACGTGTCATAATCAACCTGAAGTCCCTGAACCATCTCATAAAGTACAGGCATTTCAAGATGGAGTCCATTAAATCGACTATCCCACTGATAGGACAAGACTATGTGATGGCAACAGTGGACTTAAAGAACGCATATTATCATATACCAATCCATCCATCTCACAGGAAGTTCTTACATTTTCAGTCTCTCGGAACAGTGTGACGTAGCATTACCAATAGCATCTCATCAGCACCCCGAGTTTTTACAAAGATCATGGCAGAGGTTGTTGTGTTCATTCAGAAGCAAGATATTTGAATAGTCCCATACCAAGATGATATGCTGATTGTGTCTTCTTCAGTCACAACCCTGAATCTTCATGTCTCCTAAATCGTAGAGATCCTTCGTTCTCTTGGGTTGGATTCCAAATCTCAGGAAGTCAGAACTCCTTCCATCATCAAGGAGGAGATTCCTGGGCATCCTGTTTGATTCCAACAGACAAGCATCGTGCCTTCCAAAGGAACATCAAGCAGCACTCAGATCCAAGGTCTCGAGTTTCAGGGATCAGAACAAACCAACCAAGAGTGGCAATGTCTTTACTAAGGTCAATGACAGCTTGTATCCCGTCAGTAGTGGCCTAGGCTCAGGCTCACTCGAGACTACTTCACTGAACAAAAGAATCAAGACTCCAGGTCGTGTGAAGTCTTTGCTCTCCTGGTGGATGAACACCAAAAATCTTCAGAAGGGGATTGCTTGGAGTCAGGATCCCCTAATTACAGTTACCACTGACTCCAGCATATGAGGTTGGGGAATGATGGTGGCAGAGACTCTGTTCCAGGGCAGATGGCGTCGGGAAATCAGTATCAGGTCCTCCAACTTCAGGGAGCTAAAGGCAGTGGAGGAGTGCTCAAAGCTGTAGTCAACCTGATTCAAGAGACATACGTCAGGGTACCTTTACACGCCGCAACCGCGGTGAGAAATCTGACCGGCAATCTGTAGTCCCATCACCATCGCCGTGAAATTGACTTGAAATTGCTGCGTGTAATTGGGGAATCTTGCGGACAAAGTTGCACCTGGTACCGATTTCACTGGACTGCTCCAAAACCAGGAGGCAAACATGAAGGGGAAATTCCCTGCTTTTGGCGTGTGAAGGGGCGATAGGGATGGAATCAGCGTCGCCTACTGATTTCCCGGAGGTGTGCCACAGTGTGCTGGACACCGCGCCCAGTCAGCGATGATTGGTGGTGAGTACTGTGTTTCCATTTTCTGTCCCTTCATAGGGCGCCATCTTTGAAGAGCTGTCACTTCAGCACCACATGCATCTTCACATACACAACCATCCACTACATCAGTCCAATTACGCGCGCATTCAATAGCGCAAGCTAATGTTTGCGTGTGTATTTGAAGATACACTGTGTACACTATACTGCCACACATGACAGTGTGACATGACAGTGGCCTACACAATGGTTAGTGAAGTAGGTGACGCTGATGGCTTTATTACGCTACTCCTGCTCCGCGGACGGCTACCTTGTTAGTGTCCTCAATGTTGTTTTACGGCGTTAGTGTGCGTGATGACGTCATGACGTTTGTTTCGGTTTTGCTCTGCTTGCCAGGTGCCTGCCCCTCCCCTGCACATAGGACCACAGTCATGGCCGCCGCACAGCGCGCTACCACATGGGGTCTGGTGGAGCTAATGCTCCTCATAGACCTATGTGACAGGCATAATTATTGGTGTGACCAGCATCACCAGCACCCACGGCTGTGCAAACGCAGCATACTATGGAGGATCCAGCGGGCCCTGATCAACAAGCTGGGTGTTGAGAGGACCTGCAAGCAGATCCAGAAGAAGATCACAGACCTGAAGCACAAGTGCTCAGGGCGCATTGTCGATCTCCGTGCCAGGATTGCCAGGCAGCGTGGTGAGTATGTGGCAATGCCAAACACACACATGGCAAGCTAAATACTCCAAACACTACACAAACATCATGTGGTATTGTGCCATGCCACATAATGTTGCAAAGTATTCACTGATCTCAGGGAGACCAGTCCAAGAAAACACTGCGGGCAGCTGGCTAAAGCGCTCAAACACAGTGAATTCCTAGGCACATTGCCCCCTGGGAAATATGAATATGCAAATAGAGTCTGTGGAGCCTCGGTTAGGAGTCTCAAACACAGGACTAGCCATATATCCCTCCAGGGAAGGACCCAGCCAAGGGTGGCTCCTTGCGGAGAACACCATAACCACCAAATGAAGTGGCCCTTTAAGTCAATATCCAACTCTTTTACAAGTTTAAAGATATGACTCCTAACCGAGGCTCCACAGACTCTATTTGCATATTCATATTTCCCAGGGGGCAATGTGCCTAGGAATTCACTGTGTTTGAGCGCTTTAGCCAGCTGCCCGCAGTGTTTTCTTGGACTGGTCTCCCTGAGATCAGTGAATACTTTGCAACCTTGGTCTACTAGGCCTTGCTCCCACCTAGCCAGAATCCTACTCCACACTGATGAGGGGCAACACCCCGAAACAGCTGTATGTGGATGGATACCTGGCCTTGGTATTCCCTTGTCATATCTTTAAACTTGTAAAAGAGTTGGATATTGACTTAAAGGGCCACTTCATTTGGTGGTTATGGTGTTCTCCGCAAGGAGCCACCCCTTGGCTGGGTCCTTCCCTGGAGGGATATATGGCTAGTCCTGTGTTTGAGACTCCTAACCGAGGCTCCACAGACTCTATTTGCATATTCATATTTCCCAGGGGGCAATGTGCCTAGGAATTCACTGTGTTTGAGCGCTTTAGCCAGCTGCCCGCAGTGTTTTCTTGGACTGGTCTCCCTGAGATCAGTGAATACTTTGCAACCTTGGTCTACTAGGCCTTGCTCCCACCTAGCCAGAATCCTACTCCACACTGATGAGGGGCAACACCCCGAAACAGCTGTATGTGGATGGATACCTGGCCTTGGTATTCCCTTGTCATATCTTTAAACTTGTAAAAGAGTTGGATATTGACTTAAAGGGCCACTTCATTTGGTGGTTATGGTGTTCTCCGCAAGGAGCCACCCCTTGGCTGGGTCCTTCCCTGGAGGGATATATGGCTAGTCCTGTGTTTGAGACTCCTAACCGAGGCTCCACAGACTCTATTTGCATATGCCACATAATGTGGCCTAAGCCACCATGTGGAGCTGTCACCAATGTGTATCTGCATGTTGGTTACACTGCAACATGAAGGTGTATGAAACACTCATTTGTCATACAAATGGTGATGACTATAGTGGTCCTTGACCTGTGTGCTTGCAAAAAAAAGAGGTCTGTCCTGACTGTAAAGGTCACAACTACATATCAATGCCATGTTCAACACACACATGACACCTTGCACCACGTATGTGGAACCTGTGACACATAATATTTGGCAACACAATGATCACAATCCAGAACACTGAAGACAATTTTTACGCTATGTGTTGGCACCCATGGTGCGAACACCTGTTGCTTAGTGGCTGCTCTTGTTTTAAAAAATCAAACAGCTACCATGCAAAGGCAAGGGTTAGGTAACATTCAAAATATGTGGCCACTGTTGTTGGACTCATGTCCCAAACCATAGTGGCCGCTACCCAGAGTCTATGCTGGCACCATAACCTTGGAGCGCATCATTCACAGGACATTATAATACACACACAAGGTGTATTCCCTATGTTGTGTGCCTTTTCTCTAATAGCTCTGTCATCATGTTTGATATTACAGATGACGAGGACTCTGTGTCTGGGGAGGCTCAACAGTCCCCAACGGCACCTGGGATACCACCACCACCTGGCCCGAAGGGCCCAGCCAGCTTGTCACCACCCGGGACTCCACCAGCCTCAGGGCCGGAGGGCCAAGCCAGTCCCTCACCAACCAGGATTCCACCAGCCCCAGGGCCGGAGGGCCAAGCCAGTCCCTCACCACCCGGGACTCCGCCAGCCCCAGGGCTGGAGGGCCAAGCCAGTCCTTCACCACCCGGGACTCCACCAGCCCCAGGGCCGGAGGGCCAAGCCAGTCCCTCACCACCAGTGCCACAAGGCTTGGCTGCAGGCAGCCCAGGCCCCCTGGGAGCAGAAAGCCCCATCCTGTGGCCACACTCCCCCCGCCCAGGAGCCACACCACCCCCCAGCATCTCCAGCTCCCGGCCAAGCCCTGGTGTGATGTGGTCCCCACACCCTCAGCCTACAGGTGCTGCGTATGGTGGTAAGTGTCTGCTTAGGCCTATAAGCTTTACAATGTACTTACTGTTGTGTGCTTCAGACACCAGTATGTGATTTGTGTTAATGTTTTTTTGTTTAATTTTTGGCAGAAGGAGAACGAGCACATGCGGCCGGCTGGGCTGTCAGCTCATCCCCATCTCCTCCTGATCATACCCAGGATGGTGATGTGCAACGTATGTATGATCAATTAAAATTCCCTCAAATAACCACCTACACATACCTAGGTAAATCACTAATCTCCTTATTTCCCCTACAGGTGTACCAACTATTGCGGAGCTGCTGCTGGCTCACCAGGAGAGGGCACACCAAAAGGGCAGCAACACCTTGCCCGCTTGGGTGCCATGATCTACGCCCTCCAGAGAGCCCAGGCACGCATGGGCCGTAACCCATCACCCCCCATCCAATAATGGCACTCCCCTAACCATTGTTGTCCATGTTGGACCATTGTTTTTTCCCCTGTTGCCATGTTGGCACCTTTTTTTTAAGGCTACGTTGGCCTCTTTTCTTATAGTGTCCCACATTGGGAAAGTGGGTAGTCTGTCTTGCCTACTCCTTAGCTAAAGCAGGCTTTTGGTTTGTGATGGCAATGTTTTTGTAACATGTTGTTGAATAAAAATATGCCCAGCAACATCTTGTGTCATCCCTTGTTGCAACACACACAAGTAAATTTATTTTATGTTAATTAAAAAAAAAAAACACACTGGCCCACGTTGGAAATACAGCTATATGGTGTGACATAGTAAACATGTCACCATAGTGGACCATTACAACCGCCATGCCCCCCAATATATATATTACAGTATGGGCGCACACCTCTTATTGTGGGTGCAAGCTTCAAAAAATATGTAAACACTTACCAATATGCCCCCCAATAGACATCAATGACACCCACCTAACCCAACACACACACACACACACAAACACACACTCTTGTACGTGACACAGATATGGACATAGTGTTGTTGAACTGAAATATTTTATTTTCCAGGGTGGCCAAGATAATGTGACCAACAAATGGTTCAGCCAAGGTTATGCATTGGCTGGTAGTTCTCTTGTTCTTCCTACTCCTCTGCTGGATCAGACAATGCAGGGACCCATCCACGCCCACCTCCAGGACACGAAACATGGCCCGCTCTGCGATGTTCCACTGCTCTGACTCCATGCGGGCCAGCATCTCGCTGGCGATGTACCCGAACCCAGAGCCAGGGGTCCTCTCACGATTCAGGAGGACCTGTTTCGCCCAGGTACCAAGCTCGGTGTTGGGCGGGGCTGGTGGTCTCCGACGTCTAATCTCAGAGCTGGGTCCTGGGCCCGGCCCCCCACCACTGGCTCTCCCGCTGATGTTGATGGGAGAGCCTCGCCAGCTGCTGACTCCTCATCACTGGAGCCAGGCGACAGAGGGGCCTGAAAATCAAACAAACGAAAAAAACAAAATCAGCCACATGATGATATATATAATTGATGATAATACCACAACCAAACACCCCAGACAACATAGAGCCAAGCTCACCATGGAGAACCCCAAAAGACACAGGAGCAGAGTTCAGAGAAGAAAAAGGCAAAAAAGGACACAAGGGCAGTATACTCACCTGAGGGTCCACATTGCTATGTAAAGTGGGCAGAAATAACCCAAAACAATCGGTAAAAACACAGACCCCAAAACTGATAGAAAAGAACAGTGAACAGGATAGGTGCTTGAAAAGCACAATGATGACTACCACATGTGCACCAAACCCCACATCAGTGCCAAAAACATGCTGGGTAGATCAAACACACAAACAAAATTACCCACCTCCTGCGATGGGGCAGGGTCTTGGACTGCACCTACAGCTGGTTGCGGGCGGCGCTTGCTGCACCGTGTTCCACGAGGCCCCTCTTGGCCCAGGGTGAAGCTGAGGAGGTCATAGCAGAGATTGGGCCTAGGAACCTCCTCAGCTTCAGCCCCGGATCGGGCCTCCATCCACCATTTGCGGGTTCTGTTGAACACGGTGTGCAGGCTTTTGATCTTCTCCGCAACCATTCTTGTGAGGTTGGAGCCACTTACACAGCTCCACCAGCGGCATGTAGGCCGCAGTCTGCGTTGCGTGGTCACGATATGCAGGCAGCGACACCCGCCACAGGCATTCGTGTGCCTAGTAGATGGTGATGAGTTGGGTCACAAACTCGTGATACTCAGCCATCTGACAAAAATAAAAAAAATAAAAAAAAAAAAAAAAAAGGTCATGCAAAGAAAAACACTCCCATCAAAGGTCACACCCTACTCTGTGTGTCCAGCCCAGGTCCTGCAAGACAAATAACATATGTTCTGGTAGTCAGGTTGGCTGGGGCAAAGCATTGTTGTCGTTAACATGGCTCCATAGATGGGCCATGTTTGACAGGTGACGTGATGTATGTATTTTGGCCCACTGCACTTCAATATGTGATGGCCTATCATTACAAATGCCACACATTATGTAACTAAGGACATTTCAACACACACACACACATCAGATACACACATACTTTGGCCGAAACATAGTGCTGGAGTACACATATTGTCCTGCCAAAATTCACACAGAACATTATGTGTGCTACAGGACACTGAGTGTATTAACAATGCGTATGCGTCGCTAAATACACTTCTACATGACGCTACCTGAAGCCGGACCTAATACGCACAAACATCAGCCAACATATGTTTGTACAGCACACAGAAAATAACATCTAGGATTTCCCAATAGCATGTGCCCCCACTTACCGTCTGTCCAACAGACAACTTGTGATAAGACACTACTAGCACAATGCACATTCCAGTCGGGGCAGGGTTACACCCAACCACGGCTTATTTAAACACAACCTGACCAATCACAAAAGCACAATTTTGCCCAAAGATTGGTCCCACCTGTGTACGCCCAGGCGGCTACGTAGATTACAAGACGCCGCTGCGTTATGATTGGTTGCTTCACATATAAAGTGCTCTCAAGGCCGATGTTGGACACGCTGGCTGCCCAGAGTCATTAAGTTAGTACTGATGTGCAAACATGATATGTAATGTGGGTTTTTTCATTTACAGACCCTTACCATTTGGGTTCGCTATTGTGTAGTGTAGGTGACGCCCAAGTGGTGGGATATGTAGTTACTCATGTTTTTAGGGGCCATATATACTATTGTGTGCTGACAAATGGATGCATGAGTGTTTTACCAAACCAAACCGTATTCTTTTGAAAAGCCATTTTGTCTTTGCCATACAGGATCATGTTTTAAGGAAGCGAGTGTCTTTATTGGCGCGGAGCATCTGAATTGAGGACACATAGTACTGTCGTGGAGCACACACACTGGGACGTAGAAGTCTATAAAAAAAATGTGGAGTGGGGCGTGTGGCATCTGCGAATGTCGGGCTGTGGACATCCCTCATTCACAACACATCAGGGAAGTGTTTTGGACATGATGAGTATTTAATAGTCTGCTTCGTGGCATGATATTTTGAGCATGACACACAAAGGCTGGGGCACGTGTATAATTAAATTGTATAGATGCGTTATCTAAAAATATGTCAATAATGTGAAGTACGTGTAGGGCCATGCCTTGTGATAACACATGAACATTCTGGCCACGTATATGGCCTTACACTCATGATGTTTTGCATTTATCAAGAGATCCAGGAGGGCACGGGCTGTCGAGTGACCAGGTTTGGGTATCATCCTGGCCAATGATGGTTTGGGCCTTGAAATGGGGATATATCTGTGTGTGGGCTGCTGTCCACAGTTGGGTATGCTGTGGTCAAGTGGGCAGAAGATGTATAGGGAAGGAGATGTTGTGTGTAGATGATGTGTGATGAAGTTTTCTTGTCCTGATGTTTTTTTTTTTTGCAGGGGTTGGTACGTGAGATGATGTTTGACCCTGATGGAGATGTTATCGTGGCTCTTGCCTTGGTGGAAGAGCAATTGTGGTTGGAGGATAGATATGAGAGGTTGCGGGCTCACAGACCACGGTGTGTGTGGACTCGGGATTGGCTTCGCCGCCGGGACTCCCAGAGCCACATGCAGCTTGTGCATGAGCTGGAGGATCGTAGTCTGCATGATTTCAGGAACTACCTCCGTACGTCCGAGGACTCTTTCACATTCCTTTTGTAACGTATACGGCCATTAATAGCCCGTCAGGACACTGTGATGCGTCGAGCTGTGCCACCTGAGGAGCGTTTGGCAGTAACTTTGCGGTTTCTGGATACAGGTCGGTCAAGGACCAACCTGCAATACACTTCACGTGTATCACTGTCCCTGCTGAGCCGCCTGATCCCCGAGACGTGTGAGGCCATCTGGAGTAGTCTGCTGCATCCTATATGCAGTTTCCAGAAACACCTGCTCAATGGATGGAAGTAGCCAGAGGGTTTGAAGACCGCTGGCAATTTCCAAATTGCGGCGGTGCATTGGATGGTAAGCACGTGAGGATAACTAAAACCCCAAACTCGGGGTCTTTGTATTACAATTACAAAGGATATTTTAGTATTGTCCTCATGGCCTTGGTGGATGCGAACTATGAGTTCCTCTACATGGACGTTGGAATGAATGGGCGTATCTCAGATGGGGGTGTGTTCGCACACTGCTCCTCGGCGCAAGACCTAAGGACAGGTGGGCTGAACTTACCCTCAAATGAAGAGACAACCCATCATCTCAACTTTGCGTTTGTGGGGGATGAAGCCTTCCCACTTCAGGCACACCTACTACGGCCATATCCCCAGAGGACCCTTACTTCTGAGCAGCGCCTTTTCAATTATCGGCTATTCTGGGCCCGCCGTGTGGTTGAAAATGCGTTCGGGATCATGGCCAATACATTCCGTGTTTTTCATACACGTCTGCATATGAAACTGAAATCTATTGATGTGGTAGTGCTGGCCTGCTGTGTGCTGCATAACTTCCTGCGTCATAGGGATTGGTCATCATACACGCCGGCAAGTTATGTGGATTCAGTGGACCCCACAACAGGAGGTCGTCCAGGGGATTGGCATGCTACCGACCATGGTGTGGCGCCACTCCAGCCGCTGAGCCAGGGTAGGACTCAGCAGGATGCCAGGAACAGTAGAGACACATACTGCTTCTATTTTCCATTAATGATTTTTTATTGTAATAATCGTCAATCTTAATCACACATACATAACAAGTAGACATAACAAGGCGGAATTATTGAGCCTAGACAGTACAATTTGTGCATGTAAACTGTGAACTTGATGACATAATATGGGGGTTCCCATGGGGGAAAAATTCTATAAAAAGATCCCAATTACAGGTCTAAGCCCAAAGTTCTTGTATCCACCACTACCAAAACCGGAAAAAGGGGGAATAACGTGGTAAGAGTCTATTTTAGAAAGATAAGAAAAGAGGAAAGGAAACACCAGGGAGAAAAGAAGGTGGGAAAAGAAAGAGAAGAAGAGAAAGGGGGAGGGATGCCTAACTTAACTGATCAGTCAAAACAGAATAGGAATCAGCAGGGAAGATTCATAACTTGGAAGAGATGAGGGAATGGTGGGAAACTCTAAGGGGAGGAGCGGGAGGCCTCAACAAGGGATTTGAATCGCCAGGGATGCGCACCTCAGACGTCCCACGCTTCAGCCACATATCTCTTTCTTGCTTTTAGAGACCATCGCTAAATAGTATTCATGGCAGAATATAGAGTTTAATTTATCTGTTAGATCCGTCATATTCGGGGGAGCCACTTCCTTCCACTTGGCTGCCACACATATTCTAGCTGATGTCAAGATGAATGTGATGAGGAGTCGGGGAATTGGAGGGAAGGCCTCAATCCCTATGTGGAGCACAGCGAGTTGAGGAGCAAGAGGGGCCCCAATGCCTGTAAGAGATTCCCCTAGGCCAGCCACTAAGGTCCAAAAAGGTGCCAGTTTAGGACAACCCCACCACATATGGGCTAGATCTCCCTTCTGTCCACACTGTCTCCAACATAAGGGAGAGAGGCCCTGTTTAAATCTGGCTAGTTTGGAGGAGGGGTATACCAGCGGAGGTGGACTTTCTTCAAAAGTTCCACATGATTTATGCAATGGGTGGCATTCCTGGTTACTCGAATTGCCCCTTCCCAGTCGTCTATGTCAGCGGCGAACCCCAGATCTCCCTCCCACCTCTCCATACACTGCAACTTTGTTGGAGTGTTACAGTTTAAGAAACCCACGTACATGGATGAGAGGCCCTTAGTAACCTCAGGACCTGATAAAACAAATTGCAACAGGGGAGACACACCAGGAGGTCTGAGGTCATGGCGGCAGGAGGCAGAGCGGAGGAAATGCGATATCTGGCAGAACTGTAGGAAAAAGCGAGCCATTTCCGGGTGTTTGGTAACAATTTCCTCAAAAGAACTTAGTTTGCCCTGATTCATCAGGTCACTCAGCCTCTCAAGACCAATCTCCCTCCAGCCGGAAAGGCTCAGAGAGGGGACGAGGAGTCGAAGGGCCGCAAGGGGGATCTCAGTGACCGGCAGACTAGACCACCGACCCCCGAGACCCCTCCACACCTCAAGGAGGGCGCGGACCGATTGCAGCATTCCCCGTGTTCTCAGGGAGCCCAGGGAGGTGGCCACTAAGAGATTTTTAAGTGAGCCCCCTCTAGTTTCGCCAGCCTCAATTTGTAGCCAGCCCTCCCTCCCCTCCCCCCTCCACCAATGTTTTGCAGCCTCCAGGATAATCGCTTTAAGATAAGGGCGATGTCCGGGACCACCATACCACCTCTGGCTAGCTGAAGATACATTATTTTCCTCTGCATCCTAAGGGTTTTATTGGCCCAGACAAATCTATTGATCAGAGCTTGTAGGCGGGAGAGCAGCCCAGAAGGATACTTTATTGGTAGGCACCTAAATAAATAAATAACTTTCGGTAGCCAGATCATCCGAACAGCCTGAACTCTTGCCATCCATGACATGGTGACAAGAGGGTAAGTCTCCAGCGCCTTTCGTAGCTCTCCCAACAGTGAATTAAGATTGTCAGAAGCCATTTTTACAGGAGGGCCAAGGAGGATCCCCAAATATGGGATGCCCCTTGGACACCATTTGAAAGGATAGATCCTCGCCAATCGTTCCGATTCCGTGCCGGGGACGTGAGTGGGAAAAATCATGGACTTGCTCGCATTCAATTTATAGTAGGAGATTTGTCCAAATAAATCTAGTAATTTAACTATCCCTGGGAGAGAGGAAGTGGGGTCAGCGGTGGCAATGATGACATCGTCCGCGTATAATCCAACTACGTGTCTCCTTTCCCCAACTGATATGCCCGAGATAGACGGGTCCGCTCTAAGACGCCGCAAGGGGTTCCATCAGTAGAGCAAAAATCAGGGGGGAAAGGGGACAGCCTTGCCTGGTGCCGTTAGTAATTGCAAAGGTTCTAGACGGGAAACCAGAGAGAATACCCTCGCACAAGGGTGCGAGTACAGGCCGAGGATCGCTTTTAAAATCGGCCCGAGAGAAGCCAAAGGCAACGAGGACCGCCCGGAGGTAGCCCCAATGTACCCTGTCAAACGCCTTTTCTGCTTCTAAAGACAGGAATACACAGGGGTCCACCCTCCTCTCAGCAATCTCAACTAGATCCAGCATTCTCCTAGTCCCATCCCGAGCCTGCCTATTTCGCACAAATCCCACCTGGTCCGGATTAACCAGGCCAGGTATCACCTCCCCCAATCTATTAGCCAGTAATTTTGAGTAGATTTTCAAATCTGAATTCAAAAGGGAGATTGGGCGATAACTTTCAGGCCTGTCCGGGTCCTTCCCACCTTTGGGTATTGTTGTTATTGTTGCCTCTAAAGCAGAGTTCGGGATCGAACAACTGGATTGCCACATGGTGAACAAGCGCAGTAGGTATGGGGCCAAGACAGGAGTGAAGGTCTTATAATACTCGTTCGCAAATCCATCCGGACCTGGGGCCGAGTTGGATTTTAAAGATTTAATTACCATTTCAATTTCCAGCTGAGTAAACGGCCGGTTCAAATTTTCTAGATCATCCGGAGAGACGGAGGGGAGGTCCAGAACCAGCAAAAACTGTTGTATCGCTTCCACTGTAGGCTGGGGAGTGGACGCATCATGTTTTAAATTATATAGCGTTTCATAATATTTTGCGAACACTTCCACTATTTTCTGCGGATCCCGAACCAATTCTCCCCCCGGGGTCCTCATAGCGGAGATCATGGACATGGCCGCTCTCTTTTTAAGTCTACGAGCTAACAGCCTCCCCGCTCTGTCTCCCGCCGCATAAAATTTAATTTTAATTTTCTTAAGATTGACCTCGTACTGACGGAGAAGAAGTGATCTAAGTTTATTCCGCAGGTCCAATATCTGAGAGAGGAGGCGAGATGACGGAGCAGCCTTATTAGCGGTTTAGCGTTTCTGGATACGTGAGGTCCACTCCGACCTCAAAGCCTCCCTTTTCCTTTTTTCTTGAGCCGCCTTTTGCAAGAAGAGCCCATGGAGGACCGCTTTGTGGGAATACCACAGTGTGTCGTCCGTGACCTCCCCGTTGTCGTTTAGGGCGAAGACGTCTTGTAGCTTTTTTTCAAACTCAATGATGGTCTGAGGGTCTGATAAGAGACCCACGTTCAATTTCCAATGCCGAGAAAGACCACCTCCCACTCCCAGCCTGATCTCCAAGGAGACCGGGGCGTGGTCTGACCATGTAATGACTCCTATCTCTGAGGCCACGCATGACTCCAAGATAGCATCATTTACAAGAAAAAGATAAATTCTAGAATAAGAAGAATGGCTATGCGGGAAAAAGGAATAGTCCTTTCCTCTGCATGCAAATATCTCCAAATATCATGGAGGTGGAACTCTCGGCAAAAGGGGCCTAGAGTCCCGCCTCTCCAGGTAACCGGAGAGGAGGAGTCCAGCCTCTGTTCCATGACCGCATTGAAGTCACCACAGATAACCAGCCTACCGTCCGCCATCTCCCCCAGTCTCCCAAATAAGGACCCCAGAAATTTAAGCTGACCACTATTCGGGGCATAAACGTTCACAATAATGTACATTAAACCTGCGATTTCACAGATCAAGATAATGTACCTGCCCGCTTAGACTGAAATCACCTTAACCATGCGGAATTGGACCGTGTGTTTTACCATTATGCTCACCCCTGCCTTTTTCTCCACGTGATTGGCGTGAAAAATGTGTGGGAACGACCGCTTTGCAGTCTGTTGTTATCTGCTTCCAAAAGATGCGTTTCCTGGACACACACAATATCTGCCGAGGATCTCCTAGCCTCCCTCCACAAAAAAGATCTTTTCACTGGGGAATTCAGCCCCTTAACATTGAGCGAAAGAATCTTGATAGACATGTTTATGTGGCGCCCCGCAACGAGTGCGTCACAAGAGGGTATTGCAGCCATAAATGCAGCCGCAATATTCTCTGACACAGCAGTGACCTGGTTAATTTAGAAATCCAACCCTGCATGCATCACCTAGAACAGAGGGCCAATCATAGGTCCTGGTGGGCGGAGTGCTAGGGTAGTGTGTAGGAGAACACAACACAATAGTCAACACAGAACACAAGAGTCTAGAACAGGACCTAGAACACATCTAGGACAGAGAACTTGAACTTGGAGAGGAGCGGGGGCTCCGCACCCGGTGCAGCCCCCGGGCCGTCACCGGTCGGGTGTCAGCACCTGAGGCCTTACCAAGTGGGATTGGGCATCATCACACGGGTTCCCAAAAGACTCCCGTGCCCACAACTCACAGCCGGTTCACTGGTACCGAAGCTGGCAGCAGTTCACCTCTGCTACGCGAACCAGAAAGCGTGGAGGAGCAGCTTTACAGGAGCACCACACCACCAGCCAACTTCCAGTCGTCTAACCAGTGGTGTACCCACCGAGGGATCCAAGGCTCCCCAAAACATCCAGAACGTACATCATGGATAGGGCATTGAAGCAGCCTCCCCGTACCCGACCTGGTATTCCTGGCGACACTGGCAATCACTTAGTTAGAATGGAGGAACACTGCGGATTTCTAAGGGACACCATCACTGCTGAGTCCACCCGGTCCACTACCTGTAATCTGTATACCATGTACTGCCTGCTGGTTACAGTAAAGACCCGTTGCAGAGACTTTCTGTGTCCGTGCTTCCTTATGAACTGTCCGTCCGCACTACAAGGTAACCGCAGCTGCCGCACAACATCTTAAGCAGCTCCAGCCTCCGGGGATCACCGCTCAGCCTGTGGGGAGCGTTCCATCTTGCTGCTGTCCATCCCCCGGAGGTTCCGCAGCGTCGGTAGTCCTTACCGAACTACTCATAGGTGTCATCACGAATAAATTAAAAACCCCTTTAATCTGTTCCCACAAGACGTCTTCAACTTTTGATCTGCACTACACCGGGCCCCACTACCGGCAGGCGTGGTCCACCCGTGACAAGGAGGAAGGAAGCATCGCCTGTCTAAACCGGAGTCCCGGCCACGGTGAGTCATTTACGTGAGACGGGGAAAGTGAGGCCAACCTCTCAACCCCAAGGAGGAGGGAAATGGGGGGGGGGGGAAGGGCAGGTGTGATAAGATATAAGGAGGGAAGAACCTTAGAGGGAATAGGAAGAAAGAAAGGTATTATCAAGAAAGGGGGAGGGGCAAAGTGAGAAGAGTGGGAGGAGGAAAAAGAAGAAAAGAAGGAAAGACACATTAGGTAATCACGAAAAACAAAGATGTCCAATAGGGCTACAATAAAGAAACAAGCAAAACAAATATGTAAACTGGATGATTCTGACTTCAGTCGAAAAAAAGTGGACGTGAATGGGGGGAAATTCACTCCAAGTCCGCTCCACGCAAACCCCACCAACTTAGCGGAGTCACAACAGGCATGGAGGTTAAACTGGCTCACTCAGAAATTCCTTAGCCGGGATAAATCTCACAACAAATGGAGAACTAGTCACTCAGGACCGACGTGCCATTCGTTTCCATCCCTCATAAGCCCCTTCCTTTCTCCTAGGGTGATCTGGAATCTCGGTCAGGGTCTGGACGTGGAGACGGTGTCTTGCCAGGGGATCCCAGGTTCCATGATCTGAGGGTTTTCCTTAATTGAGTGGGAGACGAGAAGGAATGTCTCTTACCCCTGAATTTAAAATTCAGAGAGACTGGGGACCCCCAGCTGTAGAAAACACCTGCATCCCTGAGAATTTTGCAGCTGGAAGAAAATTCACGTCTGTGGGACAAGGTGCCGGGTGAAAGATCAGGAAAAATTGACACATTGGTGTATGGCTCTTGCATAGGGGAATCCAGTCTTATTCTTTGCATAAGATAGTCTCGCATTCCCGGTCTCACCAGTTGGACCAGTATATCCCTCGGGATTTAAGGGGGTAACCTTGCTGGTTTAGGGATCCGGAAGGCTTTTTCAATAGCAAGCTCTGCAGCCGGGGTCTCCGGCAGGGCAGCTATGAGAAAGTCAGTCACAACTTTAGTAATGTCTGAGTCTTCAGGACTTTCCTTCAGACCCCTTATCTTAATATTATTTCTCCTTAACTTGTCTTCTAGATGACATAGGGTAGTATTCACAGTCCCCATTTCTTTATCCAGATCTGATTGGCTATCTGATAGTCTATTGTGAGCAGCAGCAAACTCTCCCATTTTGCTCTCCAGGAGAAAGATCCTCTCGCCCAGTGCTCCTATATCTTCCCTCAATGTGCCAATGAGACCCCTCATATCCTCCATTATTGATGTTCTTAAGGAACCCAGGAGCTGTCTCAGGGCTCCCTGTGTTACTGGGGCTAGATCGCTGTCGCCAGCGTCTCTCCCCTCATAGCTGTGAGGAGAGCGAGGAGAGCGGGGACTTCTGTGAGGGGAAGAAGGAGGCGGGCGCACTGAGGCAGCAGCCATGTTTTCAGGAGACACACGCTGCCGCTCTGCCTCAAAATAGTCAGTCACCTTGTTTTCGGTGTGGGTGGCGTCTGGAAGCAGCCCTGGGCATGTCAGCAAGTTCCTGACTCGTTCCCCCGTTGGTATCTGCAGGTTAGGGGTCCGGGATCGCTGTTTAGGTGCCGTTGTGTCCGTCCTGGGTGAGGAGCTCCTCTATCTTGCAACCAAGGCCATTAGCAGCAGGCCACGCCCCTCTACTGCTCCTATTTTAATGGCCCTGGGGCAGTGACCTGGCAGCACCAGCATGTGTAGGGTGGCTGGTGCTGTGAGGCAGGAACATGATGATGATGGTATAATCACCAGGGTGGCTGCACCATGAGGATTTTGGTTTTGTTTTTTTCTGTGTGCACAATCTTTAGTTAGTTAGTGATGTGTTTTTTTTGGTGCACAGTTTGCCATGTTTATTGTTTTTTCTTATTTCTCATCATGTTCCATTTCTTTGTGTGCTGTTAACACTTCTGTTTTATGCTTTGTATGTGTTGTTGACCTTTTTTTTGTTGTGCACAAAATGTAGAACTTAAAAAATTTGGATCCAAAAAACTGCCTGTGTGTGTCGTTACTTTGGGATACAGGGCAATTGCACATAGCTTTATGCAGTGCACTGAGGTATGTGACCCATCCAAAGCTATTGATGGGTCCGTGAAACATTGTGTGTTAATATGCAGGACCCAGGTTTAGCCCTTTGGCCTACAGTGTACGGCGCAAGTGTGTGTACATATCCATTGTGATGTCTTGTGGCCACAGGGGCACGTGTCCACACACATTCAACAAGCAATGGTTTTTGTGGGGATGTAGGTACAGACCATTACACACAAACATGTGTACACACACATAGTTCAGTTGTGCCATGGCATGGACCAATGTAGCCACATATGTGCAAAGTATTGTGTGTATGTTCCCACCTTCATCTACAGACGCACACATAGCAAACCATTGTGTAGTGTAAGCCACTGTCCTGCGCCAAATCTCTCCTGTGTGACGCTTGAGCAGCTCGAAATTGTCTCGCAGCAGCCACTTGTCACGACACGAGCGTGTATTCCTTGAAAAACTCTGCGACAATGGCGTTACGTATTAGCCAGCCTTCTAGACCAGGCTGGCCAATCAGGACGCAATTGCGTTGTCCAATGAGCGTGTTTTTGGCGCGAAGAAAAACATTTTGGCACGCCTATGTTTTTGCCGTGCTGAACATGCACGCCCACATACCTTTGGGGATTGTGGCGTGTGAAGCGGCGACGGAGCTCTACCGGATGTTTCCCCCAGTTTGTGTGGCAACTTCCGGGAGACACGTCGCCTTGGGTTGAGGGCGAAATTGCGGCTTCTAAAAGCGCCTTCGGCGTTCGGAGGCAACCATGAAAAATGTGCACGCGCACGTTAGGTTGCCTCTGATCGCCGCCAAAAGTTGCGGCGTGTAAAGGTACCCTCAGAGTGCTCTCAGACAATATGACAACAGTTGCCTTCCTTCGACAACAAGGGGGCACAAAGGTGAACAGCCTGAATTTAGTCGCTGGCCAAATATTCTCCTAGGCAGAGCAACACTTTCTATCTCTATCTGCAATCCATCTACGAGGTTCAGACAACACCCAAGCAGACTTCCTTAGCAGGACAAGCGTCCATTTAGGAGAGTGGAGCTTGAATCAATAATAATAATCTTAATAATAAAACTTTATTTGTATAGCGCCAACATATTCCGCAGCGCTTTACAGTACAACGGTACATATAAGAAAAATATACGGTACAGAAAGGTAATGTAGAACAGTAGTTACATACAATAAACATAGAATCAACTTAGGAAACACAATAAAAAGGCAAAAAATGAAGGTGACCCTGCTCGAAGGAGCTTACAATCTAAGACGGGATGGGAACACAAAGTACAGGGGCTTATAACAATGAATATCTTATGTCTAAATGACTACTGTTAGGGAGAAGGATAGGCCAGCCCTGAAGAGGTGTGTTTTTAGGGAGCGTCTGAAGCTATGCAAGTTGTGGATGGTCCTAATTTCTTGGGGTAGAGCATTCCAGAGGTTTGGTGCAGCTCGAGAGAAGTCTTGGAATCGAGAATGGGAGGTTCGGATTAATGCCGATATTAGTCTGAGGTCACGTTCAGAGTGAAGGGGACGAGTGGGGTGGTAGACAGAGATGAGGGTGGAGAGGTAAGGAGGTGCCGCACCATGAATAGCTTTGTGGGTGACAATGACCAATTTGAATTGGATTCTATAGTGTACGGGTAGCCAATGTAGTGACTGGCACAGAGCAGAAACATCTGAGTAACGGTTTGCTAGATAGGTGATTCTGGCTGCTGCATTGAGGATAGACTGGAGAGGGGAAAGCTTACTGAGGGGGAGGCCAGCTAATAAAGAATTACAGTAGTCAAGGCGGGAATGAATCAGGGCCACAGTGAGAGCTTTAGTTGTTTCCATGGTGAGGAAAGGGCGAATTCTGGAGATATTTTTCAGGTGCAAGCGACAGGAGCGGGTGAGAGATTGTATATATGGGGTGAAGGAGAGATCAGTGTCCATCAAAACACCGAGACAGCGAGCCTGCTGACTAGGCGTTATCGTGGTGCCGCACACCGAGAGAGAGATGTCAGGTTTAGGGAGGTTGGCAGAGGGTGGGAGCAGAAGAAGTTCAGTTTAGGAAAGGTTGAGTTTCAGATAGAGAGCGGACATGATATTGGAGACTGCGGTTAGACAGTCATTGGTGTTCTTTATTAGAGCGGGAGATAAGATCAGGGGCTGAAGTGTATAGTTGTGTGTCATCAGCATAAAGATGGTACTGGAAGCCAAATCTGCTGATGGTCTGTCCGATCGGGGCTGTGTAGAGAGAGAAGAGGAGAGGGCCAAGGACTGAACCCTGAGGGACCCCAATAGTGAGAGGAAGAGGGAGGAAATGGAGCCAGAGAATGATACACTGAAAGAGCGGTCAGAAAGATAGGAAGAGAACCAGGAGAGAGCTGTGTCCTTGATGCCGATGGAGTGCAGCATAGCGAGTAGGAGATGGTGGTCAACAGTGTCAAAAGCCGCAGAGAGGTCAAGAAGGATAAGCAGAGAGTGGTCACCATTATGTTTTGCTGTCAGAAGGTCATTGGTCACTTTGATAAGGGCAGTGTCTGTAGAATGTAAGGGGCGAAGCCAGACTGCAATGGATCTAAAAGAGAGTGAGTGGCGAGGTAATGGGTGAGGCGGGTGTAGACCAGGCGCTCCAGGAGTTTTGAGATGAAGGGGAGATTGGAGACAGGTCTGTAGTTATTTGTGCAGGATGAGTCAAGGGATGTTTTCTTTAGTAGTGGAGTAATAATAGAGTGTTTGAAGGAGGAGGGGAAGATGCCAGTAGAGAGGGAGAGATTGAAGATTGTGGGTAAGTGAGTGGTGACCACTGGAGAGAGGGTCTGTAGTAGGTGTGAGGGAATGGGTTCAGAGGTGCATGTAGTGGGACGTGAGGACGAGAAGAGCCTGGAGACTTCTTCTTCTGTGGCTGGGTCAAAAAGGGAGAGTGAGCCAGAGGGGATGTGGGGACAGATGGGAGTAGAAACACTTGAAGGTTGGGAGCTGATTTCCTGACGGATGTTTTCTATTTTCTCTGTGAAGTAAGAGGCCAGATCATCAGCACATAGGTCAGTGATAGGAGCCTGCACTTTCGGACTGAGGAGAGAGTGAAAGGTGTCAAAGAGTTTCTTTGAGTTGTTGGCTAGTGAGGAGATCAGGGTGGTGAAGTAGGTCTGTTTGGCGAGGTGAAGGGCAGAGTTGTAGGTTTTTAGCATGAATTTATAATGGATGAAGTCTCCTGGTGAGCGAGTTTTCCTCCATAGGCGTTCAGCACTCCTCAAGCATTGCTGGAGGAATCGAGTTTGTGATGTGAGCCAGGGCTGTTTTACTCTGTGTTTGGAGGTTCTGAGGGCGAGGGGCGCTACTTGGTCCAGGGTACTTTTGAGAGTCTCATTGTAGTAATTCACAGCCAGATTGGGGCAGGAGAAGGAGGAGATTGGGGAAAGTGATGAGAGAAGAGAGTCTGTGAATGTATGAGGGTTGATGGCCTGTAGATTTCTGAATGTGTGATAGGTCGGACTATGCTGTGATGGGCGAGGGTTTGTGAGTGTGAAGGTGAGAATGTTGTGATCAGAGAGAGAAGGAGATGAGTTGTCTAAGGAGGAGGTAGAGCAGAGTCGGGTAAAGACCAGGTCAAGGGTGTTACCATCCTTATGTGTCTCAGAGGTTGAGAGTTGCGAGAGGCCAAGAGAAGTGGTTAGAGATAGGAGCTGGGATGCAGATGTGGAGTTGGGGCTGTTTATGGGGATGTTAAAGTCTCCCAGGATGAGGGTTGGTAATTCTGAGGACATGAAGTGCGGCAGCCACGCGGAGAAGTGGTCGAGGAAGTGGGTGGGTGAACCTGGGGGGCGAATATACCACCGCTACTCTGAGGGGGAGGGGACGTAACAGCCTAATGGTGTGAACCTCAAAAAGAAGGGAATGAGAGTGATGGAGTGGGGGGGATGACCTGGAAAGTACATTGTGGGGACAGGAGTAGGCCAATTCCACCATCACGTCTGTTTCCAGGTCTCGGGGAATGAGAGAAGTGTAGACCGCCATAAGAGATAGCAGCAGGGGAGGCAGTGTCTGAGTCCTGGATCCAGGTTTCAGTAAGGGCCAAAAGGTTAAAGAGTTAGTGAGAAAGTAGTTGTGGATAAAGGGAAGTTTGTTGCATGCGGACCGTGTATTCCAGAGGGCACATTTAAAAGAGGGAGATGAAGGTGTGCAGGTAATGCTAATAAGGTTACTGGGATTTCTGTGTGAGGCGTGGGGGGGTTGAAGTTGAAAAAGGGTGGACCAGGATTGGGAGAAATATCGCCTGACATAAGCAGTAGTAGAAAGAGAAGGAGGGAGTAATGTTTGGCTCTATGGCATTGTTTTTTTTGATGCAAGACCCTGGAATATGACGGGCTTAGATTATTGAGTAGGGTGAAGAGAGTATGGGAGCAGGACATAGTTAAGGGAAGTAGAGAGGGGCTGATGTGGATAAAGGGTGGTGGAGGGGGAATGGGGCGGTAAAAGTGGATGACTAATGCACATAGATATAAAAGCATTGAACTGAAGGACATTTTGATGCAATGGGCTAAGTAAAGTACTGAAGGGTAGTAGATGGGTAGAGTTGTTACCTTCTGGTTACCTCTGGCTTATCTCTGGTATATCTCTGAATTCCACTTAGAAATGCCACTTTGAAATGGCACAGATGCCAAGGCACAGAGGCCTTAGACCATGCTACTTAAAGCTCTTGTGAACAACAGACAATATGCCTGGTATGTAGAGGGGAGGGGTCAGAGGAGAAGGATACATCACACCAGGGGACAATTAAATTACTGCTAAGAGGAAAGTTTGGGTCTGGATCAGCAGGAGACATGTTTCATTCCCTAGTATAAGAAGAAAAAAGGTTTTGGTACCGTGTTAGCCAGAGGAGAAAATGTTGATTGCTCTCAGTGAGAGAAACAAGATAATAATCTTGTAGTTGGGATACCTTTTAATGGCTAACTAAATAAATAAAATAAGTTATATTACAAGGCAGGCTTTCAAGACGTCTCAGGTCTCTTCATCAGGCATGGTATGACAAAATATTGAAAGAAACTCAAATATATACAGGAACAACTAGAGCAGATGCAAGGTATAATGAATGGATAGTTAAATAAATAATCAACAGATAGCCTGGAGAGGATCTTCAATCATCCAGGCTTAGTCATGTCAAAGTTTTTATGACCCTAATTTATATGTAAAACTGGTGTCTTCAGAATTCATTGTCTTTGAAAAACACCTCAACATATTACCTCGTGGATACCTCATGCATGGCACTTCTGCATAAGCCATCATGAGTCACCCACTTCACATCATACAGGGTAATTATACATACGCCCTTATGATTCACACAACTCAACGAGTCCTTTACCGACTACCTAGTCGGACCCATTCATTCTCTTTTGTGTTTTTTCATTGAAGACAGATTAAATGAAGATAATAATACCAAAGAATTTGTGATTGCAATCATTTTCAGGAAGAAACTGAGTATTATCTGACAGAATTGCAGGGGTGTCAATACTTTTGGCCATGACTGTACTCCTCCTGTAGGGCTTTACACACATCAACACATAACACTCAGTCCACATAACATTCTTGGACTGCTACCTTACCAGGCACCGAACCGGGTTTAGGAACCTGAGTTACCGGGTACACCAGGCATCCCCGAGGCATCCTCACCACATGCTTACAGGTTGCCAGCCACCTCCAAACCTCCATACCTAGGCAGGTCTCCAGGCCACAGCTGTACCCCACGTCTGATTCAAGCACCTTCCCATGGTTCCCCAACTCCAAGAGTCATCACAACTCATTCTCTGCCCACCAGTTCACACACAACCATCAGAGGGACAGGTGCCTCCCGCATGGAGAAGAGCAGGCTTCCCTCACGTCCCAAAGGGATGGAATGCCTCAGACCCACGTCCTCACATCTCAGAGGTTCAGGCTGTACTGATTCCCATCTCCTGTCTCCCCCACACAGCACCAGGCAGCTTCTTATCCTGGCTGCATCTCACTCCTGCAACACAGTGTTTTCAATCAGCCCACTCATGCACAGATCTTGCTGCTGTTAACCCCTTCAGTACCACTACAGAGCTAACAACCACTTAACCCTGTGTGTACTGCTAAATCCAGCAATCAACCTGATTGCAGCAGGCCATGTGAGTCATGTCAACCATGTGGCATAGCTCCGGCATGCCTCACACCTAGTATTGAAATGGGGTCTCCCGGAGGTAGATGTCTTCGCCAATCGACTAAATGCAAAGGTGCCTTCCTTCTTCTTTCTGGATCACAGAGGCAATACCGTGGCAGACGCATTTGCCCATGCATGGCTCTTCAATCTAGTGTATGCATTCCCTCCGACTCCTCTTAGACAGGGTGACTACAATACTGGTGGTCCCTCTGTGGCCCAAAAATGTCTTGGTTCGGAGCATTCTCGGAGCTCCGTCTAGACCAGTGATGGCGAACTCCAGGCCTCGAGTGCCGCACACAGTGCAGGTTTTCAGGATTTCCTTAGAGTTTGACCGTTGGTAATTTGATTGCCAACTGTCAAATGCAATGGAAATCCTGAAAACCTGGACTGTGTGTGGCACTCGAGGCATGGAGTTCGCCATCACTGGTCTAGACGGTCCAATAATGCTACTGCAGGTCACCGATCTCTCCCAGGGTCTGCTCTTCCATCCATATCCTCAGTGGTTGAACCTAGCAGCCTGGCTACTGAGGCCGAGATCCTAAAGTCCAAAGGTCTCTCAAAAGGTGATATGGACCCTTCAAAAAAGCAGGAAACCAGTGATCAATGCCATATACGGTCAAGATATGGAAGAAGTTTCTTTCCTGGTAACATACGTAGTAACATAGTTTTTAAGGTTGAAGGAAGACTTTAAGTCCATCTAGTTCAACCCATAGCCTAACATGTTGATCCAGAGGAAGGCAAAAAAAACCCATGTGGCAACACTAAGCTCCACATTGGGGGAAAAAATTCCTTCCTGACTCCAGATATGGCAATCAGACTAATTCCCTGGATCAACGCCCTATCAAAGAATCTAGTATATATAACTGGTAATATTATAGTTTTCCAGGGGCGGACCTAGACTGTAGTGGGCCCTGGTGCAAGAAATTTTTCGGGGCCCCCCCACAGCCTAATATATACAGTCCATTACAGCCTAATATATACAGTTCAGCACAGCCGCCAGGTAATATATACAGCCAAGCACAGGCTCCAGGTAATATATATAGACTAGCACAGCCTCCAGGTAATATATACAGCCCAGCATAGCCTCATATAACATATATATTGCCCAAGACAGCCGCAAGGAGGATATATACATACTAGATGTGTGCCCAATGCGATCACATTGGAGGGCAAGGATTGGTGTGGCGGCGGGATGCAGGGGGCGGCTAAGTGGACACACACACACCTACACGCACAGAAGGGGGACGGAGGAGAGAGAGGACAGAGAGGGACGGAGGAGAGAGAGGACAGAGAGGGACGGAGCAGAGAGAGGACAGAGAGGGACGGAGCAGAGAGGACAGAGAGGGACGGAGCAGAGAGAGGACAGAGAGGGACGGAGCAGAGAGAGGACAGAGAGGGACGGAGCAGAGAGAGGACAGAGAGGGACGGAGCAGAGAGAGGACAGAGAGGGACGGAGCAGAGAGAGGACAGAGAGGGACGGAGGAGAGAGAGGACAGAGAGGGACGGAGCAGAGAGAGGACAGAGAGGGACGGAGGAGAGAGAGGACAGAGAGGGACGGAGCAGAGAGAGGACAGAGAGGGACGGAGCAGAGAGAGGACAGAGAGGGACGGAGGAGAGAGAGGACAGAGAGGGACGGAGCAGAGAGAGGACAGAGAGGGACGGAGCAGAGAGAGGACAGAGAGGGACGGAGCAGAGAGAGGACAGAGAGGGACGGAGGAGAGAGAGGACAGAGAGGGACGGAGCAGAGAGAGGACAGAGAGGGACGGAGGAGAGAGAGGACAGAGAGGGACGGAGGAGAGAGAGAGGACAGAGAGGGACGGAGGAGAGAGAGAGGACAGAGAGGGACGGAGGAGAGAGAGAGGACAGAGAGGGACGGAGCAGAGAGAGAGGACAGAGAGGGACGGAGCAGAGAGAGGACAGAGAGGGACGGAGCAGAGAGAGGACAGAGAGGGACGGAGGAGAGAGAGGACAGAGAGGGACGGAGCAGAGAGAGGACAGAGAGGAACGGAGGAGAGAGAGAGGACAGAGAGGGACGGAGCAGAGAGAGGACAGAGAGGGACGGAGGAGAGAGAGGACAGAGAGGGACGGAGGAGAGAGAGGACAGAGAGGGACGGAGCAGAGAGAGGACAGAGAGGGACGGAGGAGAGAGAGGACAGAGAGGGACGGAGCAGAGAGAGGACAGAGAGGGACGGAGCAGAGAGAGGACAGAGAGGGTAAGTTACATGAATGTGCATCCAAAGCTCCTGTCTCGCTGACACTCAGGAGCCGGCCGGCTGCTTCTTTGCACAACGGGGCCCCCAAGCACTGCAGGCCCCCCCGACTTCAGTAGTTACCCCCTGGGTCTCCTATCCTGGTGTATAGGTTCCCCATTCTGGTATATACAGTATATCTCCCAGTATGGTAAATATGTCCTCCAACCTAGTATATATGGGCCCATACTAGTATATGTCCCCATCTGTACACTGGATATATAATGCACTGTACTGATCACACCTGGTACTGCCTACAGGACATCACATATATATGGAGCCATATAAAATAATATGTGATGTCCTGTAGGTTCAGATGTGATCAGTCAGTGCAGGGCTCTGTATACTGGGGTCTGTGGTGTCTGCTGGGGTCAGAGTGCAGGGCTCTGTACACTGAGGTGTGTGGTGTCTGCTGGGGTCACAGTGATTTATTGCAGGAGTCTGCTCTTTCCTGTAGGTCGGGTGATGCTGGAGCCGATAATCCCCAGCACTGACAGCCCGACCTGATCTGCCACAGACTCCTGCAATCACTCTGATCCCCAGCAGAGCAGCCCCTGACCGGACTGAGGAGCGTCCTCCTGCCCCACACCATGATTGATGACCTCCTGCTTACCGGCATCTTCTGAGGTCTAGTCCATCCACAATCTGCTCTCCGGGAGGCTGAAGGAGCAGGTGAAGTGTCCCTCTGCAGACCCCGTCCACACAGTGTGCAGGGGGCCTGTCTGCAGCTGCTGATGTGATCTGCGAGCAGCCGGGCGGGAGAATAGATACATTCAAATCCACAGTGCGTTCCCCAGGCAGCCCGAGCAGCTCCAGCAGCTGATATTAGTGCGCCCCCTGCACTCCCAGGCCCAGTCCCGACCGCTGCGACTGTGATTGTTGCACCCACAGCAGTGGAGGCATGGGCCCGTGCAAGGCGCGGGGGTGGGGGTGGAACCACGGCACCGGACCCGCGGCTGGAGCCTTGGGGGCCCCCTAACCGGCCGGGGCCCTGGTGCAGCTGCACCAGCTGCACCACGGTAGGTCCGCCCCTGTAGTTTTCAAGAAAGGCACCCAGGCCCTTCTTAAATGTTAGTAGTGAGTCACTCATTACAACATCATGTGGCAGAGAGTTCCATAGTCTCACTGCTCTTACAGTAAGGACTCTGACTCCTTTTTTTTTTTATTCCTTCTTGGAGATTTATTTCAAATGGCTTCACAGTAGTAAAAAGTCATAAAAGTCATAAAAAGCTTAATTAAAACAACGCGTTTCGGCTATAAATGTCATAAAATAGCCTTCCTCAGGTATATGAAGTATCACATAAAATTTGGAGGTTATATAGTGTATGTTATCCCTCCTAATTAATCATATTGATCACACACGTCTGACTCCTCAGTATCCAGTCTCATTAGTGCCACTCAGTTCCTCCCAAGATAAAAAAAAGAGAACAACAGAACAAATATACACATATATCTCTCTCTTCCTTTTTGTATATATATACACATATACGCATAAGGGTATAATTCAAAAAAACAACTGTATTCCAAACATCATTAGTTCCCTTTTGGCTCATTCAATACAACTTCATTACCTCATTCAATAAAGGGAATCGGCTGATTAGAGAGACCCTCTCTAAAGACTGGTACATTTTAAAACAGGATCCCCTCTTGAGAGATTTCTTGCAAGAAAGACCAGGGATCACATTTAGAAGGGGAAGGACTCTCAGGAATATATTGGCACCTAGCCGTATGAAAAAAAGCGTCATGGAAAAAAAGTATCACGAAAAACATAATTGTCAAGAATACTAAATTAATTTCAGCAATAGATGATATTTCCATAGCCAATTCAGAAAAAATGTCAGTGCTGTCATCTTATAACTCATGGCTCTCAAAGTATAACAGCGACATAGAGGAGAGATGTTTCCGATCAAAAATTATCTCACCTATACTAGTAATTTCGTTATTTATGTTATTACTTGTGAATGTGGACTACAGTACGTGGGTCGCACCACACAGATGGTCCGATCACGACTGAATTCGCATCGTTATAATGCAAAAATTGGCCTTATGACCCATAGCTTATCAAGGCACCTTTTATTAAATCACAATAAAAATTTCAAAATAAAACTTACACCAGTTGAGGAGATACCTCTGGATGCTCCTAATAGAATGCAACAACTGAATAAAAAGGAGGCTTTTTGGATTTACAGGCTGCGAAGCCTATATCCAGAAGGCCTAAATGATAAGCTTGAAAACATTTAGTAGGATAATTTATAGATGAGAACAACTTTATTGTTATCTAATAGAGATAAAAATCCTGTTGAGGTTCATATTTGAGATCCCATCATTTTATGATGTGGGACATTGAGGTTATCGGGAGGGCTCTTGCAGTGTTTCTCCTTGTAGAAGTAGGAATGTCTGCTCTGTGGGTCCTAAAATGACATGTGAAGCGGTTCATAACTTGGTGCTGACATTGTAATGGTCCACCTGCATTTATGGAGGCATTGGTCTCTGGAGGGAGAGGAAGAGCAAACCGCTGTCTCTTGAATGATAATAAATAATATGAAACATTGTCTAGAGAAGGAAAAGATGGTACAGTGGGACTCTGGGTGGTGATTGAGTATAAATTGAATAAGATCGATTCCAACAAATATATGAGATATATGTATATCTATTATTAAAGAAAATTATAAGTTTTTTATGGAGCGCTCTTGTATTAGTCTCCTTGGGGTAGTAGAAATATCTGCTGTTTGGGTCCTGGAATGACAAGTGAAACTGTTTACAATGTATAATGGTCCACCTTTTATTATGAAGGCAGTTGTTTCAGTAGGGAGAAGAAGATTTAATCACTCTCTAGTGGAGGATAAGATGGTTTAGCAGGTTTTTGGGTGAAGATAAAATGATCGAAGGTGAATAGAGCAAGATCAATCCCAATAGAAGTATGCAATATATGAGATATATTTGTATATATTATCAAGGAAATTGTAAAATATTTTATGGTGAATTTATCACGCTAGATAGCGACCCAATATAGCTGTGTCTTTGAGGGGGATTGAGATATATTGGGATGTAACAATTATGTGGTACTTATGAATGGGTTGACTTGGAGCAAGTGTCCTATAGATGAAGTGTATAGCCTAGTGGTATATACCTCTGAATGGGGAAGATATGTTGATAGAAAATGTGCAGGATCAATTCCATCAGGAGTTGAGAGAAAGAAAAGGGAGAAAAGACAAAAAAAAAGGGAAGAAAGGAAAAGAAAAAGATTTTAAAAGTTTTTGATTTTTTTTTTTTTTTGGAATATAATTTTTTGATATCAAGTGGATCATAATTGATGGGAAGTAAGAGTGATGCTATGATATTTGGACCTTGACTTCGAAACACAAAAATAAAAAGAAAAAGAAAACAAAGATAAAGATTAATAATGGAACAAAAGGGAACTAATGATGTTTGGAATACAGTTGTTTTTTTTAATTATACCCTTATGTGTATATGTATATATATATACAAAAAGGAAGAGAGAGATATATGTGTATATTTTTTCTGTTGTTCTCTTTTTTATCTTGGGAGGAACTGAGTGGCACTAATGAGACTGGATACTGAGGAGTCAGACATGTGTGATCAATATGATTAATTAGGAGGGATAACATACACTATATAACCTCCAAATTTTATGTGATACTTCATATACCTGAGGAAGGCTATTTTATGACATTTATAGCCGAAACGCATTGTTTTAATTATGCTTTTATGACTTTTATGACTTTTTACTACTGTGAAGCCATTGAAATAAATCTCCAAGAAGGAATAAAAAAAAACAAAAAAAAAAACAAAGGCAGTCAGAGTCCTTATCATAAGGTCAATCTCCTTGGGAGCGCTCAATCATCTGAATACCTTGATTATTTGCTTCATTCCACGGGCTCATAGCTGGGAGTTCCGCTCTCTGGAGGATAGCAGCAGCATACCAAGGAGACAAAGACCCCTGTAAGACCCCCAGTGGGTCGATATGCGAAGAAACAAGACACAATAAAGGTGAGTTCTCTTGCCCAGTGTACTTCTGAGAAATATTGTACTTTTACATTTAGATCTGCGCCTGTTTTCTCGCTCCCCACCCTTCTCTGACCTACAGCCTCGAGGTCTATTGTGTGCTCTTACAGTAAAGAATCCACGTCTGTGATTATGATTAAACCTTCTTTCCGCCAGACGTAGAGGATGCCTCCTTGTCCCCGTGTCAGGCCTAAGAGTAAAGAGATCATTAGAAAGTTCTCTGTACTGTCCCCTCATATATTTATACATTATTATAAGATCACCCCTAAGCCTTCATTTTTCCAAGCTAAATAACCCCAAGTTTAATAACCTGTCTTGGTATTGCAGACCCCTCAGTCCTCTAATAACCTTGATCGCTCTTCTCTGGACCCCCTCTAGTTCAGCTATGTCTTTCTTATACACCGGAGACCAAAATTGTACACAGTATTCTAACTGTAGTCGCACTAGTGACTTGTATAGGGTAACATTATGTTCTCCTCATGAGCATCTATGCCTCTTTTAATGCATCCCATTATTTTATTTGCCTTTGCAGCAGCTGCCTGACACTGGCCACTAAATGTGAGTTTGTCATCTACCCATACACCCAGGTCTTTTTCAGTGACAGTTTTGCCCAGTGTTTTACAATTAATCACATAATTATACCTTTCGTTTCCTCTGCCCAAGTGCATGACCTTACATTTATCCCCATTAAAGCTCATTTGCCATTTATCAGCCCAAGCTTCTAGTTTACATAAATCCTCCTGTAATATAAAATTGTCCTCCTCTGTATTGATTACCCTGCAGAGTTTAGTGTCATCTGCAAATATTGAGATTCTACTCTGTATGCCCCCTACAAGGTCATTAATAAATATATTAAAAAGAAGCGGGCCCAATACTGACCCCTGTGGTACCCCACTGTTAACTGTGACCCATTCTGAGTGTGTTCCATTAATGACCACCCTTTGTTTCCTATCGCTAAGCCAGTTTTTAACCCACTTACACATATTTTCCCCTATCCCCATTGCTCTCATTTTATTTATCAACCTTTTGTGTGCCACCATATCAAAAGCTTTTGAAAAGTCCATATACACCACATCCACTGCATTTCTTTGGTCCAGTCCAGAACTTACTTCTTCATAGAAGCTTATCAGATTAGTTTGACAGGAACGATCCCTTATTTTTCTTCAGATACTCCAGTATAGCATCTCTTAGAAAACCCTCTCGGATTTTACCCACAGTAGAGGTTAAGCTTACTGGCCTATAATTTCCAAGTTCAGTTTTTGTTCCCTTTTTGAATATTGGCACCACATTTGCTATACGCCAGTCCTGTGGTACAGACCCTGTTATTATGGAATTTTTAAAGATTAAAAATAATGGTCTATCTATGACAGTACTTAATTCCTGCAGCACTCTGGGGTGCATCCCATCCGGGCCCGGGGATTTGTCAATTTTAGTGATTTTTAAACGATGCCGTACTTCCTGCTGGTTAAGCAGGTGACATTTAATTGACAGTTTTTGTTATCACTGATCATATTGTCTGTCATGGGATTTTCTTGTGTAAATACTGTTGAAAAAAAGGCATTTGGCATATTGGCTTTTTCCTCATCCTCATCCACCATTTCACCCAGATTATTTTTAAAGGGGCCAGCACAATCATTTTTTAGTTTCTTACTATTTATGTAGTTAAAAAATATTTTGGGATTATTTTTACTTTCTCTGGCAATGAGTTTCTCTGTCTCAATCTTTGCTGCCTTGATTTGATTTTTACAAGTGTTATTTAATTTTCTGTATTTATTTAATGCCTCATCACTACCTACTTGCTTTAGTTCCCTAAATGCTTTCTTTTTGTCACTTATTGCGCCCCTTACAGCCTTATTTAGCCATAGTGGTTTCCTCCTATTTCTAGCATGCTTATTCCCATAGGGTATATATTGTGCACAGGCTCTATTCAGGATGCTAATAAACGTCTCCCACTTGCTTTGTGTACTTTTATGTCTCAGGATATCGTCCCAGTTTATTGCACTAACATCCTCTGTTAACCGTTGGAAATTTGCCTTCCTGAAGTTTAGTGTCCTTGTAGCCCCTCTACTACACATCTTATTAAAGGATACTTGAAAACTTATTGTTTTATGATCACTATTACCCAAGTGATCTCCAACCCATATATTTGATATGCGGTCTGGCCTGTTGATTAATATTAGGTCCAGCAGTTCCCCCCTTCTTGTTGGGTCCTGGACCAGTTGTGAAAGGTAATTGTCCTCTCATAGTTGTCAAAAACCTATTACTATTGCTGGAACTGCAGGTTTCTGTTCCCCAATGTATTTCAGAGTAGTTGAAGTCCCCCATAATAATGACTTCTCCCTGAGTCGCTGCTTCATCTATTTGCTTTATGAGGATATTCTCCTCCTCTTCCATTATTGTTGGGGACTTATAACAAACCCCTATCAGTAATTTATTATTTTTTCCCCCTCCCCTTCTCTCCACCCACAGAGACTCTACATTTCCATTAGATTCACCTATATTATCACGCAGGATGGGTTTTAAGTATGATTTTACGTATAAACATACACCTCCCCTCGCTTATTGTACGGTCATTTCTGAACAGACTATAGCCCTGTAAATTAACAGCCCACTCATGGCTGTCGTCCAACCATGTCTCCGATATCCCCACCATGTCATAATTATTTTCCAACAAAATCAATTCTAATTCCTCCATTTTGTTGGTGAGGCTTCTGGCATTAGTGTACATGCACTTTATGCATCTCTCTTTATCTCTATTCCTTCCTACTATATTGACTGTTCTAACCGCACCCCCCATGCCACCCCCAATTTTATTACTTGTGCCCAGGTCACTATTTACACTATCTTCCCCTCCTGTACAATGAATACCCTCCCCCCAATCCCTAGTTTAAACACTCCTCCAACCTTCTAGCCATTTTCTCCCCCCGCACAGCTGCACCCCCCCCATTGAGGTGCAGCCCATCCCTAGCATAGAACCTGTAGCCAACAGAGAAGTCAGCCCAGTTCTCCAGGAACCCAAACCCCTCCTTCCTACACCAATTCCTGAGCCACGTATTTATCTCCCTAATCTCCCGCTGCCTCTCTGGTGTGGCACGTGGTACAGGCAGTATTTCAGAGAATACTACCTTGGAGGTCCTTGCCTTAAGCTTGCAGCCTAATTCCCTGAAATTATCTTTAAGGACCTTCCACCTACCTCTAACTTTGTCATTTGTGCCAATGTGCACCATGACCGCTGGGTCCTCACCAGCCCCTTCCAGTAATCTGTCAACCCGATCAGCGATGTAGGTAGGCAGCACACTGTTCGACGATCCCTGTCTTTGTGACAGATTGCCCTATTTGTTCCCCTAATAATTGAGTCCCCCACTACCAGCACCTGTCTGTCCTGCCCTGCTCTCCTGTTTTCCTCCTTACTGAAGCAGACACTCCTCTGGCTTTCAGAGGTCATGCCCTGCTGCAGCAGTGCCATCCCTGAACTCGCACCCCCCTCATCTGCCAACTTAGCAAATTTATTGGGGTGTGCCAGATCAGGGCTAGCCTCCCTGGCACTCTTCCCTCTACCCCGCCTTCTAACTGTCACCCAGCTGGCTACCTCACTGTCCTGCAGCTCCATGCTACTATCCTCCCCCACATCTATCCCATTGAGCAGCTGTTCAGTGAGCAGCAGACTCCTTTCCATATTGTCTTTTTTTTTTTTTTTAAACCAGTTATTTTTATTGTTTCAATGAACATAACACTTATACATAGCATTAAACCATTAGCATATACAATTACAGTATACACATAAATCAGTCCTGCTCGCTCAGGGACAGTCGGGGCACGGCCTCCAGTATGGTCTCCTATTGCTCCTCCGCCCCTTTCCATATTGTCTATGGATCTCAGTGTTGTCAGTTGTTCATTTAGATCCAGTATCTGGGCTTCTAAATGCACAACATACTCACATCTCACACTGGTGTGCTACTGGGACTCCTGATCTTCTACACCCTAATATAGCCCAGAAATCATTGGAATTGGGCCTTAAACCTAGTACTCTCAAAGTGCAGGTTTCGGCTCCTGAGCTCTGTGTTCAATCAAGATCTTGCTTCTCAATGATGGATCAAGAGGTTTATGACCTCAGCGCTCAGACTTCATCCAATAAATCAGGTTCACGTTCGTCCTGGTCTCTAAATGTAGTACTCAACAGTCTAACTCTCTCTCCCTTTGAGCACCTACCCTCTAGCACATTACAGTCTCTCTCCCATAAGACTGCCTTCCTTGTGGCCATTATTTCTGTTCGAAGAGTGGGAGAACTTCAAGCTCTCTCTATCAGAGAACCCTACATGAAGGTGAATGAGGATAGGATTACACATCGCCTGGATCCCTCATTCCTCCCGAAGGTAGTTTCGGATTTCCATTGGTCTCATACTTTCCTCATTCTGTCAGAACCCCGCTAATTCTAGAAAAGCAGAGTTCTACTTCTTAGATGTCCGGAGAATAGTTCTACACTACCTTCAACAAACGGTGTCTTGGTGGTCGGACCAGAATCTTTTTGTCCAACATTCAGGACATAACAGAGGAAGGAAGGCTGCCAAGTCCACCATCGCAAACTGGATTAAGAAGGCAATCCGTGAAGCCTACAATAACCAGACACTATCTCCACCAGTTGGTCTGAAAGCACACTTGACTAGAGCTACATCAACCTCCTGGGCCAAAAGAGTGGACGCTTCTTCAAAGCAGATTTGCAGGGCAGCTACGTAGTCTTCCCTTCATACGTTCTCCAAACACTATAGATTAGATTTATCATCTAGTAGGGATTTAGCCTTTGGTAGGTAAGTTCTCCAAGCTATAGTTCCCCCCCCTAATGAAATATCGTTGTTCTTCCTCTAATGCTGTCGTGGAAGCCGTATTTGAGAAAATAAAATTAGTCCTTACTGGTAATTTGTTTCCTAGGAGCCTTCCACAACAGCACAAATTTTTGATCTTGGTAAACACTGGTGGTTGATGGTGGTAAGGGCTTTTAACCTCTCTGTGTTCCTGTCCCCCAATAGGGCGTGGACGACATCTTCCAATGCTGTCCTGGAAAGCTCCTGGAAAATGAATTACTGGTAAGTACAACTTCTACTTTTTTTGGTTAGGAAGTTAGAAGGGTTGAAAGATTATCAGCAATTCCTCATTTTTCCCAAAAAATATATAAAACCATTTTTTTAGAGACCACATCACATTTGAAGTGAATTTGAGGGGCCTACATGACAGAAAATACCCAAAAGTGACACCATTGTAAAAACTGCACCACCCCAAAACGGCTCAAAACCACATTCAAAAAATGTATTAACCCTTCAGGTGCTTCACAGGAACTAAAGCAAAGTGTGAGGAAAAATGAAAAATTTACTTTTATTCAAACAGAAATGTTACTTTAGCGGCACATTTTGCATTTTCACAAGGGTAATGGGAGAACATAGACCCCAAAATTTTGTGTGCAGTTTCTCCTGAATGCACCGATACATGATATGTGGTGAAAAACTACTGTTTGGGCACAGGGTCCAGAAGAGAAGGAACAACATTTGACTTTTCAAACACAAAATTCGCTGGAATCATTAGCGGATGCCATGTCACGTTTGGAGAGCACCTGATGTGCCTAAACAATGGAAATTCCCCACAAGTGACCCCATTTTGGAAATTAGGCTCCTCAAGGAGAAAATAGACCATATAATTTGTTGTGCGATTTCTCTTGAGTACAGTGATACCCCATATATAGTCATAACTTACTTTTCAGGCACAGTGCAAAGCTCAGAAGGGAAGGAGTGCCATATTTCAGTGCAGATTCTTATGGTATAGTTTGTGGGTGCCATATTACATTGGCAAAGACCCTCAATTGTAAGAAAAGCAGAAATTCTCCACAAGTGATTCCATTTTACAAACTGTGTTTCATGCCTTTGGCCGCGGGGCCGGTCCCTCATGGACAGGGAGACAGGTACTCATCCCGCTGCTCTATGCACATCACCTGCTCTGTCCCTGCTGCGGGGCTGGTATCTGCTAAGCATGGATATCGGCGCCCACCACGCAGCTCTGCCAGTTCTGCTCATTTTGCTTGTGGTTCCATGCGGCTGTCTGCTTCCTCCTCTTCCATGGACCTGTGTCCTCTTGGCAGGTCTCCAGGGAATGTTCTTAAGATACATGCCCTGCACATCCTGCACATACTTAAACAGTACACCTGTTCCCTATTAGGGCTCTCAGCCCGAGTGCTGTGCTGCTCTGTGGATAAAAGGCATCCTCCTCCAAAGGGAGGTACCTGAGCAATGTATTCACTCACTAGGAATGTTGCCTATGTCCAGGTTGCACTCCTGCACTGCTCTGCACTAGGAGGACTGTTGCCTTGCATTTTGCATTATACTAACATGTCTGACTCCTCAGAATCCTCTGCTGGCAGTTCATTATTCTGGATCTCAGGATGCTCTGGATTCCACCCCCAGCTGACCAAGCCTCTCCTGAAGTGCAGAGAACCGTCCAGATTCCTATTCCAGCTGGAGCAGCCTTTCCGGGATTGTACAGATCTCCCAAGATTCATCCCACTGACAGAACCAGTGTTCCACAGTCTCCTCCTCTCTTCTGTTCAGTCTGTACGGGTCGCCCCTCTGGTCCGAGATTCACAGCATTTAGACCTCCTGGTGTATTCCTTGTACAGGGGTTCCCATGCCGCTGCTCCACTACGAGAGTTCGGTGTCACGATCCAGAGGGTCCTCCCCTCCGACACCTTTCCGTTTGTTAACCTCCCTTTAATAAATATCCTTGGTTTTACTGAAGTCACTCTCCAGTCTCTTGCTGTATTGGGTATTCAGCTGCCACTGCTCCACCAGTGGCCCTGTGAGTCCACTTAACATCTCCACGCCCTTTGGGCGTAACACTGTGGACCTGTTGAAGCACACCTGTGTGTGAAATGGCTGTAGTCCCATGTGTAGCTGGCAACCTCCTACATGCCAACATGAATCCTTGTTGAAATAAAGCACTTGGAAAAATACCTCCGGTGAGTGCAGCTTGATTCCTTCTATCTTTGATGCACAGACTTATTTTGGAATCTTGTCTCTGTTTCAATCTGACACCACCAGATTCCAGGGTATCCACTAAATCGTAACAGGATACTCAGGCCCAAATATGAATTCTGCTGCGGCTGAAACTGCGGAGACACTTTTTAAAATATGGTGTTTGGGCAGAATCTACAGGACTTGCATGCATGACTTAAGCTCAAATCCCAGTACTGTAGGCTGCTAATAGTGTAAAACTGCCTCTCTTCAGATTCAATGGTGACCGTGATATGTTTCACAGATTTATTTTTTTTAACCAGTAAAATTTTTATTGGTTTTAAAAGAAATAGTACAAGCAAAGTCACAAAAAAGGAGACAAGGGATACAGGTAAAGGAAGGGATTTTCAGGAATGCATACACATATCAATAAAATTAATATGACCAAAAAATACATGGAGCATCATTATTTATACAGACATAAAATAGGGAGAGGTGGACCAGGGATCCCACCAAGTGAGTATTTTATTTCTTCTGGGTAAAGAACCAGCAAAAGTGGTTTCATACTGAAACATTAAATTTAATCGTGCGATCATTTCGTCTCCAGAGGGAGTTATAGAGGATTTCCAATATTTGCTGATGGGGGCCTAATGGGGCGGGGATATCCGAGAGATAAATACCCAAAACTGCCAAAGGACCAGATAACTTGATGGGAATTCCCGTGACCGTTTAAATGACCAATTCAACTTGAGACCAAAAGAGGCCAATCCTCGGACATCCCACCACACATGGGCCGAATCACCCTCCAATCCATAGCCCTTCCAGCACCCCGCAGAAGAACCTGCAAGTAAAAGAGATATATGGACAGGGGTGTAATACCAAAGAAGTTGTATATTTTTGCCTTGTTCAAAATGGTTAATACAAGACGTGTATTTATAAGGGAGTGTAAATGAACTCTGCCATTCCTCGACTGAGACCGAGAAGTTAAGAGGGGGCTCCGATTTAAGCATAAAAGGCAATTTGCTTTCATCGTTAGGGGTGAGGAAGGCCTTATATAGAATTGAGATACCCCTGGAGGATACAGAACCCAGTTTGAAAAAACGTTTCATAGGATCATCAAGGGGAGAGGGCACATTATGTAAAATATGACAGTTTTGCAGACAATGCCGAATCTGAAGATATTGGTAAAAAACCTTATGCGAAAGAGCAAATTTAGTGGACAGAGATGAAAAAGAGCGAAGAATGTCGTCCTCATAAAGGTCTGAGAGAAATCTGATCCCCCATTCCTCCAAAGGGAGAGAGAAATGCCCTCTACACAACATTCAATGGCATTTAAAGAAATATATCTGAATAGACTAGATAGACAGGAGGGAGCGCAGGTGAACCAGAAATCCGTCAGTGCGCGCACTGAAAGAAGAGCCGATGGGCAGCAGGGAGCACGATGAAATAGAGACTACTCCAGCAGGAGTTTTAAGGAGCCACGAGGAGCAAATTTGGATTCGGTTCTGGTACTAGATAAAGGATGAGCTGCCATCCCACCATAGTTTAGCTGGTTCCAACAATGCGGCACGGTAATACGCTTGAATCAACGGAACCCCCAAACCACCTCCGGAGTATGGGGACGACATAATCGTGTGGGAAACCCTATGAGGTTTGTTATTCCATATGAACTGGTCAATAGAGGTCTGGAAGGCCGAAATGTATTTAGAAGGGATTGAGAGTGGTAAGCATCGAAATAGGTGGAGGAGTTTGGGAAGAATCATCATCTTGACCATCTGAACTCTCGCCATCCAGGACAACAGAGGGAGGGAGAATCCAGAAAGGTCAGATTTAATGTCAGACAGGACAAACTCACAATTAGATCTAACAATATTTTTAAGCCTAGTTATTTTAATCCCCAAATATGTGAAGCCCTCGGGAGACCAAATAAAGGGAAAATTAGTTTGAATTTGGATTTGAGCGGAATTTGTAAGAAATAAGGGGAATATAGTAGCTTTGGTTAAATTTAGAGATGAGCGAGTACTAAAATGCTCGGGTGCTCGAAGCTTGGGCCGAGCATCCCAAGATACTCCTTTACTCGGTCCGAGCAGCGAGCCCAATGTTATCCTATGGGAGACCCGAGTATCTTTCTGGCATGACCCCCAGCAGTATGGAAAAACCCTAAAAATGTCACAAATGTATCAAAACAGTGCTCAAATGACAAGGGAACAGCATGGGGAAGACCCCTGTAAGCATTTCAGACCCCAAGGTCACTGCTGTGAACAATGTTGTCAGACTATTACACCACTTTGGTTGGTGTATGTTAGTTTTTTGGATTATATGAAAGATTTTTTTTTTTAAATTGTGTGGCAATCCCATGCCCCTGGGAAGAGACGTAAATGAAGGCGTCTTTAAATAATGGGCCCATTATAAGAAAGTTTGTCTTTTGTAGTATTGCCCTAGGCAGGGCTGCCAAAAAATGTGTGGCACTCTGATGCCCTGGGAAGAGACGTACATCTTTAAATAATGTGCCCATTTTAAGCAAGTGGGTCATCTGTAGTATTGCCCTAGGCAGGGCAGACAAAAATTGGGAGGCACCACAATGCCCCTGGATAGTGGCGTGCATGAGAGCCTCTTTAAATAATGTGCCCATTGTAAGGAAGTGGGTCTTTTGTAGTATTGCCCTAGGCAGGGAAGCCAAAAAAATGTGTGGCACTCTGATGCCCCTGGGAAGAGACGTACATGAAGGCCTCTTTAAATAATGTGCCCATTTTAAGGAAGTGGGTCTTTAGTAGTATTGCCCTAGACAGGCCAGCCAAAAATTGGGAGGCACCACAATGCCCCTGGATAGAGGCGTGCATGAAAGCCTCTTTAAATAATGTGCCCATTGTAAGGAAGTGGGTCTTTTGTAGTATTGCCCTAGGCAGGGCTGCTAAACATTGGGAGGCACCAGAATGCCCCTGGATAGATGCGTGCATGAGAGCCTCTTTAAATAATGTGCCCACTGTAAGGAAGTGGGTCTTTTGTAGTATTGCCATAGGCAGGAAAGCCAAAAAATGTGTGGCACACTGATGCCCCTGGGAAGAGACGTACATGAAGGCTTCTTTAAATAATGTGCCAATTTTAAGGAAGCGGGTCTTTTGTAGTATTGCCCTAGGCAGGGCTGCTAAAAATTGGGAGGCACCACAGTGCCCCTGGATAGAGGCGTGCATGAGGGCCTCTGTTAATAATGTGCCCATTGTAAGAAAGTGGGTCTTTTGTATTAATGCCCTAGGCAGGGAAGCCAAAAATTGTGTTGCACTCTGATGCCCCTGGATAGAGGCGTGCATGAGAGCCTCTTTAAATAATGTGCCCGTTTTAAGGAAGTGGGTCTTTTGTAGTATTGCCCTAGGCAGGGCTGCTAAACATTGGGAGGCACCACAATGCCCCTGGATAGAGGCGTACATGAGGGCCTCTGTTAATAATGTGCCCATTGTAAGAAAGTGGGTCTTTTGTAGTATTGTCCTAGGTAGGGCTGCCAAAAGTTGGGAGGCACTCTGATGCCCCTGGATGGAGGCGTACATGAGGGCCTCTTTTAATATTGTGCCCATTATAAGGAAGTGGGTCTTTTGTAGCATTGCTCTAGGCAGGGAAGCCAAAAGTTGGGAGGCACCACAGTGCCCCTGGATAGAGGCGTGCATGAGGGCCTCTTTAAATAATGTGCCCATTATAAGGAATTAGGTCTTTTGTAGTATTGCCCTTGGCAGGGAAGCCAAAAACTGTGTTGCACTCTGATGCCCCTGGATAGAGATGTGCATGAGGGCCTCTTTAAATAATGTGCCCATTTTAAGGAAGTGGGTGTTTTGTAGGATTGCTCTAGGAAGGGCTGCCAAAAATTGGGAGGCATTGCGATGCCCCTGGGAAGAAACATGGAGGAGAGCCTCTAAAAATTTTTCCCATTACAAAGGAGAGGGTCTCCTGTACTTGTAGTGCCCATTCTGTAAGCATGGACTAAAACATTTACCCCTGGGGGGTATACATGAAACTAATGCCTAACTTTTGAACGGTTAGGATCATCATCATCATAAATATAATGTAAAAAAATTATGGTTTTGTAGCATCATGAACCACGGTCACACTGATCATATGATGGTGGCAGATGAGGAGAAGGAGGAGCAGTACATCAAGTAGCCAAAGACATGAAGTGTGTACCGATGTGTGGGTGTGCGGAGGTGCATGGCAATCTACTGGCACAAAATTTAAATTCCGCTATCATTTGGTGGTGGTGTGGTGAAGTCAGGCCCAATCCAACCCTTGTTCATCTTGATCAAAGTCAGCCTGTCAGCATTTTCAGTTGACAGGTGGGTGCGTTATTCTGTAATGATTCCACCTGCGGCACTAAAAACACGCTCTGACAAAACGCTAGCGGCAGGGCAGGCCAGGACTTCCAAGGCATAGAGAGCCAATTCCTGCCACGTGTCCAGCTTGGATACCCAGTAATTATAAGGCACAGAGGAGTCTAGGAGCACTTTAGTACGATTGGCAAGGTACTCCCTCACCATCTTGGCAAACTTTGCAGTCCTTGTGACACAGCCCCGCACCTCAGGGCCTGTGGTACGGGAGGTGCTGAGAAAAGTGTCCCAGATCTTTGAGAGTGTTCCCCTACCTCTGCTGGATTGGACTTGTGCCTCTCTCGGCCGGACGCCTTGGTTGTCCACTGAATCGTCACCTCTGCCGCTAGCTTTTTCAGAAGGGAATTTTTTGACTAATTCCACGACTATGGCCTTATGGTACTGCAGCATTTTTGTACACCTCTCCGCCTCAGGAATAAGAGAAATAAAGTTCTCTCTGTAACGTCGGTCTAAAAGTGTCACCAACCAGTAACGAGTGTCCGCCAAGATCTTGATAACGCGAGGGTCACGAGACAGGCAGCGTAACAAAGTCAGCCATGTGCGCCAGACTTTTAACAGGCAAGACTTCAGGGTCCTCACCAACAGCATGACTGGCCATGCTGACCTCATCTTCCTCCTCCTCCTCTCCCCTGTTCTCTAGCCATCCACGCTGAACCGACGGTCTGACGGTTGTGCATGTATTACCGTCAATTCCGCATGAACATAGCTATTTCTTCATCCTCCTCGTCATAGTCCTCCAATGCACGTTGGGATGAGATGAGGTTGGGCTGTGTGTAATCACCCAGTACGGTTTCTTGCTGCAAGTCATCGTGCTCCGCCTGCAATGCATCGTCTTTGATTTTTAGCAGAGAGCATTTTAGAAGATAGAGAAGCAGGATGGTGACACTAATGATGGCGTCATCGCCGCTCACCATCTTGATGGAATCCTCAAAGTTTTGGAGGATGGTGCATATGTCGGACATCCATGTCCACTCCTGAGGTCTTATGTGTGGAGTTTGAACCGTATACCAACAGCCTAGTTGATGCTGGTACTCAACAACTGCCCTCTTCTGCTCACAAATCCTGACCAACATGTGCAGTGTGGAATTCCAACGCGTGGGGACATCACACACCAGTCTGTGAGCCGGAAGCTGCAAACACCGCTGAAAACCGGCAAGGCCGGCAGAAGCAGTAGGTGACTTTCTAAAATGGGCACACAGGCGGCTTACTTTGACGAGCAGATCAGACAGCTCCGGGTAGGATTTAATAAACCGCTGAACCACGAGGTTGAGCACATGGGCCACGCATGGAACATGTGTCAGCTCGTCTCGCCTCAGAGCAGCCACAAGGTTCCGGCCATTGTCACACACGACCATGCCAGGCTGTAGGTTCAGCGGTGTGAGCCAGTGATCTGCCTGCTGTTTCAGAGCTGTCCACAACTCTTCAGCATTGTGGGATTTGTCATCTACGCATATTAGCTTCAGCACAGCCTGTTGCCGCTTAGCCGAGGCAGTGCTGCAGTGCTTCCAGCTTGGGACTGGTGTGGAGGGTGAAGTGGAGGAAGAGGAGGAGGAGACTGAGGAGCATGACGTGCCAGAGCTGTACACTGTGGTGAAACCCTGACTGAGTTAGGGCCTGCAATCCTTGGTGTTGGAAGGACGTGTTCCGTCCCAAGCTCAGACTGGGTCCCGGCTTCCAGAATATTAACCCAGTGTGCTGTCAGCGAGATGTACCGGCTCTGCCCGCAAGCACTTGTCCTCGTGTCCGTAGTTAGGTGGACTTTGCCTGAAACTGCGTTGTTAAGGGCACGTATGATGTTTTGTGACACGTGCTTATGTAATGCAGGGACGGCACACCGGGAAAAATAGTGGGGGCTGGGGACCGAGTAACGTGGGACAGCCGCCGCCATCAGGTTGCGGAATGCTTCCGTCTCCACCAGCCTAAAAGGCAACATTTCCAGCGCAAGCAGTCACGAAATGTGTGCATTTAGAACTGTGGCACGTGCGGCATTGGCAGCGTATTTGCGCCTGCGTTCCAAAGATTGGTGAATGGATAACTGAACGCTGCGCTGGGGCAAGGACGTGGCTGATGATGGTGCTATTTCTGCTTGTGCAAGTACAGGTGAAGGACAGGAGGCATCTTCGCCTGCAGTATGGACAGGGGACTGGCTTGCACACACAACAGTGGAAGACGCAGCGGTGTCACCTGGAGACACTGCTCTTGGACTCTGCTGTACATCCCACAAAGTCGGGTGCTTTGCTGCCATGTGCCTGATCATGGTCAGGCTGCTAGTTTTGCTACCTCTGCTGATGCTGGCATGGCAGGTGTTGCAAATGGCCTTTTTTGAATTATCTGCAGACACCTTAAAAAACAGCCAGACTCGGGAAGATCTAACAGTTGTACTGGCAACTTCACTCATGTTGTTGTTCCGGGAAACGGTTGCCTGCCTTCTGCCTGCGGACACTACCCTGCTTCTTCCGGCCTGTTGTGATGCTATGCCTAACTCCCCCTGTGCACTGCTGTCCTCGCTCTGCATGTCCTCCTGCCAGGTTGGGTCAGTTACTGGATCATCCACCACGTCGTCTTCCACTTCCGCACCCTGGTCCTCCTCCTGACTTTCTGGCAATTATGTCTCATCACTGTCCACCTCGTATTGAGACACGTTTCCACCGTTGCCTTCATGAGACCATGGCTGCTCAAATATTTGGGCATCGGTACATACGATCACCTCATGACCCACTTCAAGTGGAGCTGGCGAGAGACCAGAATCTACGAATGGATAAGTGAACAGCTCTTCAGAGTGTCCAAGTTTGGGATCAGTTATGTCCAGGGCCGGGCACTCGTCATGGTGGCAGGAAGGAGTATAAAGGTGTGGAATGTGCAGTCCAGTCTCACGGCTACTGACATTTGACCATGTGGAAGACAGGTTATTTGTGGTGGTGCCAAACTGACTGGAAGCATTATCCGCTATCCAACCAACAACCTGTTGACACTAGTCTTGGTTTAATAGTGGAGTACTGCTGCAGTCTCCTAGAAATTGGGACAGGAAGGTCGAGCAAGATGATGTGGGCGTTTGTCGTGGCACAATTCTAGCTTGCACACGGGCTCGGCCTCTGCCTGCACCACCATCACATCCAGTTCCTTGTCCCTTGCCACCGGCCTTGGGCATTTTCAATGTTATGCTGACTGTATACAGCTAAATGAAGGCGTCCAAGAAATAGTTTTTAGCACGACACTGAGATTTGAGATTAAGGCCCATCAGGAGGAGTAGTCAGACACAAACGCTGACGACAATAGCGAGTCTTTTGGTGTATCCTAATTTGCGCTAAAACCTACTCCTGCCGCACACAAATGTTAGATGAATGCAGACAAGATTTGGTTTTTAGCACGACACTGAGATATGAGATTAATGGCCACTTTACACGTCCCAACATCGGTCCGATACTGGATGCAACGCCGCGGGAGCGCGCTTTTTCTGGGCAGAATTCCATGATCGCATAGGAGATGTTACACAGCGCGATATCGGCAGCCAACGTAACAGCGATGTGTACGCCCCCCTTGTACGTCCGACCCAGGAACGACCATTTAACATGGGAGAGAATAAGGGAACTTGTACTCCACATCGTTGTTGGGCTTTTACACAGCACAATCCGGCCACAACGTCCATCCAATATCGGGCCGTTGGAGAGCAGGCTCATTTGATCCCCGATATCGTTTTGGCATCGTTCGTGCATCGTATTGGACATTTATACCATACAACGCACGAACGATATCGGGGCCAACGCACGAACCACGTGACTTTTTGTCGGAGTTGGACGCCGATATCGGGACATGTAAAGTGGCCATAAGGGCCTGCAGGTGGACTAGTCAGACACAAACGCTGACGAGAATAGCAAGTCTTTTGGCGTATCCTAATTTGCGCTAAAACCCACTCCTGACGCACACAAATGTTAGATGAATGCAGACAAGATTTGGTTTTTAGCACGACACTGAGATTTGAGATTAAGGCCCTGCAAGTGGACCAGTCAGACACAAACGCTGACGAGAATAGCAAGTCTTTTGGCGTATCCTAATTTGCGCTAAAACCTACTCCTGACGCACACAAATGCTAGATGAATGCAGACAAGATTTGGTTTTTAGCACGACACTGAATTAGAGATCAAGGCCCTGCTGGTGGACTAGTCAGAAACAAACGCGGACAACAATAGCGAGTCTTTTGGCGTATCCTAATTTACGCTGCAACCTACTGTAGCTGCACTAAGATGCTAAATGAGTGCAGACAAGATTTGGTTTTTAGCACGACACTGAGATTTGAGATTAAGGCCCTGCAGGTGGACTAATCAAACACAAACGCTGACGAGAATGGCGAGTCTTTTGGCGTATCCTAATTTGCGCTAAAACCTACTCCTGCCGCACACAAATGTTAGATGAATACAGACAAGACTTGGTTTTTAGCACGACACTGCGATTAGAGATTAAGGCCCTGCAGGTGGACTAGTCAGACACAAACGCTGACGAGAATAGCAAGTCTTTTGGCGTATCCTAATTTGCGCTAAAACCTACTCCTGCCGCACACAAATGTTAGATGAATACAGACAAGACTTGGTTTTTAGCACGACACTGAGATTAGAGATTAAGGCCCTGCAGGTGGACTAGTCAGACACAAACGCTGACGAGAATAGCAAGTCTTTTGGCGTATCCTAATTTGCGCTAAAACCTACTCCTGCCGCACACAAATGTTAGATGAATACAGACAAGACTTGGTTTTTAGCACGACACTGAGATTAGAGATTAAGGCCCTGCAGGTGGACTAGTCAGACACAAACGCTGACGACAATAGCAAGTCTTTTGGCGTATCCTAATTTGCGCTAAAACCTACTCCTGCCGCACACAAATGTTAGATGAATACAGACAAGACTTGGTTTTTAGCACGATACTGAGATTAGAGATTAAGGCCCTGCAAGTGGACTAGTCAGACACAAACGCTGACGACAATAGGGAGTTTTTTGGCGTATCCTAATTTACGCTAAAACCTACTCCTGCCTATAGTGAGCTAAATTAATCTCTGAAAGCACTGTTTTGGGATGGATGGATGAGATTTCCAGCCTGTACACCAGCCCCAGATGTGATGCAGGCTGGTATACTGGTACAATGAAGTTTGCTATATACCCTGCCCCCCTGCCTGCCTGTATACAGCTCTATTAGTCCTCAGAAGGACTGTTGTGGTAATTAGACTGGCAGCCCTGCGCCTACACTAGCTGAAAGGCCACAAATCTGTCCCTCAACCAGCAGCAGCTCTCCCTACACTGTCTGTGGAGCAGAGTGACGAGCACAGTGCGGTCAGGTCTTATAAAGACCTGATGATGCTATGCGGCCAGCCAATCACTGTAATGCCACAACCAACATGGCTGTGGCATTACAGTGTCTGTCAGCCAATCCCTGCATGTGGGCTGGCTCTGTAAAGAGTGCCAACATGCAGGGAGGTGGACCCCGAGCATAGCAAGAGTATCGCGAGATTACTCGGTACTCGCCGAGTACCCCGAGTACCGAGATATTCGTGCGAGTACCGAGTAGTGACACGCATACTCGCTCATCCCTAATCTGTAGTAATCCTGGGCATGCCATGGTTACGTAAACATAACCCACTCATAGACTGGCACTTGGGTGACATCGTGCGCTGGAGCCCAAAAGTGTCAGGATAACTGTATCTCGCTATCTTTAAACCAAGTGAAGGTCAAGCCACACCTTGTACCATATGCCTTTAGAGATTTTAAGGATGTATTTTCTATTCAGGAATCAGAGAAATTACCCCCTCACAGAGAGTATGATTGTGCCATAGATTTGATACCTGATTCTCATCTCCCAAAGGGGAGAATATTTAATCTCTCTGGTCAAGAACGTCAGGCCATAAAAGATTACATAGCAGACAGTCTGCAAAAAGGGTTTATTATACCGTCCACCTCACCAGTAGGGTCCGGTTTCTTTTTTGTAGGAAAGAAAGATGGCGGTCTCAAACCTTGCATTGATTGCCGCGAATTAAACGCGATCACTGTGAAAAACCAGTATCCTCTTCCACTCATCCCTGATCTTTATAATCAGCTGTTGGGAGCCAAGTATTTCACCAAACTGGACCTCAGGGGAGCATATAACCTTGTCCGTATAAAAGAAGGCGATGAGTGGAAGACCGCGTTCAACACGCCTCTCGGCCATTTTGAGTATCTTGTAATGCCGTTCGGGTTAAGTAACGCACCTGCAGTTTTTCAGAATTTTGTCAATGATATTTTCAGAGATATCAGTGGTGTATATGTGGTCGTTTATTTGGACGACATTCTGTTTTTTTCTCCTTGTCTTTGGTCGCATGTCCGACATGTCCGTACTGTACTCCAGTGACTCAGAGAGCATTCTTTATTTGCCAAATTAGAGAAATGTGTCTTCATGACTGAGGAGATACATTTTTTTGGGTATATTTTATCGGCTAAAGGTTTACGCATGGATCCTTCTAAAATTAAACCCATTAAGGAATGGGTACAACCCAAGTCTCTAAAGGCACTGCCACTGCAGCGATTCTTGGGTTTCGCTAACTATTATCGTAAATTTATTAAAGGGTTTTCAGAGATAGCCAAACCACTCACTGATTTGATTCGTAAAGGGGCGGATGTGGTTAATTGGAAGCCTGAAGCAATTCATGCTTTTTCTATGTTAAAAGAATGTTTCTCCTCTGACCCAATATTGGTGCAGTCTGATTTGGAGCGCCCCTTCATTGTAGATGTAGATGCCTCTGAAGTTGGAGTGGGAGCAGTGCTATCACAAGGGACTGCATCCCTCACTCAACTTCGTCCGTGTGCCTTCTTTTCCCGAAAATTTTCATCTACCGAGACGAATTATGATATAGGTAATCGGGAATTGTTGGCAATCAAATGGGCCTTCGAGGAATGACGCCACTTCCTCGAAGGCGCCAAACATAAGATTACCGTAATTACTGACCACAAAAACCTGACCTACTTGGAGTCAGCGAAAAGACTGAATCCTAGATAGGCTCGGTGGGCTTTATTCTTCTCCAGATTTGATTTCGTTATCACTTTCCGACCGGGTACTAAAAATGTAAGGGCTGATGCTCTGTTTCGAAGTCTTTGCCCCTTACAGGTCGAGGACGTGGAACCGACTCCCATTTTAGCCAAGGGGATTGTTGTTTCGGCTGTGTCTTTGCATCTTCTGGAAGAGATTTGTGGATCTCCAGAACAGGCCCCTGACACTACTCCTGCCCAAAAACTATTTGTCCCTGCCAAATTCTGCCTCCAAGTCCTTAAGGAATCCCATGATTCCATCCTTGCAGGGCATCCTGGTATCAATAACACCATCAGACTTGTAACCAGGAATTTGTGGTGGCCAACTATAGTAAAGGACTGTAAGGAATATGTACTGGCTTGTGAAACCTGTGCTCTCGCTAAGTCTCCCCGCAACCGCCCTGCTGGGTTGCTCCAGTCCTTGCCCACCCTTGAGGGTCCTTGGACTCATATCTCCATGGATTTTATTACTGATCTACCACTCTCGGAAGGGAAGACTTGTATCTGGGTAGTGGTAGACAGATTCAGCAAGCAGTGTCATTTTGTTCTGCTGTCCGGGTTACCTAATTCCAAGACCCTGAGCAAATTATTTATTAAAGGGAACCTGTCACCTGGATCTAAGCCCCTACTCTATCACTACCTGTCCCTGCACCTTCCTAGCTGCTCCCTATCTATCCCTCTCTGAGCTAAATCCGCCCTATAAAACTGCAGAAAAATAACTTATAACTTACAGAAGTCCCTGAGGCTGGGGACTGAGAAGGCGGCGCCAGGCTCCATTCAGACCCTCCTCCATGCAGCAGCACACGCCCCGCTGGGCGGCGTTATTCTTTCTTCATCGCCGCCTCCTCCATTTGGAATCTCCCACCTGCTTTACACCTATCATGTTGTGGTGATGCGACCTCGATGTGTCCCATGACTGAGACATAGCATATGGGAGATTGTATCTTCTGCTTGGTAGCAGCACACACAGGGTGAGCTGCTACTGGAGCTAAGTGCTGATTGAAATCACTGACCCCCCGGTGTGCGGGTGAATAGGAGATGATATGTGCTGCCCTGGTCTGTGGGGAGGGGGTGGAGGGTGTCAGGACAGCAGCAGGAGCTGCTGGGATTGTATGAGGTTCTACTCGGCTGTGCCCCGATGTAACAGGCCAGACTAACCCCCCCCGACCAGAATATACTCGGGGTTAAAGTGGCCTAGGCCAGATTATACCCCTCCGTATACCACAGCAGCTTTAGATCAGGGCTCCAAGCAACACATGGGGGCCCGAGGCAGCACAAAGTGGCCCCAGGCAGCAGAAAGTGGCCCTACGCAACATACAGGGGCCCCAGGCAGTGCTAGGGCCCCAGGCAGTGCTAGGGGCCCCAGGCAGTGCTAGGGGCCCCAGGCAGTGCTAGGGGCCCCAGGCAGCACAAAGTGGCCCCAAGCAGCACAAAGAGGCCCCAGGCAACATACAGGGGCCCCAGGCAGTACTAGGGGCCACAAGCTACACACAGGATCCCAGGCTACACACAGGGGCCCCATGCAGCATACAAGGGCCCCAGGCAGTGCACAGGGCCCCACGGCAGTGCACGGGGCCCCACGGCAGTGCACGGGGCCCCAGGCAGCACAAAGTGGCCCCAGGCAACATACAGGGGCCCCAGGCAGTACCAGGGGCCCCAGGCTACACACAGGATCCCAGGCTACACACAAGGGCTCCATGCAGCATACAAGGGCCCCAGGCAGCACACAGGGGCCCCAGGCAGCACAAAGTGACCACAGGCAATATACAGGGGTCCCAGGCAGTGGGCCACCCGGGGCCCCTGTGTGCTGCCTCTGGCCCCCATGCGCTGCCTGGGACCCCTTTGTACTGCCTGGGGCCCTTGTATGCTGCATGGGGCCCCTGTATGTAGCCTGGGACCCTGTGTGTAGCCTGGGGCCCCTAGTACTGCCTGGGGCCCTGTATGTTGCCTGGGGCCACTTTGTGCTGCCTGGGGCCACTTTGTGCTGCCTGGGGCCTGTGCACTGCTTGGGGCCCCGTGCACTGCCTGGGGCCCCGTGCACTCCCTGAGGCCCCGTGCACTCCCTGGGGTCCTTGTATGCTGCATGGGGCCCCTGTGTGTAGCCTGGGATCCTGTGTGTAGCTTGTGGCCCCTAGTACTGCCTGGGGCCCCTGTATGTTGCTTGGGGCCTCTTTGTGCTGCTTGGGGCCACTTTGTGCTGCCTGGGGCCCTGTGCACTGCCTGGGGCCCCGTGCACTGCCTGGGGCCCCTAGCACTGCCTGTGGCCCTAGCACTGCCTGGGGCCCTGTATGTTGCGTAGGGCCACTTTCTGCTGCCTGGGGCCACTTTGTGCTGCCTCGGGCCCCATGTGTTGCTTGGAGCCCTGATCTAAAGCTGCTGTGGTATACGGAGGGGTATAATCTGGCCTAGGCCACTTTAACCCCGAGTATATTCTGGTCGGGGGGTTTAGTCTGGCCTGTTACACCGGTGCACAGCCGAGTAGAACCTCATACAATCCAGCAGCTCCTGCTGCTGTCCTGACACCCTCCACCCCTCCCACAGCCCAGGGCAGCACATATCATCTCCTATTCACCCGCACACCTGGGGGTCAGTGATTTCAATCAGCACTTAGCTCCAGTAGCAGCTCACCCTGTGTGTGCTGCTACCAAGCAGAAGATACAAATCTCCCATATGCTGTGTCTCAGTCATGGGACACATCGAGGTCGCATCACCACAACATGATAGGTGTAAAGCGGGCGGGAGATTCCAAATGGAGGAGGCGGCGATGAAGAAAGAATAACGCCGCCCAGCGGGGCGTGTGCTGCTGCATGGAGGAGGGGCTGAATGGAGCTGGCGCCGCCTTCTCAGTCCCCAGCCTCAGGGACTTCTGTAAGTTATAAGTTATTTTTCTGCAGTTTTATAGGGCGGATTTAGCTCAGAGAGGGATAGATAGGGAGCAGCTAGGAAGGTGCAGGGACAGGTAGTGATAGTGTAGGGGCTTAGATCCAGGTGACAGGTTCCCTTTAATCATGTTGTGCGATTGCATGGTGTTCCTTTGAATATTGTTTCTGACAGGGACACCCAGTTCGTTTCTAAATTTTGGAGGGCATTCTGTAAACGGATTGGAATTGACTATTCCTTTTCTTCTGCCTATCACCCTGAATCCAATGGTCAAGCCGAGCGCACTAATCAAGCTCTCGAGCAGTATCTACGTTGTTAGGTCTCTTAGCATCAATCCGATTGGGTGGAACACCTGCCACTAGCAGAATTTGCCATGAATAACTAGTACCAGGAGTCCATCAAGACCACCCCTTTCTACTGTAATCATGGGCTGCACCCGCGCTTTGGTTCATTTTCTTCTAGGCTTTCTGACATCCCTGGGGTAGAAAGGTCCATAGATCAGTTAAAGACTATCTGGTCTGAAGTGAACAAAAACTTGAAGGGGGCTCAGACTAGGCAGGCGTCTTCCACTAATAAACGACGCTCCAAGGGTCCGGACCTAGGAGTTGGGGACAAAGTTTGGCTTTCTACGAAAAATATTAAGCTCAAAGTGCTGTCTGCCAAACTAGGTCCCAGGTTTATTGGTCCGTATAAAATTATTGATGTGATTAACCCTGTAGCCTTTCATCTGAAGCTCCCTCAATCATTCAAACTGCCCAATGTATTCCATAAGTCCCTTCTCAAATTGTACCGATCTCCGGTTCGTCCTGTCCAGTCCCCTCCTCCTCCGGTCTTGGTCGGGGGTGCCGTAGAATACGAAGTTCAACAGATCCTTGATTCCCGCTTAGTGAGAGGATCCGTGCAGTATCTGGTACATTGGAAGGGCTATGGTCCGGAGGAGAAGTCCTGGGTGCCTGCCAGTAATATCCTTGCCAAGGGTTTGATCAGGAAGTTTCATCTTCTTCATCCCAATAAACCGGGTTTTGTGGGTCCGGAGGCCCCTCGTAGAGGGGGGGTACTGTCACATCGCCATTGGACTCGGTGGCTGGTGTTCCTGCTTCGGCCGCTGGGAGGCGCCGGATTCCTTCAGCTGATTCCTTCGACGTCTGCCTCTGTCGCTGAACACCGCCGTGTTTCTCCTGTGAGTGATGTTGGTTGCAGAGGAGCGGGCCCTGCAGAGGTGTCTGATAGGCGCAGCCTTCGTTCTTCTGTCAGAAGTGGGGTGGTTGGTGCCAGTCGTGTATCACCATCTGGCCTGGTTCTAAGGGTGGTCCGGATGAGATCATCAGGCTGTGAGCTCCAGCCTATGGGAGGTAACCGCACCATTCATATACATTGGAGCCTGTCTTGCAGGCCACCAGATAGTCTTGGTTTCCCAGTGATATAGTATGTGTTTAGTTTTACCTCTGACTTTTGCCTGGATTTTCGACTCTGCTACAGCCTGACGATTTTGTACCTTAGCTGTCCTCTCGGTTTTGACTCAGACTCCTGACTGCGTTTTTCAGGTCCTGATTTTTCCCTTCCTGGCGACCTCCCTGCTCTGCTGCTCATAATAGGCAGCTACCCCCAGGGCCCAGCTGTAATTCCAGATCCCTGTATAGGGTTAAGGGTCTCGGGGTTTCTCGGGGTGCTGCCTTACCAGCAGCTCAGCCTCATAGCGGATGGCCGTCACAGGATCAGACTAGAATCTGGATCAGACTCATGGTTCTGAATATATCTACAGCTAAGGGTCATCAGGTGTGGATGAGGGGGTGGGTGGGTTTGGACTTACCAGGCACTAACAGCTAAGCAGAAGTCATAAAAACAGGGAGGGCCTGAAGGGGGCCAGACCAAGACATGGTACAATAATCATGAGGGATGCAGCATAGCATGGACATGAAGGTAAGACAATAGTAAAAGAGACAGAGTATATGTACAGCACACAGACAGAGTCCAGGAAAGCTGAGTAGACCACAATGCGTACCTGTGGGAAGAGGAAACAGCCCGATTAGATGATACTGATGATGATGATGAGGTTGATGATACAGCAGTGACAGTGGTGATGAATGGATTAATGTATCATAGATTTCTAGTCTATTTCAAAGTCTTGTACTTATGGAGTTTTACTTTGGGAGATGTAGTTTGGGAGATTCTTGTATCAGACTAGTGTCATATATGATACAGTCTATTGTAAGGTAGCGACCCGGGGAACCCGCTTGCTGCGTAATGACGCCAACACATGTGTATAATTTTTCACGTAATTACCCGTTTATTTCTCAATAGCATCAATAACCGGGTTAGTACATTTAACATTTAACACATACACGTCACATAATACATTGATATTACATGTAACATTATTGTAACCCGGGACCTGTAACCATCTCTCTGTCCCCATTGGAGCTCTACTAACAGCTCCCGTGGTGGCTACGGCCTCCGGCCTATATATATTTCACATACATTTAACAATACATCAAGTACCATATCAACGGGCCCTATGGGTCCCAATGGCGGAACCAGCCACCTGGCTCTATTTCCCCAGCTTCATACTACCCCGGAATCAGGACTCCAGCCTGACCGGGTTATTACATACAATATGTGATCCATCCTATAAGCCACCATGGACCACACACGTCCTTTCACTCGCTTACAGCCCATCTGTCACGGGTGGCACGGATGACAGGGTGGAGGCCACGCGCAGACGATCCCAGCGTTTGGCCCATCAGCCATAATGGTGGAGGATGGTCCGTCTCTTTCAGGGGCATTTACCTTCTGTGTTGATGGAGAGAAGGTGTGATGAGATCTCTCTATTATGGGGAGACGGCTGTGGAGGTCTTGCGCTCGGTCTGGTTTTATCCACCAATGTTGTAGGTCACTAGGACCCAGCAGACTCCTTCCACCTTTATAAGGAGGTTCATTACCCTTCCTCGGTGCAGGTGATAGTTCCTTGTGCACACTTTATCCTTGCTCCAGCAGAAGCTGAGATTGTGGAGGTTGCTGTGTTCTGCTGTCAGATAAGTGTTTCCTTTTCCCAAATGTCTGTCTTCCCTGGTGTTTGTCTTTAGTTGATAGTGGAGGGGTCTAGTGAACCTCTCCATCTGATCCTTAGATAGGATAGATCTAGGATCAGAGAGGGACGAGGTTCGTGGTCGGCGACAGTTGAGGAGACTGTATAGGGACGTTAGGGCAGACAGGGTCAGCTCTAGGAAGTCTAGGGGTCACCGTCTCCTTCTTGTGCCCTTAGCATTAGGGACTCCTGATTCCCCCTCCCCGTCGTTATCCTACGCTGGGTGTCTTCCCCACTCCCAGCGTGACATTATCACCTGCCATAACTGTAAGTGAAGGAAGGGGAGGATTTGATTTTCCTTCCTTTCCTTATGGATCCTGTGTCTGCTTTGGCCCAGCAGCTGCAGACCTTGTCTTTTGAGGTTGCGGACCTTCGGTCGGCTCTGCAGGGACCACAACCGCAAAATGGTGTCTTGGGGAATCAAGCAGTGGGTCCGGCCAGACCGGAACCTAAGGTTGCCCTCCCTGACAGGTTTTCAGGAGGCAGAGACAAATTTACTGTGTTCAAAGAGGCCTGTAAATTATACTTTAGGCTTAAGCCGTATTCCACTGGTGATGAGCAGCAGCGGGTAGGAATTATTATATCATTGCTGCAGGGGGATCCCCAATCCTGGGCTTTCTCTCTGCCACAGGACTCTACTTGTCTCCAGTCTGTGGATGGATTTTTTGACGCCTTAGGCCTCATATATGATGACCCTGACCGTGTCTCTTTGGCTGAATCCAAATTGCGCCATCTCCACCAGGGGACTCGGTCGGCGGAATCATATTGTTCTGAGTTCCGCAGGTGGGCTATGGACACAAAGTGGAACGATCCGGCTCTCAGGAGTCATTTTTTGCCAGGGTCTTTCAGAAAGACTGAAGGATGCCCTGGCAGTGTATGAGACCCCCCCGTCCCTGGAGGCAGCTATGTCGTTGGCTATTCGCATGGATAGACGCCTCCAGGAGCGGAGGGGTAGACCTCCTGCAACTGGGAGCCCTTCTCATGGTGGTTCCTTGTTGCCGGGTGGTCACTCGGAGGGCGAGTCATTTCTCCCGAGGGGGGAGGAACCTATGCAGCTTGGAGGAGCGGCGGCCTCGAGGCTCTCCTCCGGTGCCTCCCGGGGCAGGGGAAGGGGGTCTGTTTTTTCTGTGGGAATGGAGACCATTTTATCGGGGCCTGTCCCTACGCTCCTAAACGGACTAGGGTGCCGGGACCTCATGTGACTATGGGGGGGGTGGAGGTGGTCGAGCGGGAGGTGTGTGTATCCTCCGTTTGTACTTCCCATTTTCTCCTGAGTGCAGAGGTGGCGCTAGAGAGCAAAACGGAAGGCATTTCTGTGTTTGTGGATAGTGGTGCGGGGATCTGCATGGTGGATGCTCGTTTTGTACACGCTCATGGGCTTAACCGCTGTTTATTGTCTCGCCCCATCCGTATCTATGCCATCGACTCAGCCCCTCTTGCTCAGGGTAGTCTCACACATATCGTACATAACATTAAGTTAACGGTTGGATCCCAACATCAGGAGACGTTATCTTGCTATGTCTTAGACGGTCTCCCCGCTCCCATTGTCCTGGGCTTGCCATGGTTGATTAAACATAATCCCGTAGTGGATTGGCAGTCCAGGGACATTGTGGAATGGAGTGATTTTTGTTCAGAGAATTGTTTGGCTACATCCCTTTCGGTGGTATCTGCTGAATCTCTGCCCCCATTCCTATCGGAGTATGAGGATGTGTTCTCAGAGAAGGGGTGCCGAGACTTGCCCCCTCATCGGGCATATGATTGCCCTATCAACCTCGTTCCCGGAGCTAAACTGCCCAAAGCTAGGATGTTTACTATATCTGGACCCGAAAGACAAGCAATGAAGGATTTCATTTCTGAAAGTCTGGAGACGGGACACATTAGGCCCTCCACGTCGCCGGTTGCGGCTGGTTTCTTTTTTGTGAAAAAAAAAGATGGGGGCCTCCGTCCTTGTTTGGATTTTCGGGAATTGAATCGGATTACTGTCCGTGATCCATACCCCCTCCCTCTGATCCCTGATTTATTTAGTCAGGTTGTGGGTGCCAAATGGTTCTCCAAGTTGGATTTGAGGGGGGCCTACAACCTGATTAGGGTCAGAGAGGGGGATGAATGGAAAACTGCGTTTAATACCCCGGACGGCCATTTTGAAAGTCTCGTAATGCCGTTCGGGCTCACTAACGCCCCGGCGGTTTTCCAACATTTTGTCAATGATATTTTCCATCATTTGGTGGGTAGATTTGTAGTTGTTTACTTGGACGATATCTTGATCTATTCTCCCGATATGGAGACGCATCAGTCTCATGTCAAACAGGTGTTGCAGGTCTTACAGGACAACAAACTGTATGCCAAACTCGAGAAATGTGTTTTCGCCGTTCAGGAGGTTCGTTTTTTGGGGTACCTCTTGTCGCCGTTGGGTTTCCGGATGGATCCGGAAAAGGTCCGGGCGGTGCTAGATTGGGAACAGCCGGACAATCTACGGGCATTGCAACGCTTTTTGGGGTTTACCAATTTTTACCGTAAATTTATTAAGAACTATTCGGTACTGGTGACGCCTCTTACGGACATGACTAGGAAGGGGACGGATTTTTCTGAGTGGTCTGATTCTGCTCGCCAGGCTTTTTCCTCCCTGAAGCGTTGTTTTGCTTCCGCGCCTGTTCTTTGTCAGCCCGATCTTTCTCAGCCCTTCATTGTGGAAGTGGATGCGTCTGAGGTGGGGGTGGGGGCTGTGTTGTCGCAGGGCCCTTCGCCTGGGAGATGGGTGCCCTGTGCGTTCTTCTCCAAGAAGTTGTCTTCGGCCGAGAGGAATTATGATGTGGGTAATAGGGAGCTGTTGGCTATTAAGTTGGCTTTTGAGGAATGGCGGCACTGGCTGGAGGGGGCTGTCCATCCCGTCACGGTTATTACCGACCATAAGAACCTGTCTTACCTTGAGTCCGCCAAGCGTCTCAATCCCCGGCAGGCCAGGTGGTCTTTGTTTTTCACGAGATTTAATTTTACCGTCACCTACCGTCCGGGGGTTCAGAATGTGAAGGCGGATGCATTATCGCGTAGTTTTCCAGGTGGTAGTACTCATGAGAGTCCCGTCCCCATCTTGCAGGAGGGGGTGGTTGTTTCTGCTCTTTGCCCTGATCTGGAGGGGGAGGTGTTGAAGGTTCAGGGGGGCGCCCCTGCCTCCTGCCCTTCTGGGAGGCTTTTTGTGCCGTTCTCTTTGCGCCTCAGGGTGCTGTCAGAGCATCACGACTCTGTACTGGCGGGGCATCCGGGCGGTAGGGCCACTTTCGATCTCTTGTCTCGTCGCTTTTGGTGGCCGGGGTTGAGGAAGGACGTAGCGGAATTCGTATCCGCCTGTGGTGTGTGTGCACGTGCTAAGGTTCCGCATACCCGTCCGTCTGGGTCTCTCGTGCCATTGTCTATTCCTGAGAGGCCATGGACACATTTGTCAATGGATTTTATCACCGATCTTCCGGCGTCTGCGGGCAAGACGGTGGTACTGGTAGTAGTAGATAGATTCAGTAAGATGGTTCGCTTTGTGGCACTGCCCGCACTTCCTAATGCTCGGACTCTGGCACAGGTGTTCGTAAGTGAGATTGTGAAACTTCATGGGGTTCCCTCCGATGTGGTTTCTGATCGCGGTACTCAGTTCGTCTCCAAATTTTGGAAGGCTTTTTGTACACGTTTGGGGATAACGTTGTCCTTTTCTTCTGCTTTTCATCCTCAGTCTAATGGTCAAACCGAACGTGTGAATCAGAATTTGGAGACTTACCTGAGGTGTTTTGTCTCTGACCATCAGGAGACTTGGGCAAATTATTTGCCCTTGGCCGAATTCGCCCTTAATAATCGTCTTCAGGAGTCCACTGGCAAGTCACCGTTCTTCGGTGCATATGGGTTTCATCCTCAGTTTGGTACTTTTAGCGGTACGAGTCCTTCCGGAGTTCCGGAGGAGGACCGTTTTACCTCGTCCCTCTCCTCGGTTTGGCGGGGTGTACAGCGTAGCTTGAAGCTCTTAGGTGACAGGTACAAACGTATGGCTGACAGGAAGCGTGCGCCAGGTCCGGACCTATGTGTGAATGACTACGTGTGGTTGTCTGCCAAGAATGTGAAGTTGAAGGTGCCCTCTTGGAAGTTGGGGCCCAGGTTTATTGGCCCCTATAGGATAACCGCCGTTATCAATCCCGTGGCGTTTCGTCTTGCGTTGCCTCCTGCTCTTAAGATTCACGATGTGTTTCACAGGTCGCTCCTCAAGCCGTATGTGCCGTCGTCTAACCCATCTCCTTTGCCTCCTGAGCCCATCTGTGTGGCGGGGAATCTGGAATTCGAGATCTCGAGGGTGGTTGATTCTCGCATGTTGCGCCGTTCTCTTCAGTATTTGGTGCACTGGAGGGGGTACGGTCCTGAGGAGCGGATGTGGGTGCCGGCGTCGGAGGTGTCCGCCGCAAGGCTGGTCCGCGCTTTTCACCGTTCCCATCCGGATAAGCCTGGTCCTGAGTGTCCGGGGGCCACTCGTAGGAGGGGGGGTACTGTCACGGGTGGCACGGATGACAGGGTGGAGGCCACGCGCAGACGATCCCAGCGTTTGGCCCATCAGCCATAATGGTGGAGGATGGTCCGTCTCTTTCAGGGGCATTTACCTTCTGTGTTGATGGAGAGAAGGTGTGATAAGATCTCTCTATTATGGGGAGACGGCTGTGGAGGTCTTGCGCTCGGTCTGGTTTTATCCACCAATGTTGTAGGTCACTAGGACCCAGCAGACTCCTTCCACCTTTATAAGGAGGTTCATTACCCTTCCTCGGTGCAGGTGATAGTTCCTTGTGCACACTTTATCCTTGCTCCAGCAGAAGCTGAGATTGTGGAGGTTGCTGTGTTCTGCTGTCAGATAAGTGTTTCCTTTTCCCAAATGTCTGTCTTCCCTGGTGTTTGTCTTTAGTTGATAGTGGAGGGGTCTAGTGAACCTCTCCATCTGATCCTTAGATAGGATAGATCTAGGATCAGAGAGGGACGAGGTTCGTGGTCGGCGACAGTTGAGGAGACTGTATAGGGACGTTAGGGCAGACAGGGTCAGCTCTAGGAAGTCTAGGGTCACCGTCTCCTTCTTGTGCCCTTAGCATTAGGGACTCCTGATTCCCCCCCCCCGTCGTTATCCTACGCTGGGTGTCTTCCCCACTCCCAGCGTGACACCATCATACAACACTCATGGAACTGCGGCTCCTCTGGGTTCAGAACAGGGATTGGCAAACCTTAGTAACCCGTGGGGTGAACCACATGCTACCCAGTATGGGAGCCCTTCTAACCCCTGCTTCTGACCTCTCGTACACACATTCCGGTTCATCGGGTCCTTTAACTGAGTACTCTGACTCGGACCCAAAAGCGGTCTATGCCCGCCTGGCACACTTTATACAATTGCCTCCCAAAGGCTACATTCATTCCGGTTCATCAGGACCTTTAACTGACTCCACTGAGTCGGTCCCAAGGGCGGTCTATGCCCGCCTGGCACACTTCATACATCGGCCCCTATAGGGCTACATTCACTCACTGGGTCTTTTAAAAAGCCATACAGTACTTATAAGGTTAAACAGGTCCTTCACTGGACCTAATGGCGGCTACACTCGCCTAGCATGATTTACACACAAGGTGCACAGTTCACACAAGCATTCAGGAACTGCTTTCTTACCGGGCACGGATCCGGGTCTCGCTACCTGTGTCACAGGTTCCACCAGGCATCCCCACGGGCCACTTCCCGGACGTGAGGTGAACCACGCCCGGACCAGCATCCACGGGGTCAGCCACGGCTTCCCCCTCCAGGTGCTGCCACGACCCCGGACCTAGGCACCGGCATGGAGCTAGCATGCTCCCATTATTCCAGGCACACAGAGCTCTGGACTGGACTGCTCTGCTCTCTGGCTGGTAATCATCTCTCAGCATGAGTCTCAGCTTCCATCTGAATCTCCAATCACTCAGCTGGCAGGCTCTTATCGTCCCTGCCACACCCACTCTGACTCAACCAGCTGGGCTGCTATTCCTCCGGACACACCCTCCTGACACACCCACCTGGGCTGTCAGCAATCACTCATTACATCCCTTTCCTCAGGGCTTCCTCGATCTCATGAGCCACTCATTAGTCACATAAAACCTCATTGTGTTCAGGATAGGTTCAAACAGCGTCATCCACTATCAAACCGGCCAGTGTGAACAGGATCATACCCTGATCCTGCATGTGATGCGCCCCGGCCATGGGGATCATGCCGGCGGTGCCTCACACTATATAGAGTCTAATGCATGGGTATAATGAGACACATGAGACATACGCTTCTTAAGCAGCTCTTGTATTGCTTCATACAAGTTAGTGCATCAATAGGATAAAGTAAATGTAGTGCAGAGTGCAAGGCAAACAACCCAGGACATCAGAGCATTAAAACATAGCACAAGTCATGCAGAGTCTATTACTTTCATGTCAGATGTTGCTGGCAAACAGGAGGATTCTGTTTCCACAAATAATTCCAGGCAGAGTGAATCCAGGCTTCAGAGAGCAAGTCACAAACTGGTTGCAGACCTGATTCAGGAGCACAGGTAAATCAGCTGAAACTGATTAAAAGGGCAATTGGCAAGAAACAGGGTAGGGACATCAAAGCTGAGGACTCCATATTGGTTGAGGGCCAAAGTCAATGCACATGACAAGAAACAAGATGGCCATCAAAATACACTAAATGCAAAGATAACAACGGATATAGCAAAAAAGACTGAAAACCTTACATTACTCCCCCCTTAGGGACAGCCTCTGGATGGCCCCAGTCCAGGCTTTCCCGGGTACCTCCGATGGAACTGGTGGAGTAAATGAGGAGCATGGAGATTGGAGGCTGGCTCCCACGAGTTGTCCTCAGAAGAATAGCCCTGCCACTTTACCAAGTACTGCACCCCGTTTCTACGCAACCTTGAGTCCAGGATCCTTTCCACGACAAACTCCTCCTGGCCATCGATGAGAACGGGAGCAGGAGGGGAAGAAGAGCGACCAGGGAATGAATTGGGACTTGCAGCCTTTAGTAGTGAAACGTGAAACACTGGGTGAATCTTCATAGCTCTTGGAATTTGAAGGCGACAGGCAACGTTACTGACAAGCTTGTTAATCTTATAGGGCCCAACGTACTTATGGCCCAATTTGGATGATGGTACTCTCAATTTAAGGTTCTTAGTTGACAGCCAGACCAAATCTCTTACCTTGAAGGTTTGTGCAGGTTTACGAAACCTATCTGCCGCTTTTTTATACCTGTCCTGAGCGGATTCCAGATTCTCTTTAAGCAGATCAAGGTTCCGTTGTAGAGAGGTGATTCTGTCGGCTACAGCTGGGAGAGGTGTATCTATGGGAAATCGTGGAAGGATGTTAGGATGATAACCCAAATTGGCATAAAAGGGTGACTGCTTAGTGGAAGTGCTCTGCGAGTTGTTATAAGAGAATTCAGCCAGTGGGAGCAAATCCACCCAGTCATCTTGTAGGTGGCAGATAAAACAGCGGAGATACTGTTCTAGGGTCTGGTTAGTCCGCTCAGTTTGTCCATTCGTCTGCGGATGAAAGGCAGAAGACAGGTTAACTTTGATGTCCAACGCAGCACAGAAGTGCTGCCAAAACTTTGAAGTGAATTGCACCCCTCGATCAGATACAACCTCATCCGGTACGCCATGCAGGTGAAACACATTTTGAATGATTAAGTCCGATGTGTGCTTCGCAGTGGGTAGACCCACACATGGAATAAAATGGGCTGCCTTTGTTAACCAATCCACCACCACCAGAACTGTGTTCTTCCCTTGAGAGGTTGGCAACTCCACAATGAAGTCCATAGATATGGATCCCCATGGGCGGGATGGAATGGGTAGGGGTTGTAATAGACCCGTAGGCGAAGATCGTGGAGTCTTGCATCTAGCACAGACTTCGCAAGAAGTGACGTAATCTAGAACATCTCTTCTGTATGTGGGCCACCAAAAGAAGCGAGACAGGAATTCTTGAGTCTTCAGAACTCCTCTATGCCCCGCTATCTTAGAATCGTGGATGAGTTGCAGTACTCTCACCCTGACTGCTTCAGGAATATACGAGATGTGAGTGGAATAGTTTCAGTTGAGTACAGTCTAGGCAATGCATCGGCCTTTCCATTACGCGATCCTGGCCTATAATGGCCACTTTACACACGGCTACATTTCTAGCTTATCCACAGGTAACTTACTGGCTGTAGTGAAATCATGGAGACATTATTCCATTTGTACACAGCAACAAGATAGAACCATTTCTCCATGATTTCACTGCAGCCAGTAAGTTACCTGTGGATAAGCTATAAATGTAGTCGTGTGTAAAGTGGCCATAAGAGATAACAAAACTGAATTGGTTTAAGAAAAGACTCCAACGAGCCTGGCGAGGGGTCAAGCACTTAGCCGATCTGATAAACTCAAGATTGCGGTGTTCAGTCAACACGATTATCTGCTGATGCAGCTCCCTGAAGTTGGTGTCTCCATTCCTTGAAGGCTGCGATGATGGCCAACAATTCTCTATTACCCACATCATAGTTCCGTTCTGCAGGAGACAACCGCCGGGAAAAGAAAGCACAGGGATGTAAGACCTCTTTATCATCTGTCCTCTGGGAGAGGATAGCCCCGATGGCACTGTCTGAGGCATCCACCTCTATTATGAAGGCAAGTTCAGGGTTAGGATGCACCAGAATAGGTGCCGTGGTGAATTTCTGTTTCAAACGGGAAAATGCTTCTTGAGCCTGGGGGGTCCAGGTAAAAGCAGAGTTCTTGCGGGTAAGCCGCGTGATGGGAGACACTACCTCAGAAAAGTTCCTGATAAAACGCCTGTAGAAATTAGCAAACCCTATAAAGTGCTGGACCTCCTTCACATTCTTGGGGACTGGCCAGTCTTTAATGGCTTGGATCTTACTCTCATCCATACTAATTCCTCATGACAACATAACATACGCCAGAAATTGGATCTCCGTCTGATGGAATTCACACTTTTCCAGTTTGATATACAGATAGTTTTGTCAAAGGCGTTCTAAGACCATCTTCACATGTCTGTGATGCTCTTCTGTGGAACTAGAAAAAATCAAAATATCATCCAAATAAATGACAATGAATGTATCCAGGAGGTCCCTAAAAATGTCATTCACCAAATGTTGGAAGTTGCTGGAGCAGTACATAAACCGAATGGCATTACTAGGTATTCAAAGTGTCCGTAGCGTGACCTGAAAGCCGTCTTCCATTCATCCCCAGGTCTAATGCGGACCAAGTTATAGGCCCCACGGAGATCCAACTTAGTAAAGAGTTTTGCATGCCATACTCTCTCCAATAATTCAGGGATCAACGGTATTGGGTAACGTTTTCTGATCGTGATTTTATTGAGCTCTATAGTCTATGCAGGGCCTAAGGGATCCATCTTTCTTCTTCACAAAGAAGATTGGTGCACCAGCAGGAGATGAAGAGTGGCGTATGAAGCCCTTGGCTAGATGTTAGTCTATATAGTCTTTTAGAGCCTTTAGCTCAGGCCCTGCCAAAGGGTAAATCTTGCCAAAAGGTATTCCTGCACCTGGTAATAGGTCTATTGGACAGTCATATGGACGGTGAGGAGGTAGCAGGTCTGCGTTCCTTTTGTCACACACGTCAGCATACTCACGGTATATTGCTGATAGCTCAGAGACTGATGTTGGTCCTTTAGGAATGGAGCAGACTGAAGCTTCTGGACTTATCTGTTTCTCCGGAAAGTGCAGTTCTTTAGTTTCCCAGTTAATCGTAGGATTCTGAGCCCGCAGCCACGGCAGTCCTAGAATAATAGGGAAATGAGGAGAAGAGATGAGCATAAATGACGTCTCTCTTGATGGTCATTACCCATGAGGACCTTCAAGGGCTTCGTCTCCTGATCCACTGGTCCAGAGTTTAACAGTGAGCTATCCACGGTCTCCATCTGTACAGGAGTAGCCTTCTTTACTGAACGTACTCCAAGTTTCTCAGCGAGGGAGATGTCCATAAAATTGCCGCTTGCCCCTGAATCAATCATAGCGGAGGTAGATACCCAGTCAGAGTGAACCCTGAGCTTGAGGGGAATAAAGCAATGAGAATTGTTGTTCTTACAGCTCAGCTGGAAAACCGCTGAAAAAACTTGAAAAACTGCTGCAGTAACACATGTATCGGGCTCAGAAATAACGGAGTTCAAGTCTGAGTAATCAATGTCTGTATCCTCTACTCTCTCTGGGGTCTGTCGTTTGGACCTGACAGAACCCCTCTCACAGCACTTGCAGTGTATGATGGCTGCAGTTGTCTTACGAGAACGACTGGGGCAATTTATAATGAAATGTCCTGACTTACCGCAATAGAAACACAGATTTTCCTTTACTCGATGTTCCTTACGTGCATCACTGACCCGTCTCTGTAAAGAGTCCACCTGCATAGGCTCAGGTTCCGGTTCTCGTATAATCCTACTCAAAGACTCCTTAGCTGGAGAGGGAGGAAATAAATGATTAGTGCGCTTTATCTCCGACCATCTCTCCTGTCTGCGTTCAGTAAGCCGAGCATCGATCCAAATACAGTAGTTGATAAAATTTCCTAATGCTGTAGGTGGGTCGGCACGAGCGAGTTCGTCCTTAATCACAGAGTATAATCCTTTCCGGAAAACCGACTTTTTAGCGGAGCTATCCCAAGTGGTGTCGAGGGCCCATCTCCGGAAATCCAAAGCATACTCCGCTACCGAGCGCTTACCTTGGCTTAAAGTTAACATGGCTGATTCCGCTATAGCACCGCGGTTTGGATCATCGAATACCTGCCCCATAGCTGAAATGAAAGCATCAAGATTATTTAGACAGTCATCGTCAGTCTCAATTAGGGGGTTTGCCCATGTGAGAGCTTTGTTGGAGAGCAGCATAATTATTGTTAATACTTTAGATCGCTCAGTAAGGAACTGTGGCGCATGAGCCGCAAAGAACAGTTTGCATTGATTAATGAATCCCCTAAATTTTTCCCATTCACCGCCAAAGCGGAATGGTGGTAGCTTGGGGATTCCAATAACCGGGGTTGAAGTTGGGGTGTGGACCCGTCCCTCCAGAACCTCAATCCGGGTTCGTAAGTCTTGCATGGTTTGTCCGAACACCTGCAGATTATGATCACCACGATCCCGCAGGCTTGCAAAGCTGGTCTTCAATGCCTGTTGTAAGAGGGCAAGGGGACGCATAGTGGATGGCAGGTATGTGTCACATGCCTACCTGAGGTCTGTGATGTAAGCCGGCATTAGCATCTCTTAGTGGAGAGCAACACTGAGGGAGTTGTTAGTAACCAAGGGGCCGGCTTATGAGTCCTGAGAGTGACGGGCGGGTCCAGGACTCACATACCCTCCCAGGGGAGTGGTGTCCGGCTATGTAAGGGAGGTTGGACTTAGGCACAGGGGGAAAGTGATTAGGATTCTGTGTTTGCTGTGTGTGTTTTTCCCTGTGGAATGGTTTATGAGCAAATAAACCCTTCTGGTCTCACCTATGCAAAGCTGCCTCCTCGTGCTTCCTGACGTCGCCAGCGAGCCGCTCCGTTACAATTGGTGGAGTTGAATGCGGGCACAGCTCCCAGCAGAAGACGTGAGACCGGTGGGCTTTGGTGTTTATGTCCTGGGTGAAGTCTGTCCTGACTCAGTCACAGCCTCCGGAGATCATGGAGGAGCTGATGAGACACTTGGTACAAGCTCAGCAGGCCCAGCAGGCTCAACATCTCCAGCTCTTACAACAGCAACAGGCGGCCCAGCAAGAGACCACCAAGCTGCTGACACAGCAGATCCAACTCCAACGTCAGCAACAGCAAGACCAGCATCAGCAGCAGCAGCAGCAGATCGATATCCTGGCTGAGGCGGTCCGGAGCACGTCAGCAGAGACAAGGTCAGTGGGCGATTTTTCTATTAGAAAAGCTGTGAGAGGAGCCCTGCAGAAAATGACTCCAGGAGATGACATAGAGGCTTTTCTGACTGTTTTTGAGCGTGTTGCAGAGAGAGAGGGGCTCCCACCAGCACAGTGGTCAGAGGTGCTGGCGCCATATCTATCCGGGGAGCCTCAGAAGGCTTATTATGATTTGGCCCTGCAAGACGCTAAGGAATATAGCAAGTTAAAAACGGAGATACTAGCCCGCCTGGGGGTGACAATGACTGTGAGGGCGCAGCGGGTTCACCAATGGGCGTATCATCGAGACAGACCGCCTCGCTCCCAAATGTTCGACCTGTTGCACTTGGTCCAGAAATGGCTGCAGCCGGAGAGCTCTACGCCAGCACAGATGGTGGAGCGTGTCGTGATGGATCGGTTTGTACACTCCCTGCCACGATCCGTTCAGACCTGGGTTGCCCAGGGTGATCCCCAGAACGCGGATGACCTTATCGGGCTGGTGGAGAGATACCAGGGGATGGAAGGGCCTGGGGCCAGATTGCCCGCTCCTTACTGGGGGACCCAGCCGCGGGCCGAGGCCCAAAAGGGGGTGGGGCGTCCAAGGTCCCTAAGGGCGGGGGAGGCGGTGCCCAAGGTCCCTATGGGCGAGATTATATGTTGGAGATGCCATGGTCCAGGCCACATTGCGGCACGGTGTCCCTTGACCCCTGAACAGATGGATTGCAGCATGGGTCGCCGCTGTTCTTATTTTGCATACTCAGTCTGCAGTATGACCAGTATATCCAGCGAAGGGCCCCCAGCGTGTCCGGTGAAAGTGAACGGGAGGAGCGTGGTCGGGCTGTTGGACTCCGGGAGCCTCGTTACTCTGGTGAGGGACTTCCCGTCACTTATCCTGGTCCCTGGGAAAAGGGTCGGAGTGCGGTGTATCCACGGTGACGCCAAGGACTATCCAGTAGCTCGAGTGGACATTGAGACGGCACATGGGGTGAGGACTCATGAAGTCGGAGTCGTCCAGGACTTGCTACACCCCATCATTATCGGCCGGGACTTTTGTTTATTTTGGCAGCTGTGGGGGCAGGGTCCGGGAGTGGGGCCCGTGGAAACGATCTCTCCCCACTCTGACATGGCTGAGTTCCCGCTTGGTGTCCTCGTAGGGGATGAGGAGGAAGCACCGCCCGAGACCACGGTACTGAACTTGGGGGCGACCAGGGAGAACTTTGGGACAGCCCAACATAAAGACCTGACTCTAAGGGAAGCATTCAATAGTGTCACGGTCATCAACGGGGTCCCACAGGAGCCAGGGAGCGACACTAGGTTCCCCCATTTTATGCTAAGTGAGGAATTGTTATACCGGGTGACGAAGGTGAAGGACGACCGGGTGGAACAGTTGTTAGTACCGGGGCCGTATCGGCAGCAAGTACTCAACATGGCCCATTCCCATATCTTAGGGGGTCATCTAGGGGTAGAGAAAACACAGGACCGGATACTGCAACGGTTCTATTGGCCTGGGTGTCACCGGGAGATAGCGAGATACTGCCAATCTTGCCCTACCTGTCAAATAACCACCCCTACCAGGCACTTTCGTAGTCCCCTGGTACCATTACCCATCATCGAAATCCCCTTTGAGAGAATAGCTATGGACTTGGTGGGGCCCCTGGTGAAATCGGCTCGGGGTCATCAGTATATCTTAGTTATCCTGGACTATGCCACCCGATACCCCGAAGCGATTCCCTTACGCAACTCCTCGGCGAAGAGCATAGCTAAGGAGCTGGTTCAGGTGTTTTCTCGCACGGGGTTACCAAAAGAAATCCTGACAGATCAGGGTACCCCCTTCATGAGTAAGGTGATGAGCGAGTTGTGCAGGGTCCTTCAGATCACCCAGCTGAGGACTTCTGTATACCATCCTCAAACAGACGGCCTTGTCGAGAGGTTCAACAAAACCCTCAAAGGCATGTTAAGGAAAGTGGTAGAGAAGGATGGGAAGGACTGGGACTGTCTCCTACCGTATCTGCTGTTTTCCATTCGGGAGGTTCCACAGGCTTCCACGGGTTTCTCACCATTCGAGCTCCTGTATGGACGACATCCACGCGGTCTCTTAGATGTAGCCAAGGAAACCTGGGAAGCCAAAGTCACACCTCATCGGAGTGTCATTGAGCACGTCGCTATGATGCAGGAGAGAATGGAGAAAGTGATGCCGATCCTAAGGGAACATCTCCTGCGGGCCCAGGAGGCTCAGGCCCGAGTCTACAACCGCTCCGCCAGAATCCGGCAGTTTCATCCCGGGGACCGGGTCCTGGTCCTGATACCCACAGTGGAAAGCAAGTTCCTCGCCAAATGGCAAGGGCCATATGAGGTCGTTGAGAAGCTCGGCGAAGTGAACTACAAGGTCCTCTACCTGAGCAGGAAACTGTCCCCTAGTGAGATGCGTTATTCCGTGATTGAAAAGGAGTGCCTGGCCATAAAGTGGGCGGTGGACACACTACGTTACTATTTGTTGGGGCGACAGTTCCGGTTGGTGTCTGACCATGCCCCTCTCCGGTGGTTGAGGGACTCGAAGGGGAAAAACGCGAGGGTCACTCGTTGGTTTTTGGCCCTGCAGGACTTTCGTTTCCGAGTGGAGCACCGGGCGGGAAAGCTCCATGGCAACGCTGATGCTCTCTCCCGTATCCCCTGTTTGGTTGTCCGCGGTGCCGAGCCCGACGGCTTTCGGCAGAGGGGGGAGGTGTGTAAGAGGGCAAGGGGACGCATAGTGGATGGCAGGTATGTGTCACATGCCTACCTGAGGTCTGTGATGTAAGCCGGCATTAGCATCTCTTAGTGGAGAGCAACACTGAGGGAGTTGTTAGTAACCAAGGGGCCGGCTTATGAGTCCTGAGAGTGACGGGCGGGTCCAGGACTCACATACCCTCCCAGGGGAGTGGTGTCCGGCTATGTAAGGGAGGTTGGACTTAGGCACAGGGGGAAAGTGATTAGGATTCTGTGTTTGCTGTGTGTGTTTTTCCCTGTGGAATGGTTTATGAGCAAATAAACCCTTCTGGTCTCACCTATGCAAAGCTGCCTCCTCGTGCTTCCTGACGTCGCCAGCGAGCCGCTCCGTTACACTGTAGGTCAGCAAGGATTGAATCCGTCACTTCGCACAGATGTTTAACGGGGTCCTTCATATTCCCAGAAGCTGTACGGCAGAGAGGCTGGAAAGGAAGAAAAGGAGCATAATAGTGTTTACCTGTGGTAACACTCCTGACTTAAAAGAAGGGAATGTGCTCACCTGGAAAGGTTGTGAGAAGCCACAACCACTATCATCACATATATCAATATCTCGAATCCACGGCCTGCAGCGGCTCCCCAATCGCAAAGATCCAGAAATCTCTATGCAGGTGACAGCAGATGCAGCACTGTCCCAGACCCAGCAGACTCTATTGTGGCTCCTGAATCTGTCATATATGATACAGTCTGTATAGAGTCTAATGCATGGGTATAATGAGACACATGAGATATACGCTTCTTAATGGGATCCGTCTCCACCAAAATACCTCAAAAGCTATTAAAAGCTGTCCCTAGAGCATAGTAACACTTACCCTACACTCCTTTTATCTCCTAAATGCAGCAAGTTAAAAAAGAAGATAAATATTATTACACTACCTCATTAGGGATGATAATTAGTGACTATGGTATTCATAGTCACCCTGGCAGGCTCTACCTATTCATGATATCACGCCTCAATAGGCGTGATCTTCAAATCAGATTAAAATGCGCGCCTCCCCTCTCTCCTATGTCAGCCGGACCTCTGCATTATGCGGCTGTATGACGCGAATCGCGTCATTTCCGGCGCCAGGTGACGTATTACACCCGCGCCGCTGTTAACTTCAAGACCCGCACTGCACATGCGCAGTGCGCGTTTTGAAGCTAACAGAGCGGCGCAGTTGTACATACCGTCACCCGGCGCCGGAAATGACGCGATTCGCGTCACCCAGCCCCACTACAGGCCGGCCGACACAGGACAGAGCGGGGAGGCGCGCATTTTAATCTGATTTGAAGATCACGCCTATTGAGGCGTGATATCATGAAGAGGGAGAGCCTGCCAGGGTGACTATGAATACCACATACTGGTCAGAATTGACAAAGATGCCAAGGTCTTTAGGGTCAAAATAGGCTGGGTCAAGAAGGGGTTAATGAACACAGAATGGTCAGATTTTGGCAAGACAAAAGTTTTGTTGCACACAGAAAGTAATGTGATATTCAAACAAATAATTAACTTAAAATACAAATATATGTTGCATAACCATGAACCATGAGTCTGATCAAGACTCTAGTGTAAGGTTTTCAGTCTTTTTTGCTATATCCGTTGTTATCTTTGCATTTAGTGTATTTTGTCGGCCATCTTGTTTCCTGTCATATGCATTGACTTTGGCCCTCAACCAATATGGAGTTCTCAGCTTGTCATCGGCCATCTTGTTTCCTGTCCTGTGCATTGACTTTTGCCCTCAAACAACATGGAGTCCTCAGCTTTGATGTCCCTGCCCTGTTTCTTGCCTATAGCCCTTTTAATCAGTTTCAGCTGATTTACCTGTGCTCCTGAATCAGGTCTGCAACCAGTTTGTGACTTGCTCTCTGAAGCCTGGATTCACTCTGCCTGGAATTATTTGTGGAAACAGAATCCTCCTGTTTGCCAGCAACATCTGACAGGAAAGTAATAGACTCTGAATGACTTGTGCTATGCTTTAATGCTCTGATGTCCTGGGTTGCCTTGCACTCTGTGCTACATTTACTTTATCCTGTTGATGCACTAACTTGTATGAAGCAATATAAGAGCTGCTTAAAGGGATCCTGTCACCCCCAAAATACCTCAAAACTATTAAAAGCTGTCCCTAGAGCATAGTAACACTTACCCTACACTCCTTTTATCTCCTAAATGCAGCAAGTGAAAATGAAGATAAATGTTATTACACTACCGCATTAGGGATGATAATTAGTGACTATTCACGGATCAATTTTTGAAGCACTTGGGGGTTCAAAGTGCTCACTATGCATCTAGATACATTCCTTGGGAGGGTCTAGTTTCCAAAATGTGGTCACTTGTGGGGGAGCTTCAATGTTTAGGCACACAGGGGCTCTCCATACACGACACAGTGTCCGCTAACAATTGAAGCTAATTTTCCATTCAACCTGTTAGCGGACACCATGTCGCGTATAGAAAGCCCCTGTTTGCCATCAGCACAAGGGCAACAGGAAGAGTTGGGGTACAGCATCAGAAAATGGCGCCTCTAATGAATGCGCTATTTTCTGGGGTGGCTATGGGTTGCAATTTGCAGTGTGGGGGGCCCACAACCTTTGGGTCTCTTCACGCTGAGGATTCCAGCCCCCCAGCTGTCAAGTTGTACCTGGCTGGCAACCTAAAATACGGCAAAGCTCCGTCATTTTATTTGTTAAAAAGAAAAAAAATGATGTGGGGCTTTGCCGTATTTTTGGTCCAGCCAGGTACAACTTGGCAGCTACGGACTGCCACCAACCCCCAGCTGTCTTGTTGTACCAGGCTGGCAACCAAAAATACAGTGAAACCCATTTTTTTTATTTCTAGAACTAATTCTAGAGAAAAAAAAATGACATGGGGCTCTGCCATATTTTTGGTCCAACCAGGTATAACTTGGCAGCTACTGTTTGCCAACAACCCCCAGCTGCCTCATTGTACATTGCTGGTAACCAAAAATACAGTGAAGCCCATTGTTTTATATTTCTAGAATTCTAGAAGAAAAATGACGTAGGGCTCCACCATATTTTTGGTCCAGCCAGGTACAACTAGGCAGCTGGGGGCTGAAATCCTCAGCATGGAGAGGCTCAAGCGTTCTGGGCCCCTCATGCTGCGAATTGCAGCCCCCATCCGCCCCAGAAAATGGCGCATTCATTGAAGAGCCATTTTATGGTGCTGTACCCAGACTCTTCCAGTTGCCCTGGTGCCGGTGGCAAACTGGGTAATAAAGGGGTTAATGCCAGCTTTTTTATTGGCAGCTGGCACTAAGCCAGAGATTCATAATGTCGGGCCAATGTTAGACCCAGCCATTAGGAATCTCTAGTAAATAGTCAAAAAAAATACACCACACAGAGAAAAATATTTTTAATTGAAAAAAAACCACAAACAAAATTCGGACTCCATCTTTAGTATAAAGATTCAACATAGTCCACAACGAAGGTACCACGATGCTTGATCGTCTCTGACGTAGTCCACAACGAAGGTCCCACGACGCCCGATCGCCTCTGCTACATCCACCGTTCATTGTGGATCACTATGCACGGGCTGTCAGATCGCTACTCTGCAGCCCGATCCCCCTGCATGGAGATTGAGCTGAAGAAAGCGATCTGACAGCCCGGGCACAGTGATCCACCAAGTGGATCACAGTGCCTGGGCAGCCAGATCGCTATTCTGCAGCCTGATCCACCTGCATAGGGGATCGAGCTGCAGAAAGCGATCTGACCGCCCAGGCACAGTGATCCACCAAGTGGATCACTGCGGCCGGGCTGCCAGATTGCTACTCTGCAGCCCGATCCCCCTGCAAGGGGATTGATCTGCAGAAAGTGATCTGACAGCCCAGGCACAGTGATCCACCAAGTGGATCACAGTGCCTGGGCAGCCAGATCGCTATTCTGCAGCCTTATTCCCCTGCATGGGGGATCGACCTACAGAAAGCGATCTGACAGCCTAGGCACAGTGATACTTGCAGCCGGGCTGCCAGATCGCTACTCTGCAGCCCGATCCCCCTCCATGGGGATTGAGCTGAAGAAAGCGATTTGACAGCCCAAGCACAGTGATCCACTAAGTGGATCACAGTGCCTAGGCTGCCAGATCACTTTCTACAGCTCGATCACCCATGCAGGGGAATCGGGCTGCAGAATAGCCATCTGGCAGCCCAGGCACTGTGATCCACTTAGTGGATCACAGTATTACAAAAATTTCCATATGACCCATAAACACAGTAAGTGCGTGTGGTACCACCACCTATCTGTGTAACAGCTCAAAGCATATATTTAAATTAAAGAGGACAAGAGCGGATCATGTGCAATGATATGTTTATTTCCACCAACTGGTTAAAGGGCTGTGGAATAAGTTGTTTCTATGAAGCAGATGGTGCAGGGACAATCTCCCCTACTCCACAGTATGCATAATACAATAAACACAAAACGGCAGCAGATCACAGTATTGTATGGAAAGCCGTAGGTTCATAATAAAAGTCACCAAATGAAAGATGACACACATTGTTTACAGTGAAATATTATGCCACAATTGGCCTAACATAGATCTCTTATCAGAATGCAAACAAAACTGTGCCTATCAACAAGTACAATGCAAACCCAAAACTGCCTGCTGCCTAAGTGCAGTAAATCCTAAATAGGGAATCAATGCATACCACTGTGGTAGAAAGGGGTAGATCGCCCCTGATGGATGGATCCCCCGGGTCCGGACCCCAACGTACGTTTCAATGTGCAGTAATAACGATCTTCATCAGGGGACCCCCTGATGAAGATCGTTATTACTGCACATTGAAACGTACGTTGGGGTCCGGACCCGGGGGATCCATCCATCAGGGGCGATCTACCCCTTTCTACCACAGTGGTATGCATTGATTCCCTATTTAGGATTTACTGCACTTAGGCAGCAGGCAGTTTTGGGTTTGCATTGTACTTGTTGATAGGCACAGTTTTGTTTGCATTCTGATAAGAGATCTATGTTAGGCCAATTGTGGCATAATATTTCACTGTAAACAATGTGTGTCATCTTTCATTTGGTGACTTTTATTATGAACCTACGGCTTTCCATACAATACTGTGATCTGCTGCCGTTTTGTGTTTATTGTATTATGCATACTGTGGAGTAGGGGAGATTGTCCCTGCACCATCTGCTTCATAGAAACAACTTATTCCACAGCCCTTTAACCAGTTGGTGGAAATAAACATATCATTGCACATGATCCGCTCTTGTCCTCTTTAATTTAAATTAGTGGATCACAGTGCCTGGGCTGTCAGATCGCTACTCTGCAGCCCGATTCTCCTGCATGGGGATCGAGCTGCAAAAAGCGATTTGACAGCCCAAGCACAGTGATCCACTAAGTGGATCACAGTGCCTAGGCTGCCAGATCACTTTCTACAGCTCGATCACCCATGCAGGGGGATCGGGCTGCAGAATAGCCATCTGGCAGCCCAGGCACTGTGATCCACTTAGTGGATCACAGTGCCTGGGCTGTCAGATCCTTTCTGCAGCTAGATCTCCCATGCAGGGGGATTGGGCTGCAGAATAGCGATCTGGCAGCCCAGGCACTGTGATCCACTTAGTGGATCACTGTGCCTGGGCTGTCGGATCTTTTCTGCAGAGAAGCGGCAGCTCACCTGGCAGTGGCAGGAAGCAGGCGGCGGGAACAAGTTGTGGCGGCCGGCAAAAGTGCCTGATGAAGATGATGGGGAGTGTCCCCATCAGCGCTGGAGGGGGCGATCTCCGCCCCCTCCAGCGCTCCAGTTTATAGAAGGGGCCCTGACCTCGAGCCTCGGTCCTCTGTGATAGGAATCGCAGAGCACCAGGGCCTGATGGCGGTTACCGCGGCAATGGTGCCGCGGTAACCGCCATGACTTTGTGCAACGTCATGCGTCGCTAAGGCACCGACTTTCATAACGTTGCACAACGTCGAAGGTCAGGAAGGGGTACAATGATCAATATTTCAGCATTGATGCCAATTTATTTTCTTAACCTAAACCAAATTTGGGAGGGTTTTAGCTTTTAAAAGAGTAAAGGCCACTTCACCCTCTAGGATATAGGTGAACGAGATCGTTACCCATGTCACGTGACTGCGATCCTTCTGACATCATTAGTGCGTTGTCACACGCAAGGATATCGTTAACGATTTTAAATTTGGCAACGCTCCAGCTATTTTAAGAAGAATATTTGAACGATGTTAAACAGCGACAGGAATAGGAGAAATAAGAACGACATCGTTCAAAAAGGTGTCACACTGAACGATGTTGCTGCTTCCCAGGACGTTAATTGGACGACGAACGATAGATTTGAGGTCCAGATCTCAAACTTTAGATGAATGTTCCAACGATTTTTCCTTCCTACATCGTTCGTTTACACGCAACAACGCACTAACGATATCGTTTGAACTATCAAAAATCCGTGACGTTTCAACAATATCGTTAACGATATCCTAGTGTGTGAACGGCCTTTATTTATACAACCAATGGATGAATTTAACGTCAGGTTATGTACTGTGAGCTGTTAAGGTGGGTTTACACGTTTCAATATCGTTGCGATATGGCACTTCAATGGTGCGGGAACGCGCATTTAGTGCACGTTTCTCCCGCATCGCATCGGAGGTTTACACGTTGCGATTTCTGTATCCAACGTCCATACGATGTCTACGCCCCCAACCCAGGAACGACCATTTAACATGGGAGTGAATGGGTGACATTGAACATCGCATCGTAGTTGGGATGTCACACAGCACGATCCGGCTCCAATCTCCATTCAATATCGGAGCATTGAATAGCACGCACATTCAATCCCAGATATCGCATTGACATCGTTCCTGCATCGTATTGGACGTTCACACCATACAACGCAGGAACGATATCGGGTCCAACGATCGAACCACGTGACTTTTCATTGAAATTGGACGCCGATATCGCAACGTGTAAACCCCCCTTTATATAGATAGGACTTAATTTGGAAAGGCACACACCTATCAGTTTAATTAAACACAGCTGGACTCCAATGAAAGAGTAGAACCATCCAAGGAGGATCACAAGGAAATGGACAGGATGTGAGTTGAATAAAGTCTGAATACTTATGACCATGTGATATTTCAGTTTTTCTTTTATATTAAATTTGCAATAATTTCTACATTTCTGGTTTTATTCAGTCAAGATGGGGTATAGAGTGTGCACTAATGAGAAAAAAAAAACACTTTTTATTAATTTACCAAATGGCTGAAATTAAACAAAGAGTGAAAAATTTAGTGAGGTAGCGCCAGGGGAACCCGCTTGCATAACGACACCAAAACACGTGCTTATAAGTTTGCAAATGACTACCCGTTTATTGCTCACATATAACTTATAAATAAGTACTTTAAACATTGAACATGAGCACGACACATAATACATTACATTACACAGTAAATTACATATATTATTGCACATATGCAACTACAGTAACCCGGGACCTGTAACCACCTCTCTTTCCCCATTGGAGCACTAACAACCACTCCCGTGGTGGCTACGGCCTCAGGCCTATCTACACGTTCCACATACATTTAACAGTACATAAGTTACCATATATCAACGGGCCCTGTGGGTCCCAATGGCGGAACCAGCCGCCTGGCTTTATTTCCCCAGCTCCACATTGCCCCGGAGTACAGGCACCAGCCTGACCAGGTTCTTACACACTGCATGTGATCCATCCTATAAGCATCCATGGAGTCCACCAGGTTCAACCACGGATTCCCCACTCTAGCAGCCCTTCTAACCCCTGCTTCTGACCACCAGTACATACACTTCAACGAGTCCTTTCATTGACTATTTTAGTCGAACCCAATGGCGGCTATGCTCGCCTGGCACACTTCATACATCTGCCTCCCGTAGGGCTACATACGTTTCAACAGGTCCCTTCACTGACTACCTTAGTCGGACCTAATGGCGGCTATGCCCGCCTGGCACACTTCATACATTTGCCTCCCGTAGGGCTACATACACTTCAACAGGTCTCTTCACTGACTACTTTAGTTGGACCTAATGGCGGCTATGCCCGCCTGGCACAATTCATACATCTGCCCCTGTAGGGCTACATACACTCCCTGGGTCTTTTACAAAAGCCTGGCACATTTTACGCACAGGGTGCACAGTTCACTCTAGCATACGGGAACTGCCTTCTTACCGTGCACGGATCCGGATCTCGCTACCTGAGTCACGGGTACACCAAGCATCCCCAAGGGGCTCCTTCCCGGACTTATCTCGCCACACCGTCCGGACCAGCGTCCACCTGGTTCAGCCACGGCTTCCCCACTCCAGGAGCTGTCACGACCCTGGTCCCGGCCAACGGGATGGAGCCAGCACGCTCCCACCGGCCAGTGTGAACAGGATCATACCCTGATCCTGCATGTGATGCACCCCGGCCATGAGGACCATGCCGGCGGTGCCTCACAATATGTATAGATATGTATACATATATACGTGTACATCTATATATAAATTAAGAGACCACAGCACAGTTTTCTAGATATCACCATCTCTAAATGTCTGACAGCCATTTCATTCCAGTGTCAGTTGAATTCCAACCAAAGTACACCTCATTCTATTTAATGTGCTTCTGATTAGATGATCACCTGTATCAAATCTTATATATAAAAAACACTGCTGTGGTCTTCACAATCCTCTTGGAATAGGATGAGCTGGATGGCAAAACAAGTGCTAGGAATAGCCCAAAAATAATTTGAATGAAAAAATAACTTTTAACCATGCCAAAGGAGTTGAAAAGAAAAGTCTTGAGTAATGAAATAAGCTCAATTTTGGCTTTACTAGCAGAGGAATACAGTGAACGTCATGTTGCTTCCATCCTTCAAAATTTCAAAGATGGCAGTCCATTACAACAAGCTCAAGCAGCAGACATTGGGGACAACGAAGCTACTGACCGACAGAGGGTGAAAGTGACTCTCCACTGACTGGGATGACCGTAATCTTATTCGAATGTCACTCAGCAACCGCAGGATGACATCAAATAAACCTACAAAAGGAATGGCAAATGGCAGCTGGGGTGAAGTGCACGGCAAGAACAGTTTGTAACAGGCTCCTAGAGGCAGGGCTCAAGCTAGAAATTCATCAATGAGACGCAAAGGAGAGCCAGGCTGAAGTTTGCCTAAGAACATAAGGATTGGACTACAGAGGACTGGAGTAGGGTAATTGTGGAGCCCACTGGGACGGGGTACTCGGTACCAGACCGGGGTAATGCTGGGGATGTCTCGGAGGTCCTGGCCTGGACTGTGTCTCGGGTTCCGCCAGTAACTGGAGGGATATTTACAGGGGAGTTTGTCGTGATGCCACCCACGGGTTGTGGTCAGGGTGACCACCGCTGCTGCAGAACCTCCGGGGATGATGTTTGGCAGCTGGAGATGGAACGGCTCTCCGCAGGTAGAGCCCGGTTCCCTGGGGCAGTGATAGTTAAAGTCTATAATGGATGCTATAGATGTTGCAGGATAGGGATGATAGTGGAAACGGTGGCTGCTTGTGAGGGAAATTAGGGCTCGAGTACAAGGATCACACACACTCACGGTTTTGAAGTTTTCCAAGGCTTTACTGCAGATGTTAGTAGCAGAGTATTGTTCACAGAGTCTGTACCGGGGCTGGATTGCTCCCACCCTGTCCGGTTCCTCAGTTTCCCACTGATGCGCAGTGTGTGTGGCCCTGCGGCTGCTTTAGCTGAGCTGCTAGCACTGTCTCTCCTCACAGGTACCCCCTTTGCTAGGCAACTTGAGTCTTCCGTGTGCTTCTGACCCCGCCGTGTTGCTTTGCTGAGGTATGGTGTAGATCTACAACCTCCACTATCCTGGTGTTTACTGTGCTGCGTGTGTCAGTCACAGTTTCGGATCCAGTATCCGGTCTGTGCGCTCCTCCGGGGTGAGTTGTGAAGTCACTCAGTCTCCCAGATGTGTTCCTCTGTTCTTCTGCTCCTTCCCTCAGACCCTGGCTAGGCCTGGAATCGAGGAGCAGACTGTAGAGAAGCCTCAGGCAACCTCTTTACACTACAGTCTCTCTCTCAGTTCTCCCAGGAACTGAACTCTTCACAGTACTGCTACATACTGAACTAACTACTTCCTCTTGACCCAGAGTATATAAGGGAGCTGCTTTAGCTCCCCCTCCTGGCCCAGAGGTGCTAGTGTATCCAGTGTTGTGTGGGAGTGAACCCGTGTTGATGTTTCTGTGGCACATTAACCCCTGGGGTGCCACATTCCCACTTAGTTATAGACAGTACTCAGGGGCTGTGGAAAAACAAACAATTAGTATAATAATTAATATTTACAGAGATTTAAAAAGAAAAAAGTACAAAAATCACTGAAATTCTCAAAAAGAGTCCAAAAGTTCAAAAAGCAGTCTTTCCGGGGTTTAGTCTATTGCCTCCGGGCTGATAAATATACAGTCATGGCCAAAAGTTTTGAGTGACACAAATATTAATTTTTACAAAGTCTACTGCTTCAGTTTTTTCTAATGGCAATTTGCATATACTCCAGAATGTCAACGAGTGATCAGCTTAACAGCAACTACTTGCAAAGTCAATATTTGCCAGAAAATGAACTTTAACCCCCAAAACATATTTCAACATCATTGCAGTCCTGCCTTAAAAGGAGCATCTAACATCGTTTTAGTGATTGTTCCATTAACACAGGTGTGGGTGTTGATGAGGACAGGGCTGGCGATCAATCAGTCATGATTAAGTAAGAATGGCACCACTGGACACTTTAAAAGGAGGCTGGTGCTTGGTATCATTGTTTCTCTTCAGTTAACCATGGTTATCTCTAAAGAAACACGTGCAGCCATCATTGCACTGCACAAAAATGGCCTAACAGGGAAGAGTATCGCAGCTACAAAGATTGCACCTCAGTCAACAATCTATCATATCATCAATAACTTCAAGGAGAGAGCTTCCATTGTTGTCAAAAAGGCTCCAGGGCGCCGAAGAAAGACCAGCAAGTGCCAGGACTGTATCTTAAAACTGTTTCAGCTGCGGGATCGGACTACCAGCAGTGCCGAGCTTGCTCAGGAATGGCAGCAGGCTGGTGTGAGTGCTTCTTCACGCACTGTGAGGCGGAGACTCTTTGAGCAAGGCCTGGTTTCAAGGAGGGCAGCAAAGAAGCCACTTCTCTCCAGAAAAAACATCAGGGACCGACTGATATTCTGCAAAAGGTACAGGGAGTGGACTGCTGAGGACTGGGGTAAAGTCATTTTCTCTGATGAATCCCCTTTTCGATTGTTTGGGACATCTGGAAAACAGCTTATTTGGAGAAGAAGAGGTGAGCGCTACCACCAGTCTTGTCTCATGCCAACTGTAAAGCATCCTGAAACCATTCCATGTGTGGGGTTGCTTCTCAGCCAAGGGAATTGGCTCACTCACAATCTTTCCTAAAAACACAGCCATGAATAAAGAATGGTACCAGAATGTCCTCCAAGAGCAACTTCTCCCAACCGTCCAAGAGCAGTTTTGCGCCCAACAATGCCTTTTCCAGCATGATGGAGCACCTTGCCATAAAGCAAAGGTGATAACTAAATGGCTCTGGGAACAAAACATAGAGATTTTGGGTCCATGGCCTGGAAACTCCCCAGATCTTAATCCCATTGAGAACTTGTGGTCAATCATCAAGAGACGGGTGGACAAACAAAAACCGACAAATTCTGCCAAAATGCAAGCATTGATTATGCAAGAATGGACTGCTATCAGTCAGGATTTGGTCCAGAAGTTGATTGAGAGCATGTCCGGGAGAATTGCAGAGGTCCTGAAGAAGAAGGGTCAACACTGCAAATATTGACTTGCTGCATTAACTCATTCTAACTGTCAATATAACCTTTTGGTACTCATAATATGATTGCAGTTATATTTCTGTATGTGATATAAACATCAGACAAACACAAATAAAAACCAGAGGGCAGCAGATCATGTGATAATATAATTTTGGTGTCATTCTCAAAACATTTGGCCATGACTGTATACAATAAAGTTTTTACCACAACCAGTCCGTGGTAGTATGGTCCATAATAAATGAAGTTCAAGAATTTATAAAGTAGTTCATACAGGACAGTCTCTGTAGGTACTGGGCTTTTTAAATGTTGCAAACTATTAACACATTTGGGTGTCTCTGGTTACAACTGCAGTAGGCCTCTAGGCCCTCGGGTCACCACATAAGAGGCCAAGTTGTAACTCTCCGTGGCTGCCACCTAACACCAAGCTACTCTCACCCTTTTCTGTACATTTACACTCTACCAGGTCAATTTACATTTACACAAACATATTTACATTGCACATTTAATTTTACTCTTTGTATCTAGCCGGTATTTGACCTTGGGTACTACGCTCTGATCTGCGTAAAACGGGTATACTGTATGTAGGTAGCCTGTTGGTGTTGGTGGACATGTACCTACTTGAAGTATCTGGTACTATGGCAGATAATGGTCTAACTGTAGGACTGGCAAGCTCACTGGGACCAGGAATTGGTTCTTCCTCTACGGGTTCTACTTCCTGTTCTTCAGGACTCGGGATTTCTGGTAATACGGGTGCTGGCATTGGTTCAACCATTGGAGGGAAAGCAATCATTAGGATTACAACTGCTCCGTAGTAATTTGGCCATGTTTTGGGGAAATCTCCTTGAACTGTATGTAAAACTTCTTCTTCTTTCTCTTTGACAGGTTGTATCTGCACGGGTAGGGTTACTTCAGGTGTCTTCAAGGTTTCAGGACACGGTTTGAGATGGTCTCTGGACACAACTGCTGAAGTTCTTCCTTCATCTTTGCTTATTAGACACATTTTAGCATTGTCTAAGTTGGATGGTAAGACTGTGTATGGGGTGGTTTTCCACTGATTATCCAATTTGTTGGTGCATCTATTTCTCTTGAGAATTTGCTCACTGGGTTGTAACGGAGTTGCTTGAGCACGTTGGTTAAAGGTTCTCTCTTGTCTTGCTCTAGCTTGCTGAAGATTTTTCTCTACACACTCTTGTACTAGGCAAAACTGTTGTTGACGTAGGGTATCCCAATTGGATTCTTCCACTTCTGCATCAGGTTTCAGAATTCCCATATCTAAATCAATTGGCAGTTTACAGGGTCTTGCACGCATAAGGTAGGCTGGGGTGCAGTTTGTAGAACTCACCGGAACATGGTTGTATAAGTCTACCAAATCGGGTAATTTATCTGGCCATTGATTTTTCTCTGATTCTGGTAATGTTTTTAACAGGTCAATTACAATATGGTTCATCTTTTCGCATAAGCCATTTGTTTGGGGATGGTATGCTGTTGTGCGGATCTTCTTACAGCCGTACATGTTGCAGAACTCCTGGAAAATCTCTGATTCAAAAGCTGGACCTTGATCTGCAAGGACTTGTTCCAGGTAGCCATGAGGTCTACAGAAATGTGTCTGAAACGCTCTTGCAGCCGTCTTCGCTGTCAGTTCCTTGACGGGTATCACCACTAAGAAGTGTGAGTAATGGTCCATGATGGTTAAGGCATCGACATAGCCTGACCGGCTTGGTGACAACTTGACGTGGTCTAACGCAACTAACTCAAGTGGTTGCTTGGTTACTATGGACTGGAGTGGGGCTCTCTGTTGATCTTTCCTTCTGAGGTTGCATGGGCCACATTTTCTACACCAATATTTAATTGACTTCCTCATGCCAACCCAATAGAATCTCTCTCTCAAGAGCACTTCCAACTTCTTCCATCCAAAATGACCTGCACCATCGTGGTAGGCTTCTAAGACCATTTTGACGTCTCGCTTGGGTAGGATTATCTGCCAGACTAGTTCATGTGTTTTAGGGTTGGTATGCCTTCTGCAGAGCTTCCCTTGATACAGGAACAACTTGCCTTTCTCTTTCCAGAGTTGTTGGGTCTCAGCTAGGGCATTCTGGTTAGGGTACTCACCTTGTTGTGTAAGCAGTTCTTTCACTAGCATCACAGCAGGGTCGCTATCCTGGGTGGCAGCCCATCCAAGGTGTGCTAACAGGTTGACACCTGCCTGCTGTTCTCTTTGGTAGATGCTGGGTTGATACTTGTCTACCTTTGAACGATGAAAGGCCGATAGTTCAACTTCTTCCAACTCTTCCAGTTCCTCTTCCACATCTTCCAGATGTGGCATCCGGGATAAGGCATCTGCGTTCCCGTTCTGGCGGCCTGCCCTATGTTTGATGACAAAATTGTAGTTAGACAGCTGGGCTATCCATCGCTGCTCCAAGGCACCTAATTTTGCTGAGTCCAAGTGAGTCAATGGGTTGTTATCTGTATAGATGGTGAATTCTGCAGCTGCCAAGGAGTGCTTGAAACGTTCAGTTACAGCCCAAACTACTGCCAGGAGTTCGAACTTGAAGGAGCTGTAGTTCTCGGGGTTTCTTTCCGTAGGCCGGGTTTCCTACTTGCAAAAGCAATAACTCTTTCTTTGCCTCCTTGCTTCTGTGACAGTACTGCTCCCAGTCCCACTTTGCTGGCATCCGTGTACAGAATGAAGGGTTGATGGTAATCTGGATATGCCAGGATCTCTTCTCCTTGTCAGCGCACACTTCAGCTTGTTGAAGGAGTCTTCCCTCTCTTCACTCCACTGGAAAGGAGGTTTACGGGTTGAAGACCTTTTTGACTGTCCTACCAGGATGTCTTGCAGAGGAGCTGCTAACTTCGTGAACCCTCTGATAAATCTTCGGTAATAGCCTACCAGGCCCAGGAATTGCCTCACTTCTTTCACATTAGTAGGTCTTGGCCAATCCCTTATCACGGTGACTTTATCAGGATCCGGTGCTACTCCCTCTGAACTCACGATGTGTCCCAGGTACTGTACATTTGGCTTGAGAAGATGGCACTTGGATGGCTTGATTTTCATGCCGTATTCGTATAAGACCTCAAACACTTCTGCCAGGTCTTGGAGATGTTGCTAATACGTCTTGGAGTAGACTATAACGTCATCTAGGTACAGGAGGATAGTTTCAAAGTTCTTATGTCCTAGGCAGCTCTCCATTAGGCGTTGGAAGGTCCCGGGTGCGTTGCAGAGTCCAAATGGCATACAATTGAACTGACTGAGGCCCATCGGCATAGTAAATGCTGTCTTCTCCTTGTTGGCCTCAATCACAGAAACTTGCCAGTCCCTACTAGTTAGATCAAGGATGGAAAAATAGTTAGCAGATTTTAATGCAACTAAGTACTCCTCAATCTTAGGTAATGGGTATGCGTCCTTATGTGTGATGCGGTTGATCTGCCGGTAATCTACACACATTCTCATGGTCCTGTCCTTCTTTCTAACCAACACTAAAGGTGCTGCCCAGGGGCTACAACTGTCTCTTATTATCCCCGCAGATTTCATTTCTTTGAGCATGTCTTTGGTGGTTTGGTAGTGAGCTGGTGGTAATGGTCTACACCTCTCTTTTATAGGCTGATGGTTACCTGTGGGTATAGTGTGCTCTACCCCCTTGATTTACCCAAAGTCTAATGGGTGTTTGCTGAATATCTGCTCATATTCTTTTACTACCTGAAATAAAGAGGGTTTCTGGCATCACGATGTATTTTCATTAAAACGAGCCTTTATTCAAAAATTCTTTAAAATCAATCTCCATTGGATATAAAAGCAAGTCAGACTTACATGTTTCGAGTCCTTCTCATGACTCTTACTCATAGCATGAAGTATGGATAACAGAGTTGTACATTTAAAGACAGGCTATACTGAGCACACCCACCCTCCTATCAGCTGTGGAATGAAATTAATTGGAGTAGGAAGCTAACATCCACTAAGGTCTCTTAGGCGGCCGTCACACTCTTCAATTTAATGCACAATATCGCTTAAGCGATCTGCGTTTTGATCGCTTAAGCGATATCGTTTGTGCATCGCTGCGTGCAATCAAGCGATTTTACAATGTAAAATCGCTTGATCGTTACATCGCAGATTTGTGAGCCGGAGCTCATATCAAGCGATAAACGCTTGATCAATCTGCCTCATCGTGGTGTGTGACACCACGATGATCCATCTCCCAGCGGCAGAGCCTATGCTGGGAGATGGTATCTATGGTAAACGTCGGGTTACTAAGCGCCACGCGGCGCCTAGTAACCCGATGTGTACCATAGTTACCAGCGATCTCGCTGCTCCACATCGCTGGTGAGTCTGTCTGTGTGACAGCTCACCAGCGATGTGAGCGATATTGTTAGCGATCGCGCGTGCACGTGATCGCTAACAATATCGCTAGCGATATTGAACTGTGTGACGGCCGCCTTAGGATCAACATGTTAACCCTATAAAGGGTGGAATCTTATTCCAAAAACAGGATGAACTATTTTTTTTTTTAATTAATAAAATAAGTGCAAGGCCCCTGTCCACGGACAATACAAAAAGATTTTGTGAACCCCATACTCACCTCGCCCCAGTGCCGCCACCCAACCGTCCCCCAGTCCGCCCACAAGCTCAATGAAGTGTTTTTTCAGGAGCATAATGAGCGGCACCGAAGGCAAGAGGAGCAGACATTGCCGGAGCGAGGCAAGCAGGAAATTCGTTTATTTTCAAAATTATTGAGTTGTGTCCGTGAATGAGCTCTATATATTACTGTTAGTCTACCAAATGTTTTTATCTGTTCTAATTAGATCAATATAATTATCATATCATATGGAAATGTTTCTCCTTTTTATTATTTTTATTTAATACAGATACATCAATTCCTGTTTTAAGTTCATTCCTGCTGGATATCTAGTATTCAGCTTCATAATCCATTGTGCTTCAGAAAATAACAGTGATTTAGCCCTGTCTCCGCCACTTTTCAATTACATTCATTTCTAGTAACATTACTGGTTCACGTTCTCGCCGATCAACATCTATAATGATAATACCCTGGTTCTGCAATTCTACCTTCCCAATCTGAATAGTCATTTCTCTGTACCCAACCTGTGGTATTAATTGTCCATTACTAGCCCATAAGTTCATTATAATGTCAGATGGACCACTATCAATGTCTGAATCAGCCCAGTACCTTTTGTATAAGACATGTGGAATCGATGCTATCTGGGACCGGTAGCCAACAAGGCACTGAAGGGAATGCCATCCAACATGATAGGGATGACCAGGCGTCCTCCCACAAATCTGTCATACCAGGCTGAAGGACCTTGAGAGTTTACTCCTGGGAAGTGGCCCACCTGCCCAGGGAATCCTCGTTTAAAGCACATTTCTGGGCAAAGTGACCTGGTTTCTGACAACGGCGGCAAATGGGTTGTCCATCCGGTTGATAGCGGTCGTTGGGTCGTCCTCTCGTCACTTGATACTTCCTGGACCTCATCCACGGGACATCCTCCTTGCTGGTCGCCAACTCGATCTTGGGTGCAGGCTTGGATCCTCGCAGCTCCTTGATGACTTTAGCAATGGAGATAACGGTGTCTGTCAGGGCATCTAGCTTTTGATTGCGGGCCTCATTTCAGGATTCTGAATAATCATCGTACTCAGCTGTCCTCTGTGAGAAGGGGATAGGAGGCCCTCTATAAACTGGTCAATTAGCATTTTATCAGCTCCCGGGGCTAAGGCAGGTTCTGCCAGTTTAAGTGCTTTGAGTGCTTCCTGCAAGTTTAAGGCATAGTCTCTGGCACTCTCCTTAGGCTTTTGTTGACATGCAAAGAATCTCATTTTAGCCTAGATATCAGCACTAGACTCAAATGCTGACTTTAGTCCAGCTACAAGATGCTCTACAGTGTCCTTATCTGTGTCCGGCCAGGACGCTACCTCCCGCTGCGCATTGCCAGTTGACTGTCCAATAATCATTTCAACACGCTGGGCTTCAGTTAGGGGGTACATCACATAGTAAGCTTTTATCTTGGTAATAAAGTCATTTAGAGTGTTAGGCTCACCGGAGTATTGGGGCAGCCACATTGCCCCCGGAGTATACGGCATCAGGAACGGCATGATAGGTGCTGCTCCTTGCGCCGCTGCACCGCCGGGTGCTTCTCTGTTATCCGGCGCTGCAGCTCCGCTGGCTGCTTCGCTGCTGCTTGGCGCCACTGGCTGCGACATCCTGCACCCCCTTAGTTAAGGTCGACCCTCCTGTCTTCTGCTTCCGTCCGGATGTCTCTTGAAGGTTCCGTGGTGCACCAGGGATTTTCTTCCCCGCCGGATGTCATCAGCACCAGGGAGGAGGCTGGATTTGCGCCTCTGCAGGGTACGGCCCCCTTTCTACCTGCGCGTTGCGTGCTTTGCAATTGCGGATTATCAAAATTGTAGTTCTTATGGCGCAGCTTAAAAATAGTTTTTCACATAAACCACGGCACACAATGCCCGTTTTACCGGGCACGGTAGATCCTGTTCGTGACCGCCAAGTTGTGGAGCCCATTGGGACGGGGTACTCGGTACCGGAGCGGGGTACTGCTGGGGATGTCACGGAGGTCCTGGTCCGGACCGTGTCCCGGGTTCTGCAAGTAAATGGGGGGATATTTACAGGGGAGTTTGTCGTGACGCCACCCACGGGTTGTGGTCAGGGTGACCACCGCTGCTGCAGAACCTCCGGGGATGATGTTTGGCAGCTGGAGATGGAACGGCTCTCCGCAGATAGAGCCTGGTTCCCCGGAGCAGTGATTAAGTCTATGATGGATGCTATAGATGTTGTAGGATAGGGATGATAGTGGAAACGGTGGCTGCTTGTGAGGGAAATTAGGGCTCGAGTACAAGGATCACACACACTCACGGTTTTGAAGTTTTCCAAGGCTTTTCTGCAGATGTTAGTAGCAGAGTATTGTTCACAGAGTCTGTACCGGGGCCGGGTTGCTCCCACCCTGTCCGGTTCCTCAGCTTCCCACTGCTGCACTGTGTGTGTGGCCCTACGGCTGCTTTAGCTGAGCTGCTGGCACTGTCTCTCCTCACAGGTACCCCCTTTGCTAGGCAACTTGAGTCTTCCATGTGCTTCTGACCCTGCCGTGTTGCTTTGCTGAGATACAGTGTAGGTCTACAACCTCCACTATCCCGGTGTTTACTGTGCTGCGTGTGTCAGTCACAGTTTCGGATCCGGTATCCGGTCTGTGCACTCCTCCGGGGCGAGTTGTGAAGTCACTCAGTCTCCCAGATGTGTTCCTCTGTTTCTTGTGCTCCTTCCCTCTCACCCTGGCTAGTCCTGCAATCGAGCAGCAGACTGTAGAGAAGCCTGAAGCAGCCTCTTTACACTACAGTCTCTCTCTCAGTTCTCCCAGGAACTGAATTCTTCACAGTACTGCTACGTACTGAACTAAATACTTCCTCTTGACCCAGAATATATAAGAGAGCTGCTTTAGCTCCCCTCCTGGCCCAGAGGTGCTAGTGTAGTGTCCAGTGTTGTGTGGGGAGTGAACCCGTGTTGATGTTTCTATGGCACATTAACCCCTGGGGTGCCACATAATCTTCTCTGATGAGTCTAATTTTCAACTTTGCCGGTCGTCTAATGGTTAGACGGAGACCTGGAGAGGCGTACAAGCCACAGTCTCTTGCACCGACTGTGAAATTTGGTGGATGATCGGTGATGATCTGGGGATGCTTCAGCAAGGCTGGAATTGGGTGAGTTAATTTTTGCGAACAACCTGGAAAGGACAGTGTTTTTCCGCGCTGTTCATAGAGTGAAGGGAACCCAATTCATCAGAGATGATGGTCAAAATCCTGGCTTTATTCCAACGTATTTCAGAGCTACACCTTGCTCCTTCCTCAACCAACATATTGCTTAGTCTTCCTCAGCCAACATATTGCAGTACATAGTGAATGGTATACATTATATAGACGCCATTGACAGAGCACATGATCATGAAATATATGCTTGTTGGAGGTGTAATGTTCTGATGTCATTTTGTAACCTGATCCTTTAAACATCATTAAATCATTAAAATGGCCAAAATTTTTAAAGATAATATATAACTAATAAGGTACCTTTACACGCCGCAAAATCGGCTGGCGATATGAGATGATCTACCGTGCGTGTGCATGTTTTTCATGGTCACCTCAGATCGCCGATGGCGGAATTACATGCCGCAATCTCGCCCTGAAAGAAAGGCGATGTGTCTCACCCACAGCGGAACCAATCCCGTCGAATTCCCTCGCCGCTTCACACGCCGCAATCACAAAGGCAATGTGGGCGTACATGTTCAGCGCGGCGAGGAGATAGGCGTGGCACAGTGGTTTACACCGCGCCCCATACACGCTCATTAGACAACGCAACAGCGTTACGATTGGGCAGCCTGCTCTGTAAGGCTGGCTAATACATGACGCCATTGTCTATCAGAGTTTGTCACTAATACACGCTTGTGTCGTCAATAGTGGCTCCTGCAACACACTTTCGAGGCGCAAAAGCGTCACACAAGAGTGGTCTTGTGCAGGACAGTGGATTACACTAAAGAATGGCTATGTGTGCGTCTGTAGGTGATGGCGGTAACATACAAACCACACTATGCACATATGTGCCTGGTCCACGCCATGGCAGAGCTGCCATGGCTGAACTGAAGTATGTGTGTGCACACATGTTTGCATGTGTGTACTGGAGTGTACCTACATCCCCCACAAACACCATTGCATTCTCCATGTGTGTGGACACGTTCCCATGTGGACAAACACATCATAATGGACATGGACACACAGTCACGGCATACAGTGTGGGCCAAAGGGCTGAACTTGTGTACTGGACATTACCACACAATGCTGCACGGACCCATCAATCCTATTTCACGGATCACATACCTCTGTGCACAGCATAAAGCTATGTGCAACTACCCTGTATTGAAAAGTAACGACAGACACAGGTAGTTTGTGTTTTTTTTTAGTTGGACCTTTTTGTGCATAAAAAAATTATTTTGAACAGCACACAAAACATTAAAAACAGAAGTGTCAAAATCACACAAATAAATACAACATGATGAGAAGTAATGGCCAAACCCAAACATTTGAGAGTGCAGAACTTAAAAAAAAACTAACTAATTAATGTTTCAACACCCAAACGAAAGCAGAATCCTCCTGGTGCAGCCACCCTGGTGACTCCACCCTCCTCCTCATGTTGATGCCTCACAACACCAGCCACCCTACACCTGCTAGTGCTGCCAGGCCACTGCCCCAAGGCCATTAAAGTAGGAGCAGTATGCGTCTCTGCTGCTCCTGGCATCCTGCTGACTCAGAGTGGCGCCACACCATGGTCGGCAGCATGCCAATCCCCGGGATGGACCTCCCTTGTTGTGGGGTCCACAGAATCCACATAACTTGCCGGCGTGTATGATGACCGATCCCTACGACGCAGGATGTTATGCAGCACAAAGCAGGTCAGCACTACCACATCAATAGATTCCACTTTCATATGCAAAGGCATATGAAACACGCGGAATGTATTGGCCATGATCCCGAACGCATTTTCAACCACACGGCGGGCCCGGGATAGCCAGTAATAAAAATGCGCTGCTCAGAAGTAACCGTCCTCTGGGGATATGGCCGTAGCAGGTGAGCCTGAAGTGGGATGATGGGTTGTCTCATCATTTGAGGGCAAGTTCAGAGCACCTCTCCTTAGGTCTTGGGCCAAGGAGCAGTGTGCAAACACACCCCCATCTGATAAACGTCCGTTCATTCCAACGTCCACGAAGAGCAACTCATAGTGAGCGTCCACCAGGGCCATGAGGACCACGCTAAAATATCCTTTGTAATTATAATTCAAGGACCCCGAGTTGGGGGGGTTTTGTGATCCTCACGTGCTTACCATTCAAAGCCCTGCCGAAGTTAGGAAATTGCCAGCGGTCCTCAAATCCTCTGGCAACATCCATCCATTCAGCGGGGGTTGTTGGCAACTGCATGTAGGATGGCAGCAGACTACTCCAGATGGCCTCACACGTCAGGCGGCTTAGCAGGGACAGAGAAACACGTGAAGTGTATAGACAAATTTCAAAGAAAGTTCAGCACAATGGGTCCATATTTCTTCAAAATGGATATTCCTTTATTTAGTGCTCATATAAAAAAATATTTAAAAGCAACATCTTGCGGGTGCAACCCGGTCAGACGCGTTTCGATAGACTTTATCAATGACAATGAACTTCAAGACATACAGACAATATATACATCGACAATTAAGAGACAAATGAGCACACATGTGAGACCTCAAATTCTGCAAGGTAATTTAGGGCATGGTGTTCCCATTGTAAGTTGTAACCTGCAATCCAGAGAAAGACTGGAGAGAAATGCCAAAGGAAAACTCCTAGAAGGAGAACTCCCAAAGGGAAACTCCTAAAAGGAGGATTCCTCAAAGGGAGAAAATTCCCAAGAAAAAAGAAAGGAAAGCTACTGAAAAAGTTCAAAATATGAGACATGCACACCATCCTTCATATACTGAATCAATTATAATGAATTATATGATATGGCAAAAAAAAAAAAAAAAAAAATATTTTCATTTATATTATAACAACAAATAATTGTTATGGTGTGCAGTCCATATAGAACATTTACAAATAGACAATACACGTATAATTCATAGTGGAGACCGAAGAAGATATAGCATTATTCATTAATTATTTCTTTGCATATGTCCCTTTAATGGGGATCCGGAAAAAATAAAAATTACATTCAAAAGGATGTCGCCTCTCTTCCCATGTTGACATTATAATAAGACCACAAGATATTATAAAAAGACCACCAAAGATTATTTTCTTTTTTGTTGTGTTTGTGGGAGGAAAGGAAAAGGAAGAAGATGGAGATACTCAATGAAATTGTATACATGTTAAAGAGAAAAGCCAGGAGGAAACAATAAAGAGGAATCAATAAAAATACATAAGATCACTCTTATAATTTAAACCGGCTGGAAATCTCGTTCCTAGGCGTAGGATTCACAAACTTTCTGTACTCCGAAGTTTGCGATCCCAGTCTCCCCCATGGGTGGGCTTATGGACATGTTCAATTCCTTTAACCACTAGACTATCTGTCCGGCCATTATGCTTCTCCAAAAAATGTCTGGACAAACCTGAGGGAGACCTTCGGCTGCTGGCTGTAGAGGGATCAGAAGCCGTAACATGCTCCGATATCCTTTTTTTTAAAGGACGACTAGTACATCCCACGTAGTCCAGAGTGCACACCGTGCAAGATGCCAAATAGACTACATGGTCAGTGCAACAATTGATGTAAGTTCTAATCTTGTGTGTCTCATTTGTGTGTCTGTTTATGAAGGAATCACTTTTTTTCATGTATTTGCATAAACCACATTTAGTTTGTCCACATTTGTAGTTCCCAGAATAGCGTAACCAGGAAGGATCGGGCTTGACGATATTTTCACGAAAGGTACTTGGGGAGATATAACTTACTACATCCCTGCCCTTTCTCGGTATACATCTGAAACCTTGTTCAAATCTGCATCTTGGTACAGCATTGGAATATATCTATGCAAAATAGATGCTAAATCCCTAAAATCCGCATTATAGGGGGTAGTAAAAGTTACTAACTGACATGTTTGGGACGATTTTTCGGCCCGATTTCTTGGAGAAGTATAAGACAACAGATCATCCCTGTTCTTCTTATCGGCTATAGTTTTTCCCCGATGGATCATCCACTTACTATACCCCCTAGACCTCAACCTTTGTTCTATCATTGTACATTGTTTATTATAATCCATAGGATTGGAGCAAGTTCTCCTAGCCCTAGTGAATTCTCCTGTTGGTAAGCTCCTAATAGTATGTGCTGGATGGCAGCTATCAGCGTACAAGAGTGAGTTTCCTGATACAGGTTTCCTATAGAGGTCAGAAATGATAGAATTAGTGAGGGGGTCACCTGTAAGTGTGACATCCAAGTAATTGGCCCTGGAACCATGATCCTCAAAAGTGAAAACAAGGTTCAAATTGTTGTCATTGCAAAAGGTAACAAAAGCGAGCACTTTGGGGTCTGGAGACATATTAGAGGACCCCATCCAAATTAGGATGAGGTCATCCAAATATCTCCCATACCATCGGAGGCTTTGTGAATATGGATTAACAGGAGGGAACAAAAAAATCTCCTCCCATGCAGACATGTAAAGGTTTGCCAGCGACGGAGAAAATTTAGCGCCCATCGGACAACCACATGTCTGCAAGAAGAAAGTGCTTTCAAATTTGAAAAAATTGTTCTTTAATAAAAAATTCACTGACATCAAGATGAACCTGGTAATATCATTAGGATAATGGGATTTACTCAAAATGGATGACAAATGTTCCATAGCAAGGCAGTGTGGAATACAGGGATAAAGTGAAGAAACGTCCATCGTAACCCATTTATATCCATGATTCCACTCTACATTTTTTAGGGTATATAATAAATGTTTCGTATCCCGAATGTATCCCGGTAACTTGATGACCAATGGTTGTAATTTTTACACGTGAAGTGTATTGCAGGTCTGTCCTTGAACGACCTGTTGCCACGAAGCACAAAGTTACAGCCAAAAGCTCCTCAGGTGGCACAGCTCGAAACATCAACTGCGATATGCTTCTCAAATTGTATGATGTAACACCGCTTCTGGAGTGAGTATTTATTCTCTATTGTTCGGGATAGAATTACACTCGATTAATGTAGGATGGGGTAAGGATGTCTTCCCATCCAGGGATTCGATTTGATAACCTGTAGCCCTCCTCCCAAAATCTTCACTCACTCTTGTGCATGTATTTAGTGAGTAGGACGAGCTGAGTCCCTCAATGTTAAAGATGTCAAAGAAAGCTGAGCTGGCAAGTGATCTATTACTCTGGTCATCGAGTATAGTGTAGAGTTTAACCACCTTTTCTCTGTGGCCTATAGGGTATACTGTAACCAGACAGATCTTTGAGCAGGATTTGTTAATAAGACCTTCTCCACAGACTTGAGTGCACTGGGGTGGCACTTCAGGAGGTGTACTGTCTTTCTCTTCCCCGCCATGCTCTGTAAGTCAGTCTATGGATGAGGGGGTTTGCAGAGCTGGCCCAGGGTGTAGAGCTGTGCTGTGCTCTTGGCTGTTACACTCCGAACAAGCAATACTGGCTTTGCAGTCTTTATCTAAATGGGATGTAGATGAACAACATCTGGAACATATGTTGTTATCTTTGAGGAAGATTCTACAGTCTTTAAGGGATTTTCCTCTAAAACCCCTGCACTTTTGTAGTGGGTGAAGGCTTTTATGTAGGGGGCATTCCCTTTCTGGGTCTATTATTAGTGACCCTTTGGGTTCTGCTGTACTGTGGGTCTTGTGTGATAAATCTGCAGAAGACACATTAGTTTTGTGTATGGTGATAGATGAGCCTCTGGGATTGTGGACTGGAGCAGGCTTACCTGTTCTTGGGTTGACAGTATCAATGGCGGAAAGGTTGAAGCTGGGATCGTTCCTGATCTTGGCCTGCTGGCAGACAAAATTTACAAAGATGTGGAAAGGAGGGAAAACCATGTTGTGACGTTCAACCATTTCTCTTGCAAACTGTAAGGTAGTTTCTTCACTATGGGTTTGATGGCTCTGGCTTTGTCTAGGGACGCGAGGCCTGGCAGGTCTCCTTCAGTCATGGCAACTTGGAGTTCTACTAAGAGGTCGCTCAATTCTCTTAGGCTGGTTTCACACTACGATTTTATCAGTTCCGATGCTGTCCGATAAAAATCGGACAGCATCGGACCGATTTTGGGCCCCATGCAGCCCTATGGGCATCGGACCGAATCGGTTGTGCACTAAATGCCATCCGATTTGGTCCGATCCGATTCTGTCCGATTTTATTATTGGTGCCTGCTCCGATTTTAGCACCGAAAGTAAAATCGGACAAACTCGGATCGGACCAAATCGGATGCCATTTAGTGTACATCCGATCTGACCCGATCAATTTGACATGGGGCCCTATGGAGCAGGGTCCGAGTAAACATCTGATGTCTCCTCGGACCCGATTTTAGTGTACTGAGCATGCTCAGTACACTAAAATCGCTCCAAAAGTGAATGAATGGGTTAATTAAAAAAAAAAAATCTATGCTCACCTGTCCACGAGGCCCCCGACGTCTCCCGGCATCTCCGGTGTCTCCAGGTATCTTGCCGTCTGTGCTGACAAGACCTGCCGTGATGTCACAATCACATGACTGCCAGTAACCAATAGCTGTAAAATATAAAAGGGAGGGGGACAAGAGGCGCAATAGTGCCCTATCACTAGTGACACTAATGTATTGTGGTGGTGCTGTGGAGCCGCTCACCTGGTCCAGTTGTGATCCCCACAACTGGTTTGAAGGCGTTTCGGAATCAATGTTCCAAGCTGCTGCAGGACCTCCACCTACCACTGGATAGTGGTATGTTCCAAGAAAAATGATGGGAGTGATGGTGTACCACGGTCCGCGCTGCTCAGGGTTCAGAATAACTCACCAGAGAGCCAATCAAATTCCATCCTCTTTATTCCTTCTACGCGTTTCAGCGCCACACCCGGCGCCTTCCTCAGGGATATCCCTGAGGAAGCGCCGGGTGTGCGCTGAACGCGTAGGAGGAATAAAGAGGATGGAAATTTGATTGGCTCTCTGGTGAGTTATTCTGAACCCTGAGCAGCGCGGACCGTGGTACACCATCACTCCCATCATTTTTCTAGTAACCAATAGCTGGCAGTCATGTGATTGTGACATCACGAGAGGTCCTGGCAGCACAGAAGACAGAACAGCAAGACACCGGGCGACGCGCGGGACCGTGCAGGAGTCGTGGACAGGTGAGAAAGGAGAGGAGGAGAGGGGAGGACAAGAGGAGAGGAGGAGGGAGGACAAGAGGAGAGGAGGAGGACAAGAGGAGAGGAGGGGGACAAGAGGGGGAGCGCAATGGGGGACAAGAGGGGGAGCGCAATGGAGGACCGCGGGAGAAGAGGGGAGGACCGGGGACCATATTGGAGCACCGGGGGAGAGACAGCTGATGACAGCTGACAGGAGGGAGGTGAGGGCAGGCATCAGATAAAATGTCGGAATCGGATGCCTATTTGGCATCCGATTCCAGGCATCAGAAGAATCTGATGCTGTCCGATTTATATCGGACAGCATCGTATTTTAAAAAATCGTAGTGTGAAAGTAGCCTTAGCATGTGAAAGTTCTTTTTAGAGATTATAGGAAAGTCTTCCAACCTTTTGAAGAGGGATTCTTCTATCATGTCTGAGGAGCCATAGCACTCGTCGAGTCTCTCCCATAACATGCATAAACCTTTGCTCGGGTTGTTAATGCTGATATGTCTGATGTGTTTAGCATGTTCTACCAATTCATTTCCTAGCCACTTAACCAAGAGGTTGATCTCTTCGCTTGTGTGGCACCACAGGGTCCTGTTGCCACAATAGCGTTGTCTCCCTTGGGGGACCATGCTGTGCTTGGAAGCAAGGGAAGGTACCCACACCAGGTGAACCACGCACACAACACCTTCCCAATGCCAGCCCTGAAGGGGAAGCTTAGAAACCTGACCTAAGGGGCGGTCCCCTCCTATAAATTCTGGTCTGGGGGGGGGCAGGCAGGTCAGTTCCGAGGAGTCCGGTGAACTGGAGTAGAGTAAGGCTCGTCCCAGGACTTAGACTAGCGAGTGTGAGGGACCCGTAGGAGAGGGTCTGAGGAACTGGAGGAGTGGGTTTGGGGAGTGGAGCCAGTGCCGGCTCGTCCCAGCACCGAGCGCAGGAGCGACCACCGGAGTCCGAGTGTCACACTGGGTGTAGGGAAACACCCAGCGCTGGACGATGACAGGGGAGGGGTAAGGAGTCCCTGATGCGAAGGGCCAAAAAGGGGAAATGGTGTGACCCCTAGAACAACTAGCGCTGACACCTAGCACCCCTAACATCAATATACAGTTTCCGCAACTGTCACCACCAGCAGGGGCGGACTGGCCCAGGTGGCAGGGGGGCAAGTGCCCCCTGGGTTGGTGGTATAGCGCTCATCTGGGGCCGCCCTCCCACAGAAATGGGCCGGCCGGCAGCGATTTGCGGCCGCTGCTGTGATACAGCAGCAGATGGCAACGGAGATGGCGAGTGAGCTGCGGTGGTCTGATAGCACCCCCCCCTGAGGTGGGTTCACCTCTGACGTTGGCACCCACATCCTCTCCTCGGGACCATAACCCCACCAGTGCACCAAATACTGGAGGGAACGGTGCAACATGCAAAAATCCAGAACCTTAGAAATTTGAAATTCCAACTTCCCATCCACACAGATTGGTTCGGGAGGCAAAGGAGATGGCTAAGATGAAGTCACATATGGTTTGAGAAGAGATCTGTGAAACACATTGTCAATCAGAGTCATGTGGCAACGAGAAAGCCCAGGATTGGGAATCCCCCTGCAACAGTGACATAGTAATTCCCACACGCTGCTGCTCATCTCCAGAGGACAAAGGCAGGAGCCTAAAGTATAGTTTACAGGCTTCTTTAAATACAGCACATTTGTCTCTACCTCCTGCAAACCTGTCTGGGAGAGCAATCATAGGCGGCCGTCACACGGTTCAATTTAATGCACGATATCGCTTAAGCGATCTGCTTTTTGATCGCTTAAGCGATATCGTTTGTGCATCGCTCCGTGCGATCAAGCGATTTTACAATGTAAAATCGCTTGATCGTTACATCGCAGATATGGGAGCCGGAGCTCATATCAAGCGATCATCGCTTGTTCAATCTGCTTCATCGTGGTGTCTGACACCACGATGAACGATCTCCCAGCGGCAGAGCCTATGCTGGGAGATGGTATCTATGGTAAACGTCGGGTTACTAAGCGCCGCGCGGCGCCTAGTAACCCGATGTGTACCATAGTTACCAGCGATCTCGCTGGTCCACATCGCTGGTGAGTCTGCCTGTGTGACAGCTCACCACCGATGTGAGCGATATTGTTAGCGATCGCGCGTGCACGTGATCGCTTACAATATCAGCTCTCGATATTGTAGCGTGTGACGGCCGCCTTAGGTTCAGGTCTGACCTGACCACCCGCTGGGTTCCCCACCACAACATTCTGCAGCTGCTGGCCCTGCAAAGACGACCAGATGTCTGCAACCTCCAGAGACAGAGTCTGGAGCTGCTGGGCCAAAGTAGACACCGGATCCATGAATAGAAAAAGGAAAAAGGAAAAAATAAATCAGTTTCACCCTTTTCATTTAACTAAGGTGCTGCTGGTGATAATGTCATGCTGGGTGTAGGGAGACACCCAGCACTGGATGACGACATGGGAGGGGAAAGAAGTCCCTGATGCTAAGGGCCAAAAAGGGGAAATGGTGATCTCTAGAACAACTAGCACTGACACCTGGTTCCCCTAACTCCCTATACAGTTTTCGCAACTGTCGCCGCCAGGATACCTATTCCCTGACTGTCCCTGGACTACCACTACACAGGGCTCAGAGCGGGTGATCACTAGTCAACCTGGCTAGCAACTAGGGAAACACACAAGAGAAACAAAGTGGGAAGAGATACACTTAGCTTTAGCAGATCCAAGCAGCAAACCAGCAGGCTCCAAGAAACACTGCTTTGATCCAAGAATCAATCAGGAACACCTGAGGCTATCACCAGCAGTGCATCCTGGGAGTCAAGGGAAATATATAGGCAGCTCCAAGGTGAGCAATCAGCTGGGTCTGAGTGACCTCCAGCTTTAACTAAAAGGGAAATGCCTCTTAAAGCGACAGAGACATTTTTTCTTTAGGATGTGGACTGTTTGGCCAAACGCTGGGACCTACTGCGAGTGAACTCTGCAACTCATCCGTGCCTCCTGACACACCCGTGACACCGAGGTTGTGAGGGACTCTAGGCCCAGCAGCCAACACCGGAGGGCGAGAGATTCCAAGTCGCTCGCCCACCACGAGGCCCAGGAGACACAGCAGCACCAGAGAGCTCAGGGAGAAGCAGCCAACGGAGAGTAACTCAAGGAGGGCTCAAGCTGCCTGTCATATGGGCCAGAGACAGCACACAGGAGAGGGTCGCAGCATAGCTACAGGCAGCCAGGACCCACCAAGAGCAGCGCAGTAGGGAGGCCTCAAAACTCGCCTGGTGTGGAGGACTTCAACTTGCTCCCAGGCTCCGGACCCCTAACACCTCTTGTTGACAGTACCCTGGACGAACCTACTACTCCCTTTAGTAAAGGTATGGAGTCTACAATCCCTGTGTCTGTCGGTTATTTCGCATGCTAAGTCCTGCACCTCCAATGGCCTACTACCTCTATAGACACTAACGGTTGCCCTGGGTACCCACTCCTCCCGTGGGGAGTTACACCATCACAGCTGCAACTCCACCATCCCCAGAGGCCCCGCATAGCAGCAGCGGCCCCTACCGGCCTTCTGCGGCTGGCGTCATGACAAACTCTTTTTGTTTTACTTTTATTTTTACCCCATTTTACCCCTTTTCAATCCCTTTTTACTGACCGCCCGATAGGGGACCATGGACTGGGTCACACCACTGTGACAGCCCCCAGACTCTCGAGGACATCGAGAGGGCCCGGACTCCGAGTAATCCACGACCCTCGCTGGGGCAGATCAGCTTCTGGTGTCACGAACAGGATATCATGCCTGAAACCACCAGGTACTGTGTGCCTTAGACTGCATTGAACTTTTAGCATTCACCATTTTTCTTTGTGGTGCATGGGAAAAGCGAGGGGGTGTGCCGTTGTGGGAGGGGCCATACAAAGGCCCCATGCTCTGACGTCAGCCCACGCGATACTGGGAGTCCTGCACCGGAAACTCTCTGCAGTAAGTCCTGTGCCGGAAGACCCCCTGCAGGAAGGCCTAGACCAGAAACCCCGCTGCACGTATTGAACTCCCTGCCGAGAGACAAAGAAGTGGCCCGATAACTGGAGGGCTGCGGTTCACTAAGGGGGGAAAGATGTCCGCCCCTGATGAAGAGCAGCCTGCGGTGGAGCAGGCTGCAGCACCCAGCAATGCTGCTGCCGGGGAAGACGTTGCGGCGCCCACGGTCACAACCATCTTGCCATTCACCATGCCGTACCCCCCGGGGGCGGCGTGGCTCCCGCAGTACTCAAAGGAGGCCGACACCCTCAGCGACTTCCGAGAGCGAATGAAAAGTGTGTTCAGAGTCTACCCCATGGCGGAAGAACAACAGGTGACCATGTTGATGGGACAACTGACCGGTGAGGCCCAGCGTGAGGCAAAGTCCTGGCTAGCCACTGACAGACTGTGAAACTAATTTTTGCTAAACTGAAAGAGGCCTTCGACACACAGATGGCAACTAAAAGTCTGTTTTTTCGGGTGTAAGCAAGGGGTGCATGACAGAGTGCGCAGCTATGCCTTGAATCTGCAAGAGGCGCGGAGGGCCATGAAGCAGGCCGACCCCGAGAGTGCATGGGGTGAGAACAAGCTGTTGACCGACCAATTCATCGAGGGCCTTCGGTTTCCGGCCAACAAGGTCCAGCTGCGGGCTCTGGCCATGCAACACACTGAAGGTTACCACCATCAGCGGCCCGCACCCTCACAGCGGCTGGCCCTAACCTACCACTGTGCAAGCAGCACATCAACCATAGGACCCACGAGTTAGTGTAGCAAATAGTGGTCCAGAAGAGAGACGCCCAAATGGTCCTGGAAGCCTACCACGACGGGGCTGGGCACTTTGGGTGGAAGAGGCTGGATGTACTGCTGCGTGAGAGGTTCTACTGGGTCAGCATGAGGACAGCCATCGAAACTTGGTGCAGGAATTGCAGCCCCTGCAGTCTCTGAAGAAAAGACTGTGACAGCCAGAGTGCCCCGCTGCAACCCATTATCACCAAGCAGCCCCTAGAGCTAGTGTCCTTGGACCACATGAAGTTGACCCCGAGCCGGTCCGGCTACATATACGCCCTCACAATAATGGACCACTACTCCCGATTCCTGGTGGTGGTACCTGTGAAAGACCTGACATCAAGGACCACAGCATGAGCCCTCCAAACGCACTTCTGCAGACCCCACGGCCACCCTGAATAGGTATTGACACACCAAGTTCCGGCCTTTGAGGCTGAGGTATTCCAGGAGTTTTGCAACCTGTACGGGTGCAAGAAGATCAGAACCACGCCGTATGACTCCCAGACAAACAGCATGTATAAAAAAATGAACCAAGTGGTGATGGATCTGCTGAAAACACTCCCACTACAAGAGAGAAACATGTGGCCGATGAAGCTGCCAAATCTAGTTGACCTGTACAACCACATCCCCGTGAACGCCACCAACTTCAACCCTGCTTACTTGATGAGAGCAAGACCTCTCAAATTGCCTATTGACCTGGAAATGGGGGTACTGACACCAGAAGACAATCTCCCAGAGACAGACTACGATGCAACAACAGAGGTACCGCCAAGTGCAAGAATGCGTTAAAGGAACCTGGCCCAGGCTAGAGAAAAACAGGAGAAGGCATATAACCAGAAAAGCACCTGCAGATCCCCTAGTACATGAGAGCAGGTCCTTAAGAGAAAGAGGCAGACACACAAATTGGATGACCAGTGGGAGGCAGAGCCTTACACCAGGATGCCTTCCCACTTTGACCCCACAAAGTCTGCCTAATTAGCAGAAACAGGGAGAAATCTCTGCCACCATCTCCAGAGATTACCTAAAACGATTCCCCCGCAGCTGAAGAGCCAAGAAAAGCCCCTGGCCATACCTCAGTCTTGGCCACGGAAAGAAGAGATGATACACACCGTACTGGGAGACTTCCCCAAGACCTGGACCCAGATCAATGGATCCGAGTCATTGTAGTCCCTGTACTAACCTTCCCCCAAGTGGCAGCACAACCACCCGTACAGACTCCAAGAAGAACTGAAGAACCAGCAGTGGGACCGGAACCAGAGAGTCAGCCCCGTGCTATTGGTGAGCCTGTCAGTCCTATGGCGAGCCAGAGTCAGACTGCTGCCATACCTGAACCACTTATATCCACACCCAGATCAGCACGTAGTGCACACACCCCACCAGTACAGACCAGATTAGCCAATCAGACACACCAGTGCTGCATAGGTCCACAAGTAGTAACATAGGTCAGGCTCCAGCCCGTTACAGGGATAGCTAGCCAGAGAAGTGGACAAGTGTAACAAGGGTTACAATCTAAATATGTTTTGTTTTCTTTTATGCAACTTTGTGAATATGTATGTTTTTCCAAGTAACTAAGTGACAATGCAACCACCAAGCGTACCGTGCCTACAGGACTTTCTGTATGAACTTTTACATATTCGTGAACTTTTAATTAAATAGGGGCCAACAAAACCACAGAACTGGAGGGATCCAAGATGGCCGCTGACCAGGGAGGTTGCATCTGACACAGCTCCCTGCCACACTTCACCATCCGAGCCATCCAGCCTCAGAGAACACATAATCTGCCGTCAAAGATACACCAGCTGCAGTCCACAACATCAGGGACTCGGAGGATCTGGATCTTAAAGCCTGCAGAGCCTCTAAACTCTCTCCTCAGGTTGGTGAATGCTGCACTCCCCTTCCTCCCTGCTTCAGACTGTCCGAATTCCTCCCTGCTCCTGGACACCTAACACTGCCAGCCTGCAAATCCCTGATACATACTGTGATATCATCGGGGCTCTGTGAGGAGACTCCATCAAATCAGCAGGGAGAAGAGATAAGAGAAGTGTGGGAACCAGAGAAAGTAGCTCATTTCTGCCCATGCAGCCATTAATGAGGGACACAGCATACAGACTTCACCTCTGCAGCTGCTTGGAAAAGAGCCCCTATTGTCATCTAAGGAGCCTTGCTGAAACTATCAGGAGGGACTGCTCTGGAGTTGAATGGTGCTGATGCACTGAAGGAGACAAGCTCTGCTTCATATAATCTCCTGACAATTATAAAATCTCCTAGCACAAACATCTCTGAAGAACCTGATTAATACATCTCACCGGTCTATCAGTTTACTCAGCATATGAACTATTGGGATATACTCTTTAAACCAAAATAATCTGTCTTCTGGATCTCTATTTAAAACAACATCGACTTCCGGTTTCCGGCCTGATGGGTGAGGACGCAATGGGATGAGCTCCCAAAGCCTGCGGCCGCTAACCTGCTAAAAGAGGTGTGCAAACCGCCGACAACCGGTACCGGAGGCACACTTACCAGTCACTACATCATCCCTGCATGCGCCGGTGGCTCCGGAGCACCGGCGGTGGACAGGGTGCGGCGGAGATGGCGACGAGGCAGACCGGACCCTCCTCCTCCAAGGTGGCGCCGAGTGGGGCAAACAACAGAGGCAAGGAGGCAGCAAACAAATTACAGCCCCGATCACAAGGGAGAGAAGCTGGAGGACACCCAGGACGATGCAGCGGCGGGGGAGGTGAGACGCTGGAGGGAGCGGAGGGGCACGGGCCTGGGTCCTCTATAGACTATAAGCTCCTGGCCACTGAGGTCTCCTCTCAACTAGCATGGGAGCTGAGGCATCTGTTCAAGAATATGATAAAGGAGCTGCTGCAGGAATCCTAGAACATTAAAGCAGATGCTGCTGCACAGGAATCCAGGCTTACAGTTCTGGAGCAAAGACTGTCAGACACCAAAGATAAGGTAGGCTGGCTGGAACAACAAGTCTCTTCCTATAAAGAAAGGGAGGAACGTACAGTCAATAAGCTGGAGGACTTAGAAAATCGTTCCCGCCGCAACAATCTGCGCTGGTGGGGCTTCCCGAGACCATTGCCCCCTCTGCATTGCTGGACATATTTGAGACTGACTTCCCGCGGATTTTGGGGAGTAGGGGCCCTTGCATGGTAGAAAAGAGCTCACTGCATAGGCCCCCCTCCAGACCACATTATCAAACCAGGCTCTCCATCCCAGGGGAGAGGGAAGCCCAGACAAACTATTGCTCGCTATCTAAATTATCGGGACAAGGAGAATCTCCTACGCTCCTACAAGAGCTTGCGGACCCCTCTAACCATCAGAGGACACAAGGTCCTACTGTTCGGAGACTACTCTCCTGAGGTCGCGAGAAAGCGGAGAGCCTTTGGGGAGGCTTGCAGTATTTTGTACAATCGCAATGTACGATTCCAACTCCTGTATCCGGCCATTCTGAAATATAGGGGTCCGGATGGCTCCATCAAGGTGCATCATAGTCCTGAGGAGGCCCTTAGGAGCTTGACCCAACGGAACCCGGCTGGGAGCCACCATGGAGGACAACGGGAGCACCACATTGGAACCCAAGGAGGGGGCGAGAACTCATGTCCGGAGACCCCTGGGCCACGAGAAGGCTCTCCTCGGGGGTCTGAGAGGGAGACTAGCACTGGGCCCCGCTCGCCAAACGAACAGAGGTCCAAGTGACGTGACGGAAGTGGAGGGAGACGTCGTACGGACTCGGAGCTTGGACCGAGGGATGAGGAGGTCCATGACGGGACTTGAACGGAACATATGGTGACTCTTTTCCCTTTCTTGCTTTTCCTTATTTTTTGCGCCAGGAGGGACCGAAGTCACGTCTTACGGATCTCGTATCCTGGTCTGCGTTATCTGGGCAATTGCACACTAGATGCCTTAACCGACTTTTGGGAACTGTTAATGTTATTGATAATGACAACAATGCGGTTATACTACTGTTAATAGGTATCGATTGACTCCAGTGCACGGTGCTGACTATCTCGATTACACTACGGCCGCAGGGCGGGAGTGTTGGAGAGGTGTACCCTTCAGAATATGGAAGTCCATATCCTTTATTTGAATAGTTTTGGGGGAGGGGAGAAGATGGGAGTGGGCAGGGATTTTGTTCTATTGGATTGTTCGGTATGCGGTCACTAGACTGCTTGTTGAGGGGTTACAGGGGGAGTGGGGGGCGTGAATTTATGTTGTTACAGCCATCTTGTACAGTATGCTTATTTTTCAGCGATCTACTCGAAACATCCCTGGACATAGCGGGGGTTGACATATCCCATCGACTGTTTCTTGATCATGGTTAATCTGTTGTCCAGGAATGTTAAGGGCCTTAGGTCACCCGAGAAACGCTTGATGGTACTCAAACATCTCAAGAGATTGAAAACAGATGTGGCTCTCCTACAAGAGACGCATCTTCAAGACACGGAATTTTTTAGAATGCACAGGTTATGGGTGGGGGCGGTACACGGCTCTGGATCAGTGGGGAGGAAGGTAGGGGTACTGATACTTATCCATAAAAATTTCCCCTGTACAATTATTTCTGAAACTAAAGATGATGAGGAAGGTATGTGCGGCTGGTTTTAGATAGCCCGGCGGGACGTTCGTATCACGAATATATATGCCCCTAACCAGTCGCAAGATGCCTTCTTCTCCCACCTGCAGGAGGAGCTGCTAGGAGATACAGAGCATCTCCGGATCGTGGGAGGGGACTTCAATAGTGTCTTCTTTGGGGGCGAAGATAGGCGACGCGACCAGTTGAATACTGCTTCCACCCCTGACGACCGACCGTTGAGCCCGCTACATGCGCTGACGAGGGGACTGGCATTGCATGATGTGTGGCGGATACACCACCCCCTAGACCGGGAATTCACTCATTACTCCCATGCCCACGGGTCCTGGTCTCGTATTGATTTCTTTCTACTCAGCAACCACTTATTGGCTAGAGTGGTTAGAGTGGTATTGAAAATATGGTAATTTCCGACCATAGCCCCGTGGCCCTGGAACTAAGAGACGTGCACATTAGGGGCACTGACTTTATATGGCGCTTTCCATCACATCTTAGAAGGGACGCCAATTTTGACAGACTCCTGGGGGAGTGGTGGTCTGACTTCGTCTTCCACAATGCAAACCATGAGACGGACTCTCGGTTATACTGGGAAACAAGTAAGGTGGTCATGAGGGGTAAAATAATGGCATACACCAGCACTCAAAAAAAGAAAACATTTCAACAGTTCCATCTAGCTAATTCAAAGGTAAGAAGCACATATGAGGAATTTAAAAACAACCCTTCACCGCTAACAAAGGAGAAATGGGTGGGAGCAAAGAGAGAGTATGACGTCTGGGCTAAACGAAGGGAACAGTGGAGTAAGGAACAATGGGAGGTAGATCTCTATAAGTATGGAGACAAGGCAGGGGAGGATCCTAGCGAACTTGGCCGGGGGTAAAACTAAGCCCACGACGTTTGCCTCTTTGGTGGACTCCGAGGGTAACATCCTTCATGCACCAAAAGATATCAACTCTCATTTAGGCAAATTCTTTGCAAAACTATATACACAGGATACAGTGCAGATTGCAAGGGAGGTGGGAGGGGACTGGCTTGAGAAGGTCTCACTACCTACCATAGCTGAGGATGGCTTGGCCACCTTGAAAGCTGAGATTTCCTTAGTTTGATAGTCATTGACTTCACTGAGTGCCCATAAAGCTCCGGGTCCAGATGGTTTTACCGGCGACTATTACAAGTCTTTATGCGACAAGGTGGCTCCTTGCTTAGTCTCTCTTTTCAATGAAATTCTAGCAGGGGGCAAGATCTCGAACCACACTAACACGGCACACATTAAATTGTTGCCAAAGGGGAATGTGAGCTCCACTGACCCGGCCAGATATCGCCCCATCTCACTGATAAATCAAGACCTGAAAATTCTGGCCAAGATTATGGCGGACCGTTTGGCGGGGCTACTGCCATCTCTTGTGGGCCCAAAACAGGCGGGATTTGTTAGGGGTAGATCGGCGGTGGGTAATATCAGACAAACTATGTTAGTGCTGGATTCAGTGGGGCATCGAGAGAATCTACGTGATGATTGTCCGGCATTGGTCTTGTTGGACGCCGAAAAGGCGTTCGACAATGTCAATCTGTCCTGGTTGAACTTAGTATTGGACAAATAGGCCTACAAGGCCCGTTCAGGACATTCCTAAAAACATTATACGAGCACCCGAGCGCTAGAATATGCACCCCCGGTTTTCTGTCCGCCCCTTTCCCTCTGGAAAAGGGAACGCGGCAAGGCTGCCCTCTCTCCCATTGCTCTTCAATCCGGCCATCGAACCTCTGCCAGATATTTGAACTGGCAATGATTCACACGAGGGCATCAACATTGGAGGGGTGACGGTGAAGTCAGCGCTATTTGCTGATGATGTCATCATCTATATGAATAGACCGGAGAGGGACTTAAGGGAACTGCTTCAACAACTCACGGTTTTTGGCACATTCTCGGGCTTTAAGCTCAATAAAGCTAAATGCGAGATCTTGCAACTGGGAAAGCCTCGTCGCCGTCCTGGGGAAGGGGGGGCCAGGGGAGGGGCGGAGATGGAGGGCATACAAGTAAAAACTCACCACATCAAATACCTGGGCATCATACTCAGCAGCAACACTAGCCAAATTTACCCCCTGAACTATGGCCCTTTAATTACCAAAATCACACAGGAATTGGAGAGATGGAGGGACCTGCCGCTGACTCTTCTGGGGAGGTGCCATCTACTTAAGATGGTTAGCTTCGCCAGGTTACTATATCCGCTGCAGACCATACCACTGCTACTGCGAAGGGCGGATGTGCATAGACTCAACACAGCTTTCTCCAGCTTTCTTTGGAGGGGAAGAAAGGCCAGAATAGCCAGTCGCACCTTAATGCTCCCAAAACTTGGAGGGGGGCTAAATCTCCCTGACATCAGAGGATATAATTTGGCGTGCTTATTACGTCACGTTTAGACTGGCTCAAAAAGTCCAACAGATACTCTAATTATACCATGGAAGCGGCGCTATGCAGACCCTGGGAACCGGCCAGCTTACTGCACTCGCCATGGCCGGCCGTGCCTAAACACCTGAAAAACATGATCATCTATAGGAATACGGCTATGTGCTGGAAAGCGGTTCAAAAGAAGTTAATGATGACCTGGAAAACGTCGAAATACCTTAATCCTTGGGCCCACGCAGGATTCAGATGAGGGCGTGAGAACGCCTTATTCGCACCATGGCAAGAAAAGGGGATTCACACATTGGGGGATTTGTTACACAAACCTGACAGAAGGTGGTTAACGGAGTCAGAAGTCTTGGAAAAGTTCCAATTGAGCCCGTGCCATATCATCCAATACAGGCAGCTACACCATCACGTCCTTCGACACCTTCAAAATGTATCACAGGAATGCAGATTGACTACCTGGGATACCTCTGACTGTCAACGTATCTTACCTTTATGGTAGTTTACAAGACACGACTCTGGCCTTAAGGGAGGATAACATCTTTCGCGGGTGGCTAAAGTACATACCTCGGACTGATATAGCGGACACGATTCTGAGTGGCTGGGAGGTACTGAGGAAAAATATAATCAGCGAAAAATGGAGGGATGTACAATATAGGATCATACACAGGGCAATCTACAGATTCACCCTACCCCCGAATGCTAGGTTCCCTAATAGACGACAACAATGCCCGAAATGCGGACAACCAAAAACAGATATGGTGCATGTGTATATGGCTGTGTGCGGAGGTGCAGAAACTATGGAAGCGGGTGGAAGCCTTAGCGAGGGAGGTGACCGGAAAAAACGTTACATTGGATATGCTTGCCTGGTTGTTTCATTTCCCGGTATCTGGAGTGTGGGAAGGCAAACCTGCTAGAATACTCCATATGCTGGCAATGGTTACTAAAAGGCTAATCCTGAGGGACTGGCTACCTGGGCACAACCCTGGCATGACTGGTATACTCAACGAATTGAAGGCAGTAATGCACGTGGAATGCCTGGAAGCGGCAAGGGATAAAGACGCGTTGACGGGGAAGTTTTTTGAGACTTGGAGAGGGTTCATAACCACCAAGCTATCGTCAGCAGAACTGCACTCAGTAGTCCTACCGTTTGTGCAATCGTCCTGGTATCTGCTGGAGGAGTTACAAGGGTCCTTGGGAAGGCTATGGGTATCCCCTGCTCCAGGCGACTCGGGGCAGGCATAACACTTTTTCCATTTCATTTCTTATGACTGTTAGGAGATGTGACTATGGTGTAGTTTTTGGTATTGAATATCGATAATCAATGTCCGACCTTGTATGTCTTGGGAGATTGTTGGATGTATTTTCGCTGTAACTATTGATGGCTGGGGAGGTATGGGGGTTGGATTGTTTTTCTTCTTTTCCTTGTTACTAAAAATGAAAACTCAATAAAAATATTTAAAAAAAAACAAAAAAAACACAGAACTGGTTGTGGTAAAGACACTTTCTTAAATAACTTTTCTTTAGCCATTGGTGGAAGGACTAAGCGCCGTAGTGACTGTTTTCTACACTTTTTCTAGGTTTTTGTAATTTTTCCTTTTTGAGATTCTGTCATTTTGGTTTTTGTACTTTTTCCGTTTGAGACTTTGTTCATTATTTACTGTATTGTCATTTTATGTCTTTGTGTATATAAAAGTGTTTCCTCAGTCCAGGAGTACTGAATTTAACCAAGGGGGAATGTGGCACCTCAGGGTCCAGTTGCCACAATAGCGTTGTCTCCCCCAGGGGACCATGCTGTGCTTGGAAGCAAGGGAAGGTACCCACACCAGGGTACGCACACAACACCTTGGGAGCTCTGAAATCCGACGTAAGGGGAGGTCCCCTTCTATTAATTCTGGCCTGGGGCAGGGCAAGGCAATTCAGTACCGAGGAGAACTGTGAAGAGGTCCCGTGGACTGGAGCAAAGTAAGGCTTGTCCTGGGACGTAGACTAGCCAGTGTGAGGGACCCGTAGGCGAGGGTCTGGGGAGTGGAGCCAGTGCTGGCTCATCCCAGCACCGAGCGCAGGAGCAGACACCGGAGTCCGAGGTTGTGAGGGACTCTAGGCCCAGCAGCCAACATCGGAGGGCGAGAGATCCCAAGTCGCTCGCCCACCACGAGGCCCAGGAGACACAGCAGCACCAGAGAGCTCAAGGAAAAGCAACTAACAGAGAGTAACCCAAAGAGGGCTCAAGCTGCCTGTCATACGGGCCAGAGAAAGCACACAGGAGAGAGTCTCAGCATAGCTACAGGCAAGGGAGGCACTTGTACAGGAAAGTTTCTTTCTTACCAGTGGTCTCCAGACGATAATCTGGTTCAGTTCTCAGGGCCAACTGACTTTTAGCTTCTTCACTCCCTTTGACCAGTAGGGACACTTGTCGCTCCACCTTCTCCAGGGCTGCCTTGTTTATTGACTGGCACTTTGCCAGGCAAACTGTGACCTCATTTATTTATATACAGACCTCCGCGCTTCAACTGGCAGGACTCCCAAACACAGCACCGCTGCAAGTAAAAATGAGACCCTGTGTGATGGTCTCAAAAAATAAAAGCACAAAGAAATAAGGGTAATTTTACCGCGCTAAATACCTGGGTCCTCTGACATCCACAGGGAAAAAAGAGGAAAATATAAGACGAACTAGTAAGAGTAAACTATATATGAAAAATAGTGGTTTACCTGATGTAGGTGATTCTGTTATGATGACGGTCTTTTGGAGTTTTTTCTGAAGATGATTTTTAGATGATAGTGCTAAAAGTAAATAAAAACTTTTTTACACATTACATCATTAGATGGAGAAAAGATTATATTCCTAATTTCCTTTATCAACTACCTTTGTAGGCAGAATCAACAGCTCATGTGTGGTAAAGAGGGGTTTAAATAAAATCACTAGTGAGTGGCTCTTCACTATTTACCTGATAGTTAAAAAGAGATAAATTGTAACTTAAGTCCATCCTCTTTTTATCCTGTGGATATCATAGGACCCAGGTATTCAGCGCAGTAAACTTTGACCTCAAAAACTTCTTTCTCCAGCTCAGCTATTCAGCTCTCGGCATCCCGTCTCAAGAGTTTTTCTTGCTCCAGATGGGTTTATAACATTTCCTTGAGCCTTCTCACCTCGGCTCATCCGCCCTCTGAATCGGCTGATCTCTCACCGCTCAAGGAGATTTTTGCTTCAGACCTGGCTACCTCAGTGGTTTCACAATAAAGTCAGTTGCCACCTCACATGATGCAGGACTGTGTTTGCCAACAGGACAAGGAAGTGGAAAACAAAATGGCGCTACATAGGGTGTTACCCGTGACACATATCAATTAAAGATAAGTTGGAGTTGCTCAGCTTGTATGGTTGTGAGAGTCACAATGACTTTATCAGTCTGTGATATTGTAGTGACATCCAAATGGTGATGGTCTGCAGCAGTCTTCCATGGTATCAAATGTAGCAATATAAAAGAAAAAATGGAAATATGACCGCGCTACCATCCAATTAAAAAACTCGTGATAAAGATAAATGATTGTGATTTTATTTTCTACGCGTTTCAGGGTGCTCTGGCTCCTTCCTCCTCCCTGAAACGCGTAGAAAATAAAATCACAATCAGTTATCTTTATCATGAGTTTTTTAATTGGATGGTAGCGCGGTCATATTTCCATTTTTTTCTTTTATGTTGTTACATTTGCCAACAGGACCTCAGCTTTGCCAGCCATCATTGTATGTCTGTATGCTTGTGCCAAGCCTGCCATTGCCATTAGTGATTCCTGTCTTGGATCCTTCTGTGTGCTTCTTGTATGTGAGCGTGATGGCACTGACATCCTTGTGCTTGGCCATCTTTTTTTCTATTTCTCTAAATTAAAATGTCCACTTTTGTTCTTGTTTTTACAGGATATAATTCTGTATGAACCAGATTTATTTCTACCGATTTTTAAAATTTAATAGGGGAATGGTGTTTTATAGTTCACCTCAGGAGGCAGAGAGGCTAGGTTCACCCCTGCCCATATGCGGTTTCCTCCCAGACTCATAATATCATAAATTCTCATCCATCCTACACTTCATCCAGTGCACTCTCTTTCAGTCTTAGATCTGGTCACAGAGGATGTTATTCCTTCACATCTCCTTCAGTCCCTCTCCCCTATTGTCACCACACACCTAACTAAAAAATGTAGTCTCTCTTTCTCTCATCTGGTGTCTTCCCCTCCTTCTTCAAACACCCAGCATACATCCATTACTGAAAAAAAAACATACTGTATATACTCGTGTATAAGCCGACCCGTGTATAAGCCGACCCCCCTACTTTGCCCCCAAAACCTGGGAAAACGTATTGACTCGGTATAAGCCGAGGGTGGACCCCAGCACAGGTATACAGCCCCCAGCAGTGTGGTATACAGCAGGTCCCCAGCATAGTATACAGCCCCAGCAGTGATGGTATACAGCAAGTCCCCAGCACAGTATACAGCCCCAGCAGTGATGGTATACAGGTCCCCAGCATAGTATACAGCCCATCAGTGATGTATACAGGTCCCCAGCATAGTATACAGCTCAGCAGTGATGGTATACAGGTCCTCCTCACAGTATACAGCCCAGCAGTGATGGTATACAGGTCCCCAGCATAGTATACAGCCCAGCAGTGATGGTATACAGGTCCCCAGCATAGTATATAGCCCAGCAGTGATGGTATACAGGTCCCCTCATAGTATATACAGCCCAGCAGTGCTGATATACAGGTCCCCAGCATAGTATACAGCCCAGCAGTGATGGTATACAGGTCCCCCTCACAGTATACAGCCCAGCAGTGATGGTATACAGGTCCCCCTCACAGTATACAGCCCAGCAGTGATGGTATACAGGTCCCCAGCATAGTATACAGCCCAGCAGTGATGGTATACAGGTCCCCCTCACAGTATACAGCCCAGCAGTGATGGTATATAGGTCCCCACATAGTATACAGCCCAGCAGTGATGGTATACAGGTCCCCAGCATAGTATACAGCCCAGCAGTGATGGTATACAGGTCCCCAGCATAGTATATAGCCCAGCAGTGATGGTATACAGGTCCCCCTCACAGTATACAGCCCAGCAGTGATGGATGATGTATACAGGTCCCCCTCACAGTATACAGCCCAGCAGTGATGGTATACAGGTCCCCCACAGTATACAGCCCAGCAGTGATGGTATACAGGTCCCCATCAAGTATACAGCCCAGCAGTGATGGTATACAGGTCCCCCTCACAGTATACACCCAGCATGAGATAAGGTCCCAGCATAGATACAGCCCAGCAGTGATGATCGTCCCTCACATATACAGCGCATGATGGATACAGTCCTCCTCACATAACGCCACATGATGCTATACAGCCCCTAAGTACAGCCATGATGGTATACAGGCCCCCCTCACAGTATGGCGCCCCCCCACTCACAGGATGGCCCCCGCATGCAGCGCTGCGCACATACATTACCTGGCTATCAGCTGTCACCCTCCGGTGGCGGATCGCTGCTCCTGGCTGCATCTTCATCTGTGTCTTCCTGCTTGTGGTCGGGGCTCGTCGCGATGACGTCATCGCAACCCCGGCCGGTCACGTGACAAGCAGGAAGACACAGATGAAGATGCAGCCCAGAGCCAGGAGCAGCGATCCGCCACCGGAGGGTGACATCTGATAGACAGGTAATGTATGTGCGCAGCGCTGCATGCGGGGGCCATCCTGTGAGGGGGGGGCGCCATACTGTGAGGGGGCCTGTATAATTGTCAGCCTCCCCAGCCCCCACCAGCCAGCACAGGCACTGACTCGCGTATAAGCCGAGGGGGGACTTTTCAGCCCAATTTTTGGGCTGAAAAACTCGGCTTATACGTGAGAGTATATACGGTACCCTAAACCAGAACTGTACTGCTAACTACAGACCTGTCTCTAATCTGCCCTTCATCTCTAAACTTCTGGAATGATTGGTCCACTCTCATCTGATCCACTATTTCTCAGATAATTCTCTTCTTGTCCCTCTACAGTCTGGATTCCACTCCTTACATTCTACTGAAAACGCCCTTATAAAGTCTCAAATGATCCACTAACAGCTAAATCTAATGGTTACTACTCCCTGCGGATTCTCCTGGATCTCTCTGCTGCATTTAATACTGTGGATCACCAGCTCCTCCTCTCTATGCTCTGCTCTATTGGGCTCAAGAACATTGATCTCTCCTGGTTTTCTTCCTGCTCCTTCACTGTGTCTTTTCCTGGCTCCTCTACCCCTCATTATTGTGGTTCCTTGCGGTTGAGTCCTAGGTCCCCTTCTCGTCTCTCTATACACTGCACCTATTGGACAAACTATCAGTAGATTCGGTTTACAGTACCATCCCTATACTGAGAACACCCAATTATACACATGATCTTCTGACATCACCCCTGCATTTCTACAAAATACCAGTGAGTGTTTGCTGTCTCTAACATCTTGTCCTCTCTCTACCTCAAACTGAATCTGTCAAAAACTGAACTTCTCGTGTTTCCTCCCTCTACTAATCTTCCTAAACCCAATATTGTCATTTCCATTTTTTATCATTACTCTTCAGCAGCACACTTGTTGTCATGGGGTCATATTTCACTCAGATCTCTCCTTCACTTCCTACATCCGATCACTTGCTCACTCTTGTCACCTACACCTCAAAAACATGCCTAGAATTCGACTTTTTCTTACCATTGACTCTGCAAAAACTCTTTCACCCTTATTCATTCTCGTCTGAATTATTGCAATGTTTTGCTAATTGGTCTTCCACTTACTAAAGTCTCCAATCCATCCTGAATGTAGCAGCCAGGATCATATTCCTCTCCAACCACTACAAAGATGCCTCTATCCTAGGGCAGTCATTGCACTGGTTGCCCATTCCCTACAGAGTACAATATAAAATTATCACTCTCACCCACAAAGCCCTCCACAGTTCTGCACATCCCTACTTCTCTTCCCTCATCTCTGTCTATCGCCCTACATGTGCCCTCCATTCTGGAGATGATCTGACTTACATAATCTACAATCTGAACCTCCCACTCCCATCTCCTAGACTTCTCGTGAGCTGCGCCAATTCTCTGGAATGTGCTACCAAGAACAATTCAATGAATTCCCAATACCCATAGTTTTAAGCATGCCCTGAAACACATTTCTTTAGATTAGCCTATCACCTCTCCTCACTTATGTATTACCATTCTGCCCTTTTCCAAATCTGGTCCCTTGTATCAACTGATTACACCCTCCATACACTTAATAGCACTTTATCTGTACTTGTACAGATCTTGGCTGGTGACCGGTTCATGCAGCGTTATGTGAGTCCCCTATTTATTATATGGATGGCTGGACCATATACTGTATGACAAACACTTTTTAAGATTTACCTTTAGTGTCTCCCCTAATTCCTCATAGACTATATACTTGTGATCAGGGCCCTCACTCCTCTTGAGATCTGTTGAATCTTTTGTTACTCTATAATGTTTGATATTATCTGTACATGTCCCCTATGAATTGTAAGGTGTTGCGGAATATTCTTGATGATAAAGAAATAAAATTATTATTAGCACTCCAGTGTCTGTTGGGCAGACTTAGTCACTTCTCAACATAGCGCTATGAGACACAGAATGAAGCTCTCATAGACTTACATTAAAAGATAGTAATAGTCAGTTGTGACTTCCAGCTGCGGTCACAAGATGGCAGAGAGGGACCAGGGCTGCACCACAGAAGACTAAGTATTTCACTACACACAAGGAACCTACATTGCTTCTAGGTATAGTGGTGGTGAAATTAACAAACATACCCTGGAGTGGTACCTCAAGGGGATTTGTCAAGATAAGCCTTCAGAAGCACATTGCTTTCCACCATTCTTGGGTTACTGGTTGCCAGGGACCACTGTACTCCTGAAGACTGATCGTTTGGGTTAGCGCCATAGTAGCACTCACGGCCTGAACAGTGGACATGCTGCCTGTTGTGATGGACCTAGGGGGACTGAAGCTGGCCAATCCAGAGGGACCTAGGGGGACTGAAGCTGGCCAATCCAGAGGGACCTAGGGGGACTGAAGCTGGCCAATCCAGAGGGACTGAAGCTGGCCAATCCAGATGGACCTAGGGGGACTGAAGCTGGCCAATCCAGATGGACCTAGGGGGACTGAAGCTGGCCAATCCAGATGGACCTAGGGGGACTGAAGCTGGCCAATCCAGATGGACCTAGGGGGACTGAAGCTGGCCAATCCAGATGGACCTAGGGGGACTGAAGCTGGCCAATCCAGATGGACCTAGGGGGACTGAAGCTGGCCAATCCAGATGGACCTAGGGGGATTGAAGCTGGCCAATCCAGATGGACCTAGGGGGACTGAAGCTGGCCAATCCAGATGGACCTAGGGCAGTGATGGCGAACCTATGACACGCGTGTCAGCACTGACACGCGTAGCCATTTTCAGTGACACGCGGCCGCCGGAGAAACTAGACTCGCTATTTGGATAAAAACCACAGACACAGACACAGCAGCAAAAAACTGTTGCGAGTCGGGTTTCCGAGACGGCAATGCGAGCGCTTTCCGAGACATCTGCGATTTGTAAATCTCACACTACTCGCTATTACTCGCTTCCCCATTCATTAACATTGGACTCGCTAGACTAGCAACGAGTAGCGAGTCCCGGGCTCGGACTCGCTAGACTAGAGTCAAGCGATTCCGAGTTAGGACTCGCCCATCACTAACTACAGCTGAGGAAAAAAAAATGTGCTGGAGGTCTGTAGCCAGAACAGCAGAGCTCCGGCACAGAGCGTCTAGTCCTGGGACTTCCGGTAAGCGGAACTTCTGGCTGGCGCAGCAGGGAGCAGCGGAACGCTGCGGGGGACGCATATCTGAGGCCCTGTGATCGCTGTCTGGAGGTCTGTCTGGAGGTCCAGTGATTACTACAGCAACCATCCTCCAGTGAAAGGTTCTGGGCAGAATCTGGGGTGTCATGAATGTGTGATTGGCCATTACTGAGATAAGTGAGGGGGAGGCTGGAAGAGGCCTGTGCTATGGGTGCCGTTTCCCGCCATTGATTTACATAAGGAACGCCATCTTGCAGCATAGTACAGACTGCATTTCACCCTATTAATCCCTATTTCTGCTTATTAACTCTGCCCTTTCCTAAAAGACAGTTAACCCCTAATTGCCTGCAGGGCTGTCTATAAATCTTCTGTCACTGCCCCTCTTATGGAGAAGCCAAAAAAACCAAGGTTAAGTAAAGGAAGTGGTAGTAGCAGTAGCCGACCCTTTCAAGAGACATGGACTGAGATGTATGGCATTATAGAAAAAAATGGCAGATCATTTTGCGTTCTATGTAGTGAAACGGTAGTAAGCAGAACGTGGAATATAAATAGACATTTTGACAGATAACCTTAGTAGCGCTTGCTTGGCCTTGAAGTGTACAAAATACCAACCTTCAATTGAAGATTTATTTTAGCCAATGAAATTCAGCAACAAAAAAGTCACTAAATCAGTGATGGCGAACCTGTGGCAGTGTGGCAGTCCAGCTGTTGCTGGACTGCCACAGGTTCGCCATCACTGGAAGAATTCCCCCTCCCTCTCACTTATCTTAGTTCATGACACCCCACACAGGTTAAATAACAGCAAGACCAACAAAAGAAACCAACTGACAGATTAACAAAGAAGTCACTAAGCAGGTAAGTTAAAGAATTATACATATTTGTTATTTAAACTATAAATATCGTAAAATTAGGTTTTTTTTTCTCAAGGTGACACACCTCGCGAGTTATGCTCGCTTTTTTGGCGAATTTTGACACACCAAGCTCAAAAGGTTGCCCATCACTGACCTAGGGGACTGAAGCTGGCCAATCCAGGACAGTGATTACACGCTCCACTGGATAGCAATCAATTTGACCTGCAAGTGTTGCACTTCTTGCCTAGACCGGTCGCTGCTGATGCATTACAGTGGTGGACGGTAACCTAGGCAACGAGCAGTTATAGAATAAAAAAAAAATTTATTTACTGGGAGTAGAATTTTAATTATAAGGAAATTGCAAAAGTGATGCTTTAACCATTTTCCATATTGTGACAACCCCGTTAAGGGGGCTGCCCATTCTTTCCACACAGCGTGGTTCGCATTGTACGATCCCTGGACTGACCGCCCGTGGTATTCTTCAGTTGTTCCCATACTCTTGTGGGCCTGTATATATTACATCTTCTCAGACCGGTAGAATCACCTGAAAATCTGCTTTAAGGAATAGATACCGTAAATAATCCGTTTCAATAAAGCTGCCATCCTACAGTATATGCACTTATCTACAGAAATGTACTGGTGTAGACATACTCCCACACACTGAACTGCTACGGCACCATCTGCGCATGCGTACTGATGGCGGGCTACGTGTGACGGAAACCACGCAACGTAATCCCGCAGACGGATAACACGTGCTTATGGGCGGAAGTGGATGTGACGTATTTCCGTGTTTCGCAGCTCATGAGTGGAAGACCATGGACGGCTCAGAGTAAGTAACCGGGCAGTAGGGTCCGCAGTCATCTGCTCCTGTGTTACTTTGTGACGGCTAACGAGGGAGGGGAGCGGGGAGCGGGGAACATGGCGGCTTGGAGAATGGAGGGCAGAAGAGGACATTGCCCCTATGAGAGTGGCCCCACCTGTAATGGCCTATAGGAGGCTAGTTCTGCTGTGGGAAGCACTCGGGAGCCGTTAGCTGGGACCCTCCGGCATTAATGACCTCACCATGGTCATGATGTGACTGGAATGTATGGGCCTCTGGGTGCCATGTCCTAGCCTAATTACTCGTTTTGTGACCCCCCCCTACTAAAAGTTTCGTATTTGCTGCTACAGTCTTCTGTGATAAACTCTAAAGGCCACGTCACACACACAGATATGTGTCCAACTTCTGAACAGATCTCTGGTTGCAGTGAAATCATGGACACATTGTTACATTTGTACACAGCCACAAAATAGAACAATGTGTCCATGATTTCACTGCAACCAGAGATCTGTTCAGACGTTGGTCACATATCTGTGTGTGTAAAGCGGCCTTAACCCTAAGGCTCTGTGCCCACTCTGTGTTTTTACACAAAAAAAGATCTATTTGCGTCATGCCAGCATAGTCAGATTTCTGAATTGCTGTGCCAAAGTCTGCATTTTTTTTCTTGATCAGATTTTGGAGCAACAACGCTCCAATACTCGTCCTCCACAGCTATCCCTCGGTGACCGGTCGGGTCTTCAGAGCTTCAGCAAGACCTGTCTGAGTAGTACAGTGCATCCAGGACCTACCATCTTGTAACTCAGGCTGAGAGTCACATGGTGGTAGGTCCTTGAAGTGCTGTACTACTCAGACAGGTCTTGCTGATGCCTGCAAGGAAGACATCACCAGAAGTCACCGTGGGATTGCTGGAGAGGCTAAGAAAGCGTGTCCGTCTGTCTATGTCCCCATGAAAACAGCAAAAAAAGCAGCACAAACAGATTTTTTTTTTCATGCCAGCATGAGATTGCTGAAATGCCATGTCAACATCAGCGTTATTTCCTGATCAGGTTTTGTTGCAAAAACCTGATTAGGAAAAGAAGCAGCATGTCCTTCAATTGATCAGGTTTTGGAGCAAAAGCGCTCCAATACTCACCTTCCCCGGCGATCCCATCAGGGGCGGACCTACCATGGTGCAGCTGGTTCAGCTGCACCAGGGCTCCGACCAGGTAGGGGGCCCCTCAAGCCTGCAGGGGGGCCTCCAGCTGACCCCCATGTCCCTGTGTCAGAGGAGAGGGTGTTAACTGAGGGAAGCTTCCCTTGGCTGATCCCGCCCCTCCTCTCCAGCCCTGGCACCCAGATCTGCAATGCAGCGCAGGTAAGAGCCCCCTACGCTCCTCACCTGATGCTGCCAGCACCTCCCTCCGGTCCTCACCTGAGGCTGCACCAGGGGCGTAACTAGAACTGGCAGGGCCCCATAGCAAACTTTTGAACGGGGCCCCCTCCAAGACACCCCCCCCAATGACACGCCCCTCCAAGACATGCCCTCAATGACACGCCCCTTCAAGACACACCCCTTTACAGGCCCCAGCAGTATATACAGCAGCCCCAGTGGTATACAGCAGCCTCCCCAGTGGTATATACAGGCCCCAGCCGTATTACAGCAGCCTCCCCAGTGGTATATACAGGCCCCAGCCGTATTACAGCAGCCTCCCCAGTGGTATATACAGGCCCCAGCCGTATTACAGCAGCCTCCCCAGTGGTATATACAGGCCCCAGCCGTATTACAGCAGCCTCCCCAGTGGTATATACAGGCCCCAGCAGTATTACAGCAGCCTCCCCAGTGGTATATACAGGCCCCAGCAGTATTACAGCAGCCTCCCCAGTGGTATATACAGGCCCCAGCAGTATTACAGCAGCCTCCCCAGTGGTATATACAGGCCCCAGCAGTATTACAGCAGCCTCCCCAGTGGTATATACAGGCCCCAGCAGTATTACAGCAGCCTCCCCAGTGGTATATACAGGCCCCAGCAGTATTACAGCAGCCTCCCCAGTGGTATATACAGGCCCCAGCAGTATTACAGCAGCCTCCCCAGTGGTATATACAGGCCCCAGCAGTATTACAGCAGCCTCCCCAGTGGTATATACAGGCCCCTGGTGGTGGTGGTATATACAGGCCCCTGGTGGTGTGTGGTGGTGGTGGTATATACAGGCCCCTGGTGGTGGTGGTGGTGGTGGTATATACAGGCCCCTGGTGGTGGTGGTGGTGGTGTGGTGTATACAGGCCCCTGGTGGTGGTGGTGGTGGTGGTATATACAGGCCCCTGGTGGTGGTGGTGGTGGTGGTATATACAGGCCCCTGGTGGTGGTGGTGGTGGTATATACAGGCCCCTGGTGGTGGTGGTGGTGGTGGTATATACAGGCCCCTGGTGGTGGTGGTGTGGTGGTGGTATATACAGGCCCCTGGTGGTGGTGGTGGTGGTGTATATACAGGCCCCTGGTGGTGGTGGTGGTGGTGGTGGATATACAGGCCCCTGGTGGTGTGGGTGGTATATACAGGCCCCTGGTGGTGGTGGTATATACAGGCCCCTGGTGGTGGTGGTGGTGGTGGTATATACAGGCCCCTGGTGGTGGTGGTGGTGGTGGTATATACAGGCCCCTGGTGGTGGTGGTGGTGGTATATACAGGCCCCTGGTGGTGGTGGTGGTATATACAGGCCCCTGGTGGTGGTGGTGGTATATACAGGCCCCTGGTGGTGGTGGTGGTGGTGGTATATACAGGGCCCCTGGTGGTGGTATATACAGGCCCATATACAGTGCTGCCGGCTGGGTGGGAAGCGCACAGTTACCTGCTCTGCCTCTCCCCGTCTCCCGGCTTTTGGTGGGGCGGGCACTGCTGCGCAGTGATCACTTCCTGCAGCCCCTCTTCCAGCTCCTCTTCCAGGATAGCGGTCGCGGCGGGCGGCTGGGGGCACAGGCAGCAGGGTCCCCCGGGGAGCTTGGGGCCCCCCCGGGGAGCTCGGGGCCCGCCGACCGCGGTAGTTACGCCGCTGTACGGCATAGCAGACGTAGCGGCGCTGGGTCCGGGCCCCCCACAAGCGCCGGGCCCCAAAGCGACCGCTACGTCTGCTATGCCGGTAGTTACGCCCCTGACCAGGGCCCTGCAGGCCCGCTTCGGTGATTCCTTCCTTCCTGGCATCGCCAGGACACATGGGGCACAGGTCCTGTAAATCACTTTGAGCTGGTCTTGCCAGTGCCCACCATGAGATCACCGGGGAAAGTATTAGTGTGTGTGTGTGTCCCCACCCTTATTTGTTCTGTGTTTGTAATGTGTACAAACAGACTACGTTTTTGCTGCATTTTTCTGAAAACCTGGTGAGTTGTTCATGCAGAATGTTCCTGACCACAAACTAATCACTTATTTTTTTGTGTGGGCACATAGCTTTAAGGGGTTGTCCAGTGAAACTACATTATCACCTATCTGCAAGATGTGATTAGTTACTGATCGGTAGGTTACTGACCACTATGCCCCTCTACTGATCAGCAGAAAGTAAAACTTTTATCCCTGTTACAAAATGATCCAGCAGGTAGGATGCAAGTGTGCCATTCATGCTCTGTGGAGCTGTCGGAAAATGCACAGTTTAGCACGCGTACTGCCGCTCCATCGTGGAGATAGAGGTCTCCCCAGTCTGCTGATGGGTGCAGATCCAAGCAGTCGGGCCTCACTACTGCAGCTCCATAATCAGGATAGAGGTCAACCGGTCTGCTGATCGGTGCAGATCAAAGCAGTCAGACCTCACTGTACTGCTGCTCCATAATGGGGATAGAGAGGCTTGCTGATCAGTGCTGGTACAAGCTGGCAGACCCCACAGTACTGCAGCTCCAAAATGGTAATAGAGGTCTGCTGATCAGTGCAGATTCAAGCAGTCATACCCCACCACTGTACTGCAGCTCCATAATAGGGATAGAGGTCCCCTTTGTCTGCTGATCAGTGCAGGTCCAAGAAGTCCGACCCCACTGTACTGTCACTCCATGATAATGGGAATAGAGGGCTCACCGGTGTTCTGAACAGTGCAGCTCCAAGCAGGCCTGACCGATATGTTAACGTGGATATGTTTTTACTGATAAACACACAAGGCCACCCAGAGCTCCTCTAGAAACATGGCACTACTACCTCACTGGATCATGTGACTCTCTTAGCAGGGCTGTGGAATAGGTAAGCCAATTTCCCTGGCTCAGACTCCCTCATACTTAAAGGGAACCTGTTAGGTCGTTTTTACCTCCTAACCTATCGCTACCTGTCCCTGCACATTCCTAGCACATCTCTAACCATCCCTGTCTCACCTAATAGTGTCCTATATTGGCTGTGAAAAAGTACTTTGATACTCACTTTTCGCATGCAAATGCAGTATCCAGGCTACAGTATGTAGGCTAGGCTGACTGGGTGGTCTACAGCACTATGTCTGATCGGAAGGGGACTGACTGCTGAGACCACCGCCACTGATCAGTGAATTCCTATTCTTGCCAGAGCACTTTTATCTCCTTTATAGAATGGATCGTCAGATCAGGCGCCCCACCTCCACTCCATTCATTCTGTCTCCCAGAAAAAGCCTTGGCAGCCTTATATGGAATTAATTTTGCTATCGCCATGACAGCACCCACCGAGAGAGGGGATCCACAGACAAGGACAGGAAACCTACAGATATAAAGGGGCGGTCCCTCTCGCCTCCTCAGTTGGTTTCCTGTCCTTCTGGGAGGAACCTACAGATGAAGTTCCTAACATAGGGCCTGAGGCTGCCATGGAGGGCTGGTGGAGGTCTGTGGTATCCAGGTCCTGGAGGTAGCGTCGGGGGAGCTCTGGTCCTGCAGTCTCCCTCGTCGCCTGGTCCTGCAGTCTCCCTCGTCGCCTGGTTTCTGTCTGCACGACCCAGTGTCCGGGTGGTGCCGCTCTGGGTCGTACGGGGCGCTGCCTGGGGCCGCCCCCAGTGCTTGTCTCACGACGCAGGGCGGGTGGAGCGTGGAGATTTGCCGCCCTGCGTCGCCGCCGGCCGGCTTCCGGGGTTCCTGGTGCACATGTGCGCCGGCCGGCGGATGCGCCCTTTGAACCGGAAGTGCGTCTACTGGTGGGAAGAAGCGCCATTCAAAGCGGTGCCTGGGGCCCATCATGTCTTCCCCCAGGGATGCGGAGGGACACCCGGAGGGGGTCTGCCAGCCTGTGAACAGGAGTAATAGCGGTGGCAAGCAGGCTTCCAAGTCCAGTGTCTGTAAGGAGCGCTCTGCTGAAAGCTCTAAAGGCTCCAAACCCAAGGCAGGGTCTCCACCTCCTGAACCGGTACCAGTGAGTGCATTAGGGGTGAGTTATGCTTGTTCAGCCACTCTAATTGCCATTCCTCTCTGTCTCCTTCTTTTTTCTCTTTGTTTCTTCTACTAGCCTAAGAAACGCTCTGACAATCGGAAACATAAGTTTTGTGCCTTGTGTGAACAGCCCCTGTCAGATGACTGACAAGTGGTTATGCTGCTCCTGTATTACTCAGACGCTTGATGAAGAGGCCCCTTTTCGGACGGCAGACCTTAAGACTTATACGGGATGAGATCCAGGCCTCGCTTTCCCAGATTCAGGAACCCTGTGTGCCTGCTTCTCTCAGCCAGTCTCCCTATCAGTCAGAGGTTGATTCCCAGGAGGAGGGTCTGGTTCATTCGTCCCATTCAGGCTCCTCGTCTGAAGATGAGGGGGGTTCTTGTTTTGCTATACAGGACATGGATAATCTGGTTAAATCAGTGCGGGCCACCATGGGGATTGTGGACGCTAAGGAAGAGCGATCAGCTCAGGACGTTATGTTTGCTGGGTTGTCTCAGAAGAAGAGACGTGTTTTTCCTGTCATTGCGGCCATTAAATCCTTAGTCAGATCCGAATGGGAGAAACAAGACGCTAGGGGTTTTTTACCCTCCTCTTCCAAAAGAAAATACCCATTTGATGATCTGGAGTTACTGAATTGGTCTAAGGTTCCTATGGTGGATGCTGCAGTGGCTTCCTCTTCCAAAAGGAATGTGTTGCCTTTGGACGATGGATTGTTGAGAGACCCCTCTGATAGGAAAGCTGATGCCCTGTTGAAAAAGTCCTGGGAGATGGGTATTGGGGCTCTTAAACCGGCCATTGCTTCTACTTGTGTAGCCCGTTCCCGGTTGGATCAGTTGGAACAACAGATTCAATCCCAGGTGCCCAGAGACAGGTTATTGGCTGCTCTTCCTCAGATCCGGAGTGGCTCTGCGTATCTGGCAGATGCTTCTGCAGATTCTCTCCGCATGGCAGCTAGATTGGCTGGGATCTCTAATGCCGTCCGCAGGTCTTTGTGGCTTAAGGAGTGGAAGTTATGTGCGATCCCGTGCGGGGGTGAGTACCCCTTTGGCTCCGTGCTTGACGGTATTCTCTCTAAGACTGGAGAGGTGAAGGAGGGGCTCCCTAATCCTTCACTCCCTAACTACAGGAGAGCCTCGCTCTTCTAGAATCCCGATGCATCTGCATCGGGCACCCAGCTAGTGTATATGTGTATGTATGTATGTATGTTCCAGCCATCCTTTTCAGAGCTGCTGCAGCAAAATGATTATTACGGAAGTATTTAGCAGTTTCAACAACATTAGCCTTTTATTTCTGGAACACTTAAGTCTTTGGCTAAAGCCTAGGTCTTACATAACGATATCGGTAACGATATCGTCCTATTTGTGACGTAGGAACGATATCCTTACCGATATCGTTATGTGTGACTGCTCCCAACGATCAGGCCCCTGCTGAGAGGTCGCTGATCGTTACAAAGTGTCCAGGACCATTTTTGGGTCGCTGGACATCCCGCTGGTCAGCCCGCATCGGCGTGTGTGACCAGCGGGAAGAACGATCAGCGAGCTCACAGGCCGGTAACCATGGTTACACCAGTAACAATGCAGCGCGCGCTGCTTAGATACTTGGTGTAACCATGGTTACCAGCGGGGGGCCCACTGGGGGGGACTACTGGGGCCACTGGGGGGGACTACTGGGGCCACTGGGGGGGCTTGTGGAGCCAGCTTACCGCTGCCTCCACGCTCCTCTGCCGACGCTTCTGCCAGCGCTTGCTTCCGCGTCACGTGGCTGTATGAATGCAGCCGCGCGGCGTGCGGTCCTAGTGCCCGCCGGATACACACTGTGTATCCCGCGGCACTGAGGAAAGGTGCTGGGGTGCGGGAGGGAGAGGTGCACGGTGCTGAAGTGCGGGAGGGAGGGGTGCAGGGTGCAGGATGACAGCCAGCTCTGTGCTGGCTGTCACCGATGTGGGGGGAGCTCCATGGTCCCTGGTCGCTGGTGAAGTCTGTCTGTGTGACAGCTCCCAGCGACCAGATTACACATGCTCCAACGATCCCAGCAACTCAGGATCGTTGCTGGGATCGTTGGAGCATCGGTACGTGAGACAGGACCTTAAGAGGTGCAGCAAATGAGCACTGCAACCATATGTTATTAGCAGCTTTGTATTCCCTCCCTGCTCTTCTAAATCTCTTCTCATCTTGGATACGTTTGCAGCATTGTCAGTGACCAAACTGCGTACTAGACATTTGAATTTTTGTTAACATGTCGTTATAGCTTTTACTGCCACTTCTTGTAAGTATTCTGCTGCCCCTGCCCCAAAAGGAATATTTGTTTTTCTTCATAACTGTACCAAATGACAGTAACATGCAGTAATAATAAGAAATATAATTTTTCTCACACATGACAGTTCAGTCTTTAGAAATAGGATTCAATAAAAATGTTTACCAACCTGAAGATCCTGCCTGTTCAGAAGTGTTTCTTTGGTCATCTTCATCACCGCACTTCTCATGATGTTGCCTCATTCGCGCCACCAGGCCTTGCATCTCTTTGTTGCATCGTTTGCATTTTGCACGCATGCCTGCCTTACCGATAGGCGAAGGAGCTTCATTAAAATATTCCCAAACTGGGTCTCTTTTACGGCCTGCTGCCATTATAAGGAAAGAATGTAATAAACCTCAGATCGTACACACAAACAGATCCAGACTTGTCTGTCTGTGGCTATGCTGCAGTATTGTGCGCAAAGTTTCACTTTCATTTTCTTGTCTGCTTGCCCTTCCTCCTCCTCACACTTAGATTCACATTCTTCTTGTGTTGTGCAGATCTATTCCACTCCAAACAATCAGAAACATATTGTCTAACTTCTTGGACTTGGCACTGAAGGGTTTGATTCTGTATTCATAGGTTTGTAGAACAATAGGATTAAGGTCTTTTTCTCAACCCTGTTCATGTTGTAACATTTTTGCCGTGAAGAAGAGGCTGGGACCTCTGCGGAGTCAAATTCAGTTTTGAGAACTGCGTAAGTAAAGCGAGCGTCTGTGATAATATAGGAGAGAAACTGCCCACTAATCCTACAGAAACCACTGGAAGAGCATGGCATTGTGAATGTTACACATATACAGCCTTTATTCTACTGAGTTAAACAACTCAGCTTTATCTCATGATGGAAGAACCTTTTGATGGTAAAATATTTTCCTCAAAAAGCAGTTTATTGAAAAAAATCCGATTTAAATCAAAAAAATCCGATTTATTTTTTAAAAAAAAAACAACATTGATTTTTATCCACCCTGCTTTGGTTACTACCCTCCTCAGCAGTAGGAAGGTGGTTACCACTAACCTATATTGTAGGGTCTGGCGTAAATTTTTGGACTTTTACTCAGGGGGTGTCACTGACCGTGCTCCTTTTCATGCTATTTTGGAATTTTTGCAGAAGGGGCGGGACTTGGGCCTTGCGGTCCGTACTCTTCGGATTCAGGTTTCTGCTCTGGGGGCTCTGTTTAGTCAGAATGTCGCGGGTGAACGGTGGATTTCCCGTTTTTTTCAGGCTTGTGACCGTGCTGCGTTGGTGCACATCCTTCGGCTGGCTCCCTGGGATTTGAATTTGGTTTTGGACGCCTTGACAGGTCCTCCCTTTGAGCCCTTGACCTTGGCCTCCCTCATGCACTTGACCTGGAAGACTGCCTTACTAGTAGCCTTGACGTCGGCTAGACTGGTGGGTGACCTGCACGCCTTGTCCATTGACCCACCGTTCCTGTTAGTTTTCCCTGATAAGATAAGTTGGTTCTTAAGACAGATCCCTCGTATCTCCCTAAAGTCCCCTCGAAGTTCCATAGAAGCCAAGAAATCATACTGCCCTCCTTCTGTGACAATCCCACTAGCCTGAGGAGTTGACCTATCAGACCTTAGATATTCGGAGTGATATTCAACAAAACAGATAGATGGCAGCACTCATCGGTCTCCAGGATCAATCCTTTATTTTAGATAAATACCATTAAAACAACATAGATGCATGTTCAGGGGTGCAGGAGGGAGGATGGATATTCCCCTAAAAAAAAAAAAGCAACGGGCCGTTTCACGCCGAACTCGGGCGCTTCTCCAGGCTATGACAGATATTCGGAGGACTGTGCTTTAGTATATTGCTAGGACTCAGCCCTGGAGGATGTGTAGGGTCTTGTTTCTTTCCACGGGCCTCGGAAGGGAGCTCGTACCACTAAAAACGCCCATCTCCAGATGGATCCGGGAGGCTATCTGCTTGGCCTATTCCGCAAAAGGTGAGCAGCCGCCGGCCGGTATTCATGCCCATTCAACTCGTGCCATGCCTACCTCCTGGGCTGAACGAGCGATGTGTCTCTTGAGTCTATTTGTAGGGCTGCTACTTGAACTTCACCTTCTACCTTTTTTTCAGCACTATCGCCTTGACCTCTCCTCTTCATCTGACCTTGACTTCGGGAGGGCGGTTCTTAATACTGTGGTCCCTCCCAGGTAATGGTCTCTGCAAGTCTCTCGGTGGGTGCTGTCATGGCGATAGCAAAATCTGAGATTACTTACCGGTAGTCGTATTTTGCGGAGTCCATGACAGCACCCACTCACTTCCCACCCTTTTCTTTTCGTTTTTTGCCATGATAGTCTGTTGTTGTTCTTCTTAGTTTTGCTTTCGTGTGTTGTCACTTGCCACTGGTGGCCACTTATTGCCTGGGGTTTTGTGTGCCCCTCTTTTTCACGTCTTGGGGTGCTGGTCTTCTCATATTGTAGTTTGTTTGTGTATTTATTTGGTTGTGGCGGTTCCTCCAATTTCTCTGTAACCCAACTGAGGAGGCGAGGGGACCGCCCCTTTTTATCTGTAAGTTTCCTGTCCTTGTGGGCGGATCCCCTCTCTTGGTGGGTGCTGTCATGGACTCCGCAAAATACGACTACCGGTAAGTAATCTTAGATTTTGCACAGATCACAAATCGGTGGCTCCAGTCTTAAAAGGTATAAAATTCCCCATACTGCAAAATGAGTTTGGGTACCAGCAGTCTGACCCCACTGATCAGAGTATCGCCTATCCTGTGAAGCAGTACTTTATCATCATTGAAATTCTAAGGGTGCCTTTACACGCAGCAACTTTTGGCGGCGATCAGAGGCAACCTAACGTGCGCGTGCGCATTTTTCATGGTTGCTCCGAACGCCGAAGGCGCTTTTACACGCCGCATTTTCGCCTTCAACCTAAGGCGATGTGTTGTCCTGAAAGTTCCCACACCAACAGTGGGAAACATCCGGTAGACTCCTGACGCCACTGCACACGCCGCAATCCCCGAAGGAATGTGGGCGTACATCAGGGCCGGACTGGGACCAAAAAGCAGCCCTGGAAAACTAGCCCCACCAGCCCACATACTATATCACCCATCAGCCCCGATCAGTGAAGTTTGCTTTTACATTATCGTGGCCTCATCACTTTCTTAAAGGAGTTATCAGAAGAGCCACATGTGAATGGTGCAGCAAAGGGAAATCAACCGCAGCTCCATTCACATGGTGATCTACAAAGCCATGTTTCTCGGGATTGTGGGGTCCCAGCGGTCAGATTCAGAGCGAAGGGAGAGTCATCACCTGTACAAAAGAGAAGTGATGACTTCCATATTGGGGATAATTAATTTAAACGCCATTTAAATGCTGAAAATCACGAAGTCCAATACTGCCTCTCTGACAACAGGACAGGAGAAGTGGTACTGTGCAGAGTATATATACAGAATAATACAGATACTGAGGATTACACCCAATATGCAGGACAGGAGAAGTGGTACTGTGCAGTGTATATGTACAGAATAATACAGATACTGAGGATTATACCCAGTATACAGGACAGGGGAAGTGGTGCTGTGCAGTGTATATGTACAGAATAATACAGATACTGAGGACTACACCCAGTATACAGGGCAGGAGAAGTGCTATTGTGCAGTGTATATGTACAGAATAATACAGATACTGAGGATTACATCCAGTATACAGGATAGGAGAAGTGGTACTGTGCAGAGTATATATACAGAATAATACAGATACTGAGGATTACACCCAATATGCAGGACAGGAGAAGTGCTATTGTGCAGTGTATATATACAGAGTAATACAGATACTGAGGATTATACCCAGTATACAGGACTGGAGAAGTGGTACTGTGCAGTAGGGTTGGGCGATTAATCGAATTAATTCGATTAATTCACCCCCTGCTGTGGCCACGATTATGGTTTTGTTAACAATCGTGTAATTCGATTTAAAATGGCCGCCGGAGCGCTGTTTAAAAGATCCGGGTGGCTAGTAGTGGCTTCCTAGCGGTATACCCGTGGCCACTGCCGCTGCTCACTGTGAGGCCGAGGGGAGGTGGTGCTGTCAGAGCCCAGCCCCTGCTACAGCGGCGGGAGATGTCCGGGGGGGGGGAAGTGCTGTCAGTGCCTCCCCGCCTCCGCTACAGCAGCTGCGGCCAAGTTCCGGGTGATGGAGCGATCAGTGCCCCCCCCCCCCCCGCCCCTGCTACAGCGGCCGAGTTCGGGGGGGCGGCGCTATCAGTGCCCCGCCGCCCCTTCTGCAGCCGCTGATGAGGTCGCGGGGGGGGGGCATAGCTGTCAGAGCCCAGTGCAGGTCTTACCTGCCCCTTTCCGCCGACGCCCTGACAGGTATCTGGCGCCATCTTGCTGACTTCGTACCCGGGTCTCTATTTGTCCTCTGTCCGTGTCATCTCCTGCTGACATGTCGGAGCAGAGCAGCAGTAGATACCAGCAGGTGAGCATGAGGAGGGGCGGGAGGTGTCTATCTGAGGCCGGGGACGAGCCGCCATGTATTATGCCCCAGCACTATTCTACTGCAGCCTGACACCCGGAAGCCAGAGGCCGTGCAGTGTGTGCGGACCGGCTGCTACATATAATGTTATGTTATAATATGTAGTGTTATGTTCTATATATACTGTACACTGTGCAGGCACTGCCACCTATATTGAGTGTTCTATATATAGTGTACACTGTGTGCAGGCACTGCCACCTATATTGAGTGTTCTATATATACTGTACGTTAGCTGTTAGGGCTAGGGTTAGGGCTAGGGTTAGGGCTAGGGTTAGGGCTAGGGTTAGGGCTATGGTTAGAGCCTGGGCTGCAGACAAGAGGAGAGGGGTGGGAACACCCAAGGGAAGCAGGACGCTTCCCTCAGTTACCCTCCTCCCCTCTGTCACGGGGGCTCCCTCTTTATTCATCAAAGAAAAGCAAAAAAAAAAAATAGAAAAAAAAAAATCGAGATTTAAATCGAAAATCGTCCATAGGTTTAAATAAAATCGAGATTTTGATTTTTTTCCAAAATCGCCCAGCCCTACTGTGCAGTGTATATATACAGAATAATACAGATACTGAGGATTACACCCAGTATACAGGACAGGAGAAGTGGTACTGTGCAGTGTGTATATATACAGAATAATACAGATACTGAGGATTACACCCAGTATACAGGACTGGAGAAGTGGTACTGTGCAGTGTCCACCACACACATCCAGATGTACACACATACAGTATGGGCCTTTTCATATCTGCGTTTTGGCTGTGTTTGGCTTCATTTGTGGTTGTATGTGTTTTTACCCCTAAAACACATTCCAAAACGCACCCATAGGGTTTAATGCAAAAGCAATGCAAAACGCAAAACATGTGCTTTTGCAAGCGCAGCCAAAAGCGTGGGCTGCAACACTTTGGGCTGCATTTGCAAAAACACATGCGTTTTGCATTAAATGAAGCCAAACACAGCCAAAACGCAGATGTGAACTGGGCTATATACAATTGCCTAGAATTGTACTTCCTGTCAAAAGCCAACTTCCGTGGCTATGTCCGGAGATAAATGTCCGGAGATAAATGTCCGGAGATAAATGTCCGGAGATAAATGTCCGGAGATAAATGTCCGGAGATAAATGTCCGGAGATAAATGTCCGGAGATAAATGTCCGGAGATAAATGTCCGGAGATAAATGTCCGGAGATAAATGTCCGGAGATAAATGTCCGGAGATAAATGTCCGGAGATAAATGTCCGGAGATAAATGTCCGGAGATAAATGTCCGGAGATAAATGTCCGGAGATAAATGTCCGGAGATAAATGTCCGGAGATAAATGTCCGGAGATAAATGTCCGGAGATAAATGTCCGGAGATAAATGTCCGGAGATAAATGTCCGGAGATAAATGTCCGGAGATAAATGTCGATAACCGGAGATAAATGTCCGGAGATAAATGTCCGGAGATAAATGTCCGGAGATAAATGTCCGGAGATAAATGTCCGGAGATAAATGTCCGGAGATAAATGTCCGGAGATAAATAAAAGGGGCAATCCCCAACCACATTTTAAAGGGGCGGTCCACAACTAGTTCTTAAAGGGGCAGTCCCCAACAACTTTTTAAAGGGCCAGTCGCAACCATGTCTCCCCAACCACATCTTAAAGGGGAAGTTTCCAACCACGTCTTAGAGGGGCGGTCCCTAACCACATCTTAAAGGGGCAGTCCCCAACCACGTCTCAAATGGGCGGAAGCAAACAATCAGCGATTTTGGCGTGTGATTTAAACCGTCTTCGCTGACTGGTCATGGCCGGCTGCGACCAATCAGTGATATTGCCGCAGATTTAAATGATAATGTATATATTTTATCCCGAAAAACCTGTGTATTCATTGCAATATTCTTAAAGCTTCATAAATAAACTACATACCGTATATACTCGTGTATAAGCCGACCCGTGTATAAGCCGACCCCCCTACTTTTGCCCCCAAAACCTGGGAAAACCTATTGACTCGTGTATAAGCCGAGGGTGGACCCCAGCACAGGTATACAGCCCCCAGCAGTGTGGTATACAGTGGTAGTATACAGCAGCCTCCCCAGTGGTATGCAGGCCCCAGCAGTATATACAGCAGCCCCAGTGGTATACAGCAGCCTCCCCAGTGGTATATATAGACCCCAGCATTATTACAGCAGCCGCTCCAGGGGTATACACAGCAGCTCCAGGGGTATACACAGCAGGCCCAGGGTATACACAGCAGGCCCAGGGGTAGTATACAGCAGCCCTTAGATAGTATATTGCAGCCCCACAGGTATATTGCAGCCCACAGGTATATTGCAGCCCCAGCAGTGCGGTATACATGGCCTTTCCCCCCCGCATGCAGCGCTGCACATATACATTACCAGGATATCAGCTGTCACCCTCCGGTGGCGGATCGCGGCTCCTGGCTCCGGCTTCCATCTTCATCTCTGTCTTCCTGCTTTGTGGCCGCCGGGCTCATCGCGATGACGTCATCGCGACGCCGGCCGGTCATGTGACAAGCAGGAAGACAGAGTTGAAGATGGAGCCCGGAGCCGCGATCCGCCACCGGAGGGTGACAGCTGATATCCTGTTTTTTTTTTTTTTCTTTTTTCTTTTTTTTTTAAAGCGTTAAAAGTTAATTCAGAGGGTCATTTATTATTCAACCCCTCAAACTCAAATTCTGTTTGGTCCACCTGAAGTAGTTCAGGCACAAATAACAATGAGCTTCACATGTGTGGATTAATTATCTCTTTTGCCAGCCTTTTCTGACTATATAAGACCCTCCCCAAACTTGTGAACAGCACTCATAAATGGTCAACATGGAAAGACAAAGGAGCATTCCAAGGCCATCAGAGACAAGATCGTGGAGGGTCACAAGGCTGGCAAGGGGTACAAAACCCTTTCCAAGGAGTTGGGCCTACCTGTCTCCACTGTAGGGAGCATCATCTGGAAGTGGAAGGCTTATGGAACTAATGTTAGCCTTCCACGACCTGGACAGCCTTTGAAAGTTTCCTCCCGTGCCGAGGCCAGGCTTGTCCAAAGAGTCAAGGCTAACCCAAGGACAACAAGGAAGGAGCTCCGGGAAGATCTCATGGCAGTGGGGACATTGGTTTCAGTCAATACAATAAGTTACGTACTCCACCGCAATGGTCTCCGTTCCAGACGAGCCCGTAAGGTACCTTTACTTTCAAAGCGTCATGTCAAGGCTCGTCTACAGTTTGCTCATGATCACTTGGAGGACTCTGAGACAGACTGGTTCAAGGTTCTATGGTCTGATGAGACCAAGATCGAGATCTTTGGTGCCACGTGACGTTTGGAGACTGGATGGCACTGCATACGACTTCAAGAATACCATCCCTAAAGTCAAGCATGGTGGTGGCAGCATCATGCTGTGGGGCTGTTTCTCAGCCAAGGGGCCTGGCCATCTGGGCTGCATCCATGGGAAGATGGATAGCACGGCCTACCTGAAGATTTTGGCCAAGAACCTCCGCTCCTCCATCAAGGATCTTAAGATGGGTCGTAATTTCATCTTCCAACAAGACAACGACCCAAAGCACACAGCCAAGAAAACCAAGGCCTGGTTCAAGAGGGAAAAAAATCAAGGTGTTGGAGTGGCCTAGTCAGTCTCCTGACCTTAACCCAAATTGAAAACTTGTGGAAGGAGCTCAAGATTCAAGTCCACATGAGACACCCAAAGAACCTAGATAACTTGGAGAAGATCTGCATGGAGGAGTGGGCCAAGATAACTCCAGAGACATGTGCCGGCCTGATCAGGTCTTATAAAAGACGATTATTAGCTGTAATTGCAAACAAGGGTTATTCTACAAAATATTAAACATAGGGGTTGAATAATAATTGACCCACACTTTTATGTTTAAAATTTATAAAAATTCAACTGTGCAACATAATTTTTTGGTTTGTAAGATTTATGCTTCTGTTAATAAATCCTACTCTCGTTTGCAGTTTGAAGGCTCTAACTTATTGGCATCTTATCAAACCAGCTAAATCTGCAGGGGTTGAATACTACTTGTAGGCACTGTATGTGTGTGTATATATTATATATATATATATATATATTCTACATATACACATCCATATGTATACACACACATCCATATGTACACACACATCCATATGTACACACTGGGTTACACACACATCCATGTACACACACATATCCATGTATACACACACAGACACATGTACACACACGCATCCATATGTACACACACATACATCCACACACATATCCATATGTACACACACATACATCCATATGTACACACCGACACACATCCATGTATGTACACACACTTCCATATGTACACACACACATCCATGTATACACACACATCCACATGTACACACATCCCTATGTACACACACACACACACACACACACTTCCATATGTACGTACACACACATCCATGTATACACACATCCATATGTACACACACTTCCATATGTACACACACATCAATGTATACACACATCCATATGTACACACACTTCCATATGTACACACACACTTCCATATGTACACACAGACACACATCCATGTATACACACATCCACATGTACACACAGACACACATCCATATGTACACACACACACACATCCATATGTACACACACCACACACATCCATATGTACACACACACACACATCCATATGTACACACACATCCATATGTACACACACATCCATGTATACACACACACACACATCCATATGTACACAATCATACAGTACATACACACATTTACAGTGCACACACATATACATGAAGGGATATACATAGTCTTACAGTGCTGCTCTGCTGCCTGAGTCACAATTACCATCCAGGACAGGACTTTGCTCTGTGATCCGTCGCTGTCTGTGGAATTGATGGAAGTTGCTTGACAGGTCACAGATCTGGGGGGGGGGGGGGGCAGAGAAAGTTCAAACAACTGCCATAAATTCCCTGTGCCTCAGATGGCAGCCACCAGACAGAGTCCAGACATCTCACTGCAGAAACCTCCAGTCTGGAGGCATAATACTCCTTCTTACCGCCCAGGATGAAGGAGCTCAGCAGACGCAGGAGATGAAGCTGGAGGACGTCCCCAGTACCAGCCAACAGTGCAGGTACTGCATTGCCCCAGGCCCCTGGTCAGCAGGGTGTACAGCAGCTTTAGGGAGGCGTCCATCAGCTGGAGCCGCTGAGCAGTGGAGGAGCAGTCATACTCCTCCTCCTCCAAGAATCGGCTGCAGGAACACAGCCGGAAGCTCCACACCGGAAACGCAGCTGCGGCTACTGTGCGGCTCCCTGGCTGTGCCCGGCCGGCGGCCGCAGAAAGACACAAAGGGGCCGCAGGCGACCTCTTAAAGGTAAAGAGCAGCCGCAACGGCCCAATTCCCCTGCAGCCCACCGGGAAAACTCCCGGTATGCCCTATGGCCAGTCCGGGCCTGGCGTACATGTTCAGCGCGGCGAAAACATAGGTGTGCCAGATTGATTTACACCGCGCCCCAAACACGCTGATTAGACAATGCAATAGCGTTATGATTGGCCAGCCTGCGCAGGAAGGCTGGCTAATACATGACGCCATTGCCATTGTGTGGTGTGAATGGACAGCTGTTCAAATATGGCGCCCTGTGAAGGGACAGCCAATGGAAACGCAGTAGCCACCACCAATAGTCACGGACGGCGCGGTATCCAGCATGTTGTGGCACGCCTCCGGGAAAACGGTAGGCGACGCAGATTCCATCCCTATCGCCCCTTCACACGCCAAAAGCAGGGAATTTCCTCTTCATGGTTGCCTCTGGTTTTGGAGCAGTGCTGTGAAATCAGAACCAGGTGCCACCTTTTTGATCGCTGCCAGATTCCCCAATTACACGCCGCAATTGCGAGGCAATTTCACGGCAATGGTGACGAGGCTACAGATTGCCTGTCAGATTTCTCACCTTCACACACAGCAATATTGCTAGCAATTTCACTGGCAATTTGCTGGTTGAAGTGAAATCATAGACACATTGTTCCATCCATTGTACACAGCAACAAAATAGAACAATGTGTCCATGATTTCACTGCATTCAGCAGATTGCCAGTGAAATTGCCTAGCAGTATTGCTGTGTGTGAAGGTACCTTTCAGAGGTCTCATAGTTGGGGTCCCCAGAAATGACTTTGGAAATATTAGTATGTACTGTACCTATGACATTGTATGGGATGTGTCCTAGTAATATGTAATTAACATCTAATGCACAAGTCACATTCCCTTTTGCTAAATTCTCATTTTTCTTCTTAGACCACGAAAACTTCCACGGGTCCCAGAGAATCTTCTGAAGAAAAGAAAGAAATATCAGGGGCTTAAAGCGGCAGAGGCCAAGCGAGCTCTAGAGGAAAAGAGAAAGGTGATCAAATGAGAGATGTCCTTTGAGGTTACCTCCATAAATCTCCGACCTGTCACATCCCGCTCCCCTGAGCACCCATCTACAATGTTTTAATGAATTCCATAGGTGACCTAATTCTAGTCTCTGGGTGTAATCGGGACTAAGATGTTTACTGGCCTCTGGATGGCTGATACTACCGATATCTAGCAGTTCTGGATGAGATGTGCAGTTTGTATGCGGAGTATACTGTAGGAACTACTACATTTCTATTTTCTCCTTATCTCATTGGGTTCAGTTGCAGTGCCAGACACAGCCTGTAGACAAGAGGGGAGCTGTTTATGGAATTTATTTTTCATCTCTCCTTTACAGGTTCCATTGGGAAAACAGATAAAGTTTAAACGTCTTGAAAGTTTTGTAAGAGACTCCAGAAGAAAGCTGAGAGATGACACCAGATTACGCAGGATGCAAATCTATAGGAAGAAAATCCCTAACATAGCCAACGAGAAGCTTGCCTTTGTAGTGCGAATTACGGAGTATGTTGTCACAGTAATGTTCTTTGTGTAGTGATGTCTTTACTGTCACCGCTGCTCTCCCTCCATTCTCTGCTCATCTGCTGTCTCACCCTTCAAGGAACAAGGGGTGTAGGGGCCATAGATCTGTGATTAAAGGTGCTGTCTGGAACTAAAACATTAAGAAGGATATGGTCTAGCTCAGAGGTTCCCAACTCCAGTCCTCAAGGCACACCAACAGTGCAGGTTTTCAGGATTTCCTTAGAAATTGGAATCATCCCCAGTGCAGGTGATTCAATTATCACCTGTGCAATACTAAGGAAATCCTGAAAACCTGCACTGTAGGTGTGCCTTGAGGACTGGAGTTGGGAATCACTGGTCTAGCTGAACCACCGATAGGTGCTCTGGGGTAAAGGTAACGATTAGTGATGAGCGAGTATGCTCGGCGCTACTCGGTACTCGCACGAGTATCTCGGTACTCGGGGTGCTCGGCGAGCAACGAGTAATGCCGAGATGCTCGGACTGCTCTGTAATAAATAGCGATCTGACAGACATACACTGCTCCCTTCAGTGCTCACAGTGAGCTGGCACCACACAGGGAGCAGATAAATTGTTAGGATCCCTCTGGGGGCCACAGCAAGGTGTTCTATGATGCGGCGATTTGAAAAAGCCCACCCTCCCGCCCTTTTCCGGAATTACTCGTTTTATAACCGGAAGTCTGTGGGCGGAGCCTGTCACTCATTGACTTACATTGGGCTCGGTGCTCTGGCCGAGTACAAGAGTATCTTGAGATGCTCGGCCAGAGCACCAAGCACCTGAGCATTTTAGTGCTCGCTCATCACTAGTAACGATGCAAAAATAATTTGAGAACCCCGGCACACTGACAAGAAAAATGGACATGGGATGAAGTATTCTTTTTGATCATTTATTGTGTGGTAACACGTGAAAATTTTCTATAACATTTCGGCTCACATGACCCTTTTTCCGGAATAACACTTGTTACTTTTTGTATGTAAGGAGAAATGGGGCTGCTGCAGGATGCCCCCGGAGTAAGGCAAACACCTTGATTCTCAAACAGATATGTGCTGGAGGGAAGTATAGGTTCAGGTTTTCAGGACGTTATGCAAAGTTTTCACAGTCAGGATATGAGAGCAACTTTATGATAAGGAATGTAACATTCCTTCTCTACTACCCCCTTATCTCATCCTGTCACAATCGCATACAAGACTTCTCCTGTGCAACCACCATACTCTGGAACTCTCTCCCCAACACAACCCTTGGTAATTTCAAAAGAATCCTGAAGACTCACTTCTTCCATCAAGCCTACAACCTACATTGAGACTCTGTCGCTCCACCGTCACACGATCAGCGCTTTCCCCTCCTATTGTTCCCTCGCCCGCCCCTCATAGACTGAGTCCTCGTGGACAGGATCCTCTGCCCTCCTATATCTGTAAGACTTGATTGTCCTTATATACTGTATTTATCCTCATTCTCCCCTCTTCATATGTTAAGTGCCATGGAATCTAATGGCACTATATAAATAAAAATAATAAATACCAACAAATCCAGTGTCTCCCTGTTAGGGTGATGTAGGAGGCTTGGATAGGAAATAGACTGTATATGAACCCTTGAGGTTAAATCAGAATGCAGTGTGCCTTTATCCCATATATATTGCCAGTGTGGCTTGTGACTCCCGTCCTTGTGTCCAATGGAATGTCAGTGCAAAGGAGACCGGGAGCCTCCCGGCCTCCTTTGCACTGACACATTACATTCCGTTGGACACAAGGACGGAAGTCACAAGCCACACTGGCAATATATATGGGATAAAGGCACACTGCATTCTGATTTAACCTCAAGGGGTCATATACAGTCTGTTTCCTATCCAAGCCTCCTACATCACCCTAACAGGGAGACCCTGGATTTATTTATTTTTATTTATATAGCGCCATTAGATTCCATGGCACTTAACATATGAAGAGGGGAGAATGAGGATAAATACAGTATATATGGACAATGAAGTCCAAGCGTCCTACATCACCCTAACAGAGAGACACAGGATTTGTTGCATTCCTTATCATAAAGCTGCTCTCATATCCTGACTGTAACCACTTTTTATAACGTCCTGAAAACCCAGACCTATGAATCCCTCCAGCACACACCTGTTTGAGAATTAAGGCGTTTGCCATACTCCGGGGACATCCTGTTGCAGCAACCCCATTTCGCCTTACATACAAAAAGTGACAAGTGTTATTCCGGAAAAAGGCTCATGTGAGCCGAAACGTCATGGAATATTTTTTATGTGTTACCACAAAATAAATGATCAAAAAGAATACTTCATCTCATGTCCATTTTTCTTGTCAGTGTGCCGGGGTTCTCAAATAATTTTTGGAAATAAGACATTGACCTGTCCTTAAAATACATATTGTAAAGGAATCTGTCATCCAGTTTTTGCTACCCCATCTGACAGCAAAGGGATGTAGAAGCAGAGACCCTGGTCCACTTAACAGGTTTCTGCAATTTTGATTAAAATGTACTTTATATGCTGCAGATCTAGCAGTTCTCTGAATGCTGACCTCTGTATAACCCCATCTACATCACTGGCAGCTTTATGTTTACACTGTCCATAGGCAAAAAGATGTCAGTCAGTGGTGGGGGTGTGGTTGCATTAAATGGTGTCAGGATTACTAACCCTCTAGTGATAATCTGCTGATAAAACTGATTATATCAAAAGAAAATAACCTAGTAAGTGTCACATTGCTGGTATCAGGATATTTGCCCCTACATTATGTCTATCTCAGATTAGGTCAAAAAGACAAATAGAGGGCGCACCTTGATGAAGTATTGATGGAATAGCCCTAAATGAGATAATTAATTTCTCACCTTATAAGATAAACGCATATGCACATAGGATACAACTGCAGGTGTACTGCCATATTTCTTTTCACTGATAATTCATATGGGATGTATATATCTTTAGATAGATGCTATCATATCGGGAGGACAATGACCTCAAGGTGGGGCGGACTCTGACGCTGGGCGTGGTGGCTGTTTTTCCCCCTCCTCGTCTACTCTGTCACCCCCCCCCCCCCCCCTGCCCCGTGCTGTCTATAATGGTGTATGTGTGTGTGTAAAAAGTGGGGAAAAAAGTATTTGCTCCCTTGCCTCATTGGAGTACACAGAACCATGCGTGTTATGCTGCTGTCCACTAGGAGGTGCACTAGGCAGAATCTGTAAAAGAGTTAAGTGGCTCCTCCTCTGCAGTATACACCCCTGGAGCAGGCATTGCCTCTTCAGTTTTTGCTTAGTGTCGTTATTTTATTGCTCCTAAAATTTTTCACTTTTTTAATTTTTTACTTCAAGAAGAAGAAGAAGAAAAGTGGGTCTCTAACGAGACCCCCGGCATGGTCCCTCCTCGGCCACCCACTGTTGGGGCGCCTGGTTGAGGTCGACTTTTTCCCCCTCACATGCCGCTCCTTCCTTGGCCCCCCAATGTTGGGGGCGCTGGGTTGAGGTTGAGACAACGGTCCTCCTTCCCCATTTCCCCACTGTTGGGGTCATTGGGTTGAGGTCGAGGTGACGGACAAGGCCTCTGATGGTGGAGAAGCGTCCCTCCCTAAATACCCCTTTGGGGTTCATTTAGGTTGAGACTCCACAGGTAGAGCCTTCAGGTGCAGCACTCGGAGCACCCCAGGAGTCCTCAGCCCTGCTGAGCCACTCCATGGACTTCAGCGGCAGCGTTTTCGCCGCAGCACACCCAGGACTCACAGCCTCGCTGTGTACTCCTGAGGGGGTCGGGGGACCAGCAGCTGGGCACCCAGCATCCCTCCCTAATCGCCCCTCCAGGGCCATTAGGCTGAGACACCACAGGTCACAGGCTACAGGTCGGCTGCAGTGTAATCCAGAAGCCTCAGCCAGGCTAAGTGCTTCTGATGGGCTCATGCGGCGGCACATCCCAGGGCTGCAGCACATCCCAGGAGCCCCAGCCCTGCTCCATGCTCCTGGTGGGGCCATAGGACTCCATGCCAGCAGTACAGGCACCTATTACTAGGGAGCACAGACTCCCTATGTCCTTGCAGGCCAGCACATACCCCTGGAAGCCGGCACCTGCATCTACGGCCAGGTCCCAGGAGACCCAGACCTAGGGTTCTCCAGCGGGAGCCGCCACCACAATGGTGCCGCAATGCCCGTTGTCCAGCAGCTGCGTCTGTATGCCGGCAACTGTATGTATGGCCGAACCTTAGGAGACCCAGTCCCTGGGTTCTCCTGTGAGGAACGGCACTGCAGTATACCTGGGGTCCGCGGGGATCCGGGTCCGTTCCGGTCCCTCCGCGGGTCTCCGCGCCGGCCGAGCACCATCTGTGGCAGGGGAATATTACTAGAGGCCGCGGCTTCGGCCTAGAGTGAAGCCGCCGCCTTCCTCCCCGGCCCCGGATGACGCGACCAGCGTCATGGAGGGGCGGAATGGAGCATGCAGGACACTGTGGAGCAGAGTTTCAATATCCCTGCATGCTCTGCCCCCCCCCCCCGGTTTCTTTTACAGCCCTCCCCTGCGGCCATGATTGGGACATCTGATAGTATCATGGCATATAAGCTGTATAATAAAGCAATATTAGGGCATCTAGTAATCCCTGCATCTAGTAATGAATGCACTGATCCCTGCACTTCAGATACAAGTGCAGGGTACACCGTACAGCCCCTCACGATGCTCGGAGCCCCACTATTCTGGGGGCCCGTATGCACTGGAAGCCCCACAGGACCTCTTCCCTGCCGCAGCATGCAGGCACACGGGGAAAGGGGGTTGTACAGTAGCCCGCCCGTGGGGTTCCGGTCCGTGGTGTCCGCAGTGCCCTCATCAATGTCATGGGAGCCGACATGCTTCATCCTCGACTCCCACTGTAGGGTGGCACGGTTGAGGTCGAGACTCCATGTCATATGGCGCCCACCTTCCCCAGATTTCCCTGGGAATACTAGGTTGAGGAGTCATCCCCGAATCCTCCAGTCATGTTGTCCAGCAGTACTGGCGGCGCAGGATCTCACATTGCACACTCTCTGCAACGAAGCCAAGCAGGACTCCCTCCCTGCCGCAGCTCTGCATGTTTTTCCCCTGCGGCACAAAGCATTGTAGCCTAGAGGATAGTGACCTGGACCTATCACCAGCGGGTTGGCAAGTTTCAAATCCCTACACCTGTGTGTGTGTGTGTGTGTGTGTGTGTGTGTGTGTGTGTATGTATGTGTATATATATGTATTATATATATATATGTATATGTATATTATATATATTATATATATATATATATATATATATATATATATATATATATATATTATATATATATATATATATATATATATATATATATTATATATATATTGTGTATATATATATGTGTATATATATATATGTGTATATATATTATGTGTATATGTATATATATAATATATATATATGTATTTCTGGGATGTATGTAAAGTGCTATGGAATTAATAGTGCTATATAAATGAATAAACATTATTATAAATATTATTACATTATGACCAGGGCTCCGCATACTTCCTCCCGGCTGAGGCTTCGCACAAAACGAGGGCTCCACACAGGACATAGGACAGCATGTGATGTGGGCAATAATGCCAGAGTGAAGGCGCTACAGGCAGCAGCCCAGTCCTGCCCTCAGAAGACAAATCTGACCACGACTCGGACCAGGATCTCGATGCGTCCTTAGTCCTAGAGCCGCCAGACTGCTGCTCTATTGGAAGATCTAAGATATATCTGTAGCCTCAGTCTCTCACAGGCCTATCATATCCCAGGGACGTCTGTCCAGAAGACAACTGGTCACATTGCTTTCAGATGCCATGGGAGACAATAGCAATTCCCTCCCTCAGCGCACAGCCAGGCGGTCCTTCAAGCGCCATCAGCAAACTGCATTCCAATCGGAATTCACTCGGCTAGTTCGCGTCTAGACTGACACAGACAACATTCGCTTCAGTCGGGGCAGCGACAGCCATCACAGCATTAGCAGGTCAACCGCATTATTTGAATGCCTCGTCCCCAGACCTACTCTGACGACCCAGACAACTCGAGTCGCCACCTCAGCTGGCTACCTAATGCACGCAGCCCTGCACGCTGCCAATTGCTCAGCAATAGCAGCTCTCAATGCCATTCCCTTAGACGTGCCCTCTGGTTACGTGAAGGGAAGAATAGACGTGGTCTCCAAGAAGCCCCTCACGTTTTTTTTCCATTCCTCAGAGGAGACCTGTTCGAAGAACAGCTGGACATGTTAACTTCAGATGCTAAGAGAACAAGGGCACTTCCCTCCCTCAGTGCAAACCAGGACGACCGTTCCTTTCAGAATTCATTAAGGTTGGTCAAGACTTAGACCGACACTGACGAGAACTCGGTCGCCACGCAGGTACCTGTCCCAGGATACCCAGAAGGGTAGCTCATCCTGACAGTCAGTCTCACCAATACGAGACCAAATCGTCTCCACTGCCTAAAGGCTCAGGTATTTTTCCATGCAGTAAAGTCTCTCATTTTCTTCTCGCCACGACAGCACCCACATGAGAGAGGGGATCCGCCCACCAGAACAGGAAACCTACAGATAAAAAGGGGCGGTCCCCCTTGCTCCTTCAGTTTGGTTTCCTGTCCTGATGGGAACCTGCAGCAAAGGCTTACCTGGGTTCAATCAGCCTCTGTGTCGGTATCGTATGGAACGGCAGGGTCTGGAACTCCAGCAGCAGCGTCGGGAAGTCCTACTGCAGGCTATCCCCTCGGCTGGTAAAGGATGTCACGACGTCGGCGTGTGATTTTTCCACCCTCACTCGTGGGAGCGTGGTGCAGTGGGAGCAGGCTGCATTCATCCAAGAGCCAGACAGCCAGTGCTTGGAGGTATGCTGTGGCTGGTAGGGGCGGCTGGTGCAGGTGGCGGCACCTGTGTCTCCTGGGAACTGGGGCTCTGCGGCGGTGGCATTCCGCCGACATTTCGCGGGAGGTTTGGGCGGCGCCTGGTGGCGGGTGGGTCTGGGCCTTCCGACAGGGTGTCGTAGCGGCGGTGCTCTGGGCTCGGCGGGGGGCGCGGGTGTTGCTGCGGCGGCCGGCCGCCTGGTGCCTTCTGCGCCGGCTTCCGGGTCGCGCCGGAGCCTGCGCATTGGAGGTAAGCGCTCCTGACCCGGAAGTGAAGGATTGTACTTCCGGGCGGCCGGGGAGGTGGCCCCACCACATGGAGCGGCAGGGAGGTTACTTGAGGAGGCAGTTCAGACCTCTGTAGTGCCCTCCATGATGTCTTCTCCTGGGGCAGGGGCGCTGCATCCTCCTGATGGGGAAACGCAGCCAGCCAGCAAGACTCGCAGCAGCAGTGGGCGCAGCAAGGAAGCCGGCGCTTCTGAGAGGAGTAAGCGGAGTAAGACTGGTCCACAATCATCTCAGGCTGGCCCTCCACCTCCTGAATCGGTCAGTAGGTACACAGCTTCACTGGGTGAGTGCGATTCTCTCCTATTATTCTGATTTCCCTCCCTTTTTTTCTGTCTCTCCTTAGGCTAAAAAGGCCAAAAAGTTGAAGCATAAGGAATGTGCTCTGTGCATGCAGCCCCTTCCTGAGTCATATGTTAAACGTCTGTCAGGCTTGTATAGCTCAGACATTACAGGAAGAGTCCTCAGTTAAGTCTGCTGATATTCGCTCAATGATACGGGAGGAACATGCTTTCCTTAAGAGAGGTGGTTCACCCTCGGGCTCCTGCCTCCAGGCCTGGGAAGCCTGTTTCCCCTTGTATGTCTTCTCCAGAAGGCAGTCCGGCTAGGTCTCTTGGTGTCTCTAGGTCTCCGCTTGAAAGCATGGAGAATCTGGTTAAATCCATTCGTCACACTATGGGGGTTCCAGACGTTAGGGAATCTCGGTCTGCCCAGGAGATTATGTTCACGGGGCTCTTGGAGAAACGGAGACGCTCTATCCCTGTGGTGGCAGCCATCAAGGATCTGGTGTATCGTGAGTGGGATAAGCAGGCTAGACGTGGCTCCCTTCCTTCTTCTTCCAAACGCCGGTATCCCTTCGATGACGTGAATTTGACTACTTGGTCCAAGGTTCCTAAGGTGGATGCGGCGGTCGCCTCCACATCTAAACGTTCCACCCTGCCAGTGGAGGATGCAGGCTTGTTAGCAGACCCACTGGACTGCAAGGCCGAGATGTTACTCAAACGGTCTTGGGAATCTTGTACGGGGCCTTCAAACCGGCTATTTCGGCTACCTGTACCGCCAGATCGATGTTGGTCTGGGTGGATCAACTAGAGGATCAGATTAAGTCGGAGGTCTCCCGGAAACAGTTGTTGTCTTCCACTCCGTTAATTAGAGGTGCGGATGTTTCAGCGGACTCCTTGCGACTTGTAGCTCGATCTGCAGGACTGACTAATTCTGCTCGTCGGGCCCTGTGGCTTAAGGGATGGAAAGAGGATGCCCAATCCAAATGGTGTACACTCCCTTTTCATGGTGAGTACCTGTTTGGTGCCGAACTGGATGATATTCTGGCCAAGGCAGCGGACCGTAAGAAGAGGTTCCCTAATCCAACTGTTCCGTCCTATAGGAGAGCCTTCAGGAGACGTCCGTTCGGACAGAAGAGGTCGTACCGGGAGCCCCGGGACCGTTGGGAGCCCAAGGAGGGTAAACAACGGGTGCCCTGTTTGGGGGGGGTCCTCCTTTAAGCCGGGTAGAAAGTTCCAGTAGTTCGGCGCTCCCAGTGGGTGGTAGATTGACAAAGTTCTCACATCGCGGGACAAGTGTCCCCTCCAATCCCTGGATTCTGCGGTTGATCGCTTCTGGTCTTCCTCTGGACTTTACCCGTACTCCTCCTGATTCCTTTGTGCTCACTACTCCTCCGTCTCATCATGTCCTTGCCCTGAAATTGGAACTTCAGTCCCTATTGTCAAAAAATGTTATTGTTGAGGTTCCGGTGGGCCAGGAAGGGAAGGGGGTTCTACTCCCCCCTTGTTCCTAGTTTCTAAGCCAGATGGGTCTTATCGTACAATTATTAATTTGAAGAAGTTAAATTTCTTCCTGGTCTTCCGGTCCTTCAAAATGGAATCTATTCATTCCACGATTAAATTATTGTTTCCTAGATGCTTCATGGCGGTCTTGGACCTAAAAGATGCTTATTACCATCTCACCATCCACGCCGATTACCAACGTTTTCTTCGGGTGGCTGTCGTCTGGGAGGGACAGTTTTGGCACTTTGTTTGCAGCGATGCCCTTTGGTCTTTCGATGGCTCCTCGAGTCTTCACCAAATTGATCTTCGAGGTGATGGCCTATTTACGGCAGCGGGACACTCTCATTGTGCCTTATTTGGACGATTTTTTTTGTCGTGGGTGCCTCCTCCGCGCAGTGTAGGACTCGTCTGTCTAATGCCATCTCGTCTTTACAGGCCTTGGGATGGATCATCAACCTGGGGAAGTCCAGACTGTCTCCGGTGACTCGCCAGTCCTTTTTGGGTCTCCTCCTCGACTCAGTAAGTCAGTTGTGCCTCCTCCCAGACGACAAGAAGTCGCATATCAGGGCTAGGGTCTGACAGGCTATTGCGCACCCGTCCATGTCCTTGCGGGAGGCCATGTCCCCGTTGGCGTCTCTCTCGTCTTGCATTCCTGCAGTTCAGTGGGCACAGTTTCATACTCGCCCGTTGCAACAAGCGGTGTTGCAGGTGGAGGTCTCTTTGCAGGGTCGGCTTCAGGATCGCCTTACTTTGTCCCCGGAGGTAGTGGGGTCCCTGGCCTGGTGGTTAGACCTTCGTATGCTTTCTAGGGGGGTCCCCTGGGTGATTCGCCCTTCTCGGGTCATTCTGACCGACGCTAGCCCTGATGGGTGCGGGCTCACCTGGGGTCCTGTTTTGCTCAGGGGCGGTGGTCCGTGGTGGAATCCTCCGACTCTTCCAACGCGTGAATTGAAGGCCATCAACCTTGCTCTTCGTCATTTTCTCCCACAGCTGCGAGGCCAGCATGTTCGGGTTTTGTCGGACAACACCACTTCGGTGGCCTACATCAACAAACAAGGCGGTACTCGATCTCGGACTCTGCTGTCTACGGCGGTGGCCATTTTCGACCTGGCAGAGGCCAACCTGTTGTCCCTCTTGGCTCTCCATATCAGGGGTGTCGACAATTCCACTGTGGACTTTGAGTAGCCATTCCCTCCACCAGGGCGAATGGGTCCTCTGTCACCGGACCTTCAGGAAGATTGTGGCCTTGTAGGGGCTTCCGGTCATCGATCTGTTCGCAACCAGTGCCAACAGGCAGGCCTGCCGTTTTGCCTCCCTGAATGTGAGGGATTCCCCGGAGATGGTGGACTCTCCAATTCCCTTGGGCTTTCCGTCTCGCTTATGCGTTCCCGCCAATGAACTTGCTTCCGGTGGTGATCTGGAAGATCAGGGACGAGGGGGCGTGTGTAATCCTCATCGCCCCGTTCTGGCCCAGGAGACCATAGTTTTCTTGGCTCAGAGCCATGTCTGTGTCCGATCCCTGGATTCTTCCCTCTGTTCCAGACTTGCTCTCTCGGGGTCCATGCCGTCACCCTCGGGTGAAGGGCCTCCACTTGACGGCGTGGAATTTGAAAGGAGCCTATTGAGATTGCGTGGCTTTTCGGATAGTCTTATCTCCACTCTCCTAAGTAGGAAAGGGGTTACCACTCGGATTTATGGTAGGGTCTGGAGGAAGTTCCTTCAGTTCCATACGGCTCTGTTTTCTCCGGTTGTGCCCATCCCTTCTATCCTGGAGTTCCTTCAGCAGGGTCGAGAGTTGGGTCTTTCTGTGACTACCCTTAAGGTCCACGTTTCTGCCTTAGGGGCTTTTTGTATGGTTCGGATGTTGCGGGGGACAGATGGGTCTCACAGTTTATAGCGGCTTGTGAGCATAGCGCCCCGGTTCATATTGCTCGGGTGGCCCGTGGGATTTAAATCTGGTCCTGGACGCCCTGATGGAGGCCCCCTTTGAACCCCTTGAGGCAGCCTCCGTTAGGTCTCCCGGTCTCTCAAGACTGCACTGCTAGTGACCCTCACTTCTGCTAGGCGGGTAGGGGATCTTCAGGCTTTGTCTATTGATCCTCCTTTCCTGTCCATCTTTCCAGACAGGCTTGTCTTGAAACCGGATCCCTCCTACCTCCCTAAGGTTGCTTCTCGGTTTCATAGGAGTCAGGAGATTTTCCTCCCTTCCTTTTTTCGTCATCCTCCTTCTCCTGAGGAGCTTAGGTTCCATACGCTAGCTGTCAGGAGATTAGTATTGCACTACCTTGATAGGACCAGCGCTTCTAGGCAGAGTAGGGCTCTGTTTGTCCTTTCAGGGTCCCAGGAGGGGTATTGCCGTTTCTAAGAGCACGTTGTCTAGATGGATCCGGGATACCATATGCCTGGCCTACTCGGTGAAGGGACGTAGTCCTCCGGAGGGTGTACTGGCACATTCAGCTAGGGCCATGGCTTCTTCACGGGCTGAGCGCGCTGAAGTCTCCATTGACTCGATATGTAAGGCTGCAACTTGGTCTTCCTGTTCTACATTTTATAACCACTATCGCCTGAATTTGTCTTCTGACTCTGACTTGGCTTTTGGGAGATCTGTCCTCAGCACTGTTGTCCCGCCCTAGTCTTGCTCTCTGCAATTCTCTCATGTGGGTGCTGTCGTGGCGAGAAGAAAAGACATGATTACTTACCGGTAAATGTGTTTTGTGGAGTCCACGACAGCACCCACTCACTTCCCTCCCTCTTTTTTGGCATGTTTTTTGTGATTTGATCCTCCTTGCCTCTTATGAGGGTTGTTGGTTTTGGTGGTTGTTTTATGTATGTGATATATTATGCGGTTCCTCTCATGCTCTGTAACACAAACTGAGGGAGCGAGGTGCACCGCCCCTTTTTATCTGTAGGTTTCCTGTCCTGGTGGGCGGATCCCCTCTCTCATGTGGGTGCTGTCGTGGACTCCATAAAACACAATTACCGGTAAGTAATCATGTCTTTCAGGAGTCGCTGTACCCGTACCGCGCGAAGATCTGTGGTCTCCAATCAGGAAGGTACAGTACGATCCGTACTGGACCTAAAACAACTAAACTAACATGTCCGGATAACACATTCCCGCATGGTATCTCCACTCCAAGTTGCTTCCAAGGAACAATAAATATTCCTTGCGCCCATAGATATACAGGACGCCTACCTGTATATTCTTATGCAGCTACTGACCGAATGTTCCATCAGATTTACATTCAAACAGGAACACTATTAATTAGTGGCACTCCCCTTTCGACTTAACTACAGCTCCTTAAGTGCTCACAAAGGTCAGGGCAGACGTCATGACTACACCTCACTCCAGGGTGTCCTCATCCTTCCCTACTTGGCCGTTCTGCCTATCCAAAACTCCGATCCTCGTGGACTGTGAGTATAGTATCTTCAGCACTGTAGACACTATAACAACCTCCACAATTCTACTCCTGTTCCAACAGTTTAATATTTCACAGCTGCATCTCAGACCGCCTCCACACTCTCCATTCTCAATTCATGGAATAAGAACCTCAATCACTTGACAGGAGTTTTTCACCTGTCGTCTGAAAGCAGGCGGTCTCCACCCCCGGTGGCTCCTGCCACTCTATCACGCAGCGAAGGCCTTTCATTCCACCACGCTGAACAGTTTAACCACTATCACGAGCCTGACGCGATGGGGTGCAGTGTCTCCCATCACAGAACACAAGGCAAATGATCCCGCCCGGAGTCAAAAATGCCCATGAATATACGGAAGATTCTGGAAATAGTCCTAGCATTGAAGTCCTTTAGCCAATGCCACGGCTGTGACATATGTCAGTCACTAGGGCGGAACCCGAATTCTCCAGGCAACGGATGAAGTTCATCGCATACTTCACTGGGCGGAATCCACAAACTCAGTACTATCAGCCGGTCACATACCGGCTGTAGACGACCGGTATGTGGATTTCTTCACCCGCAAGGGGATTACCTCACGGGAGTGTTTCCCACACCCTCACGTTGTCCCACGACTCTACCGGTGCTAGGGAACCCCGGATGAGGAACTCATGACTCCAGCCTTCATGACCAGGTCTTATTGGGACCACACACACCAGTCCAGGGATGGATCCGTTTCCGTCTCACTGATGGCAGCCGTACCATGGCGCTTGCCAGACTGTCCAGCCAGACAGTCCAGACTCGCTCTCTCAAGACCGGTTATACCGTCAGAATTCCTCAACTCTGTATTGATGGCATGTCTCTTGAGACTTGGGTCTTAACCCAAGCTGGTTTTTCTTGGGGTTTTGTGGCGAACATTATCAGAGCGAGGAAACCAGCCTCCTCAAACATTTACCATCGCACATGAATATTTGTTTTTGGTTGCTTGGTGCACCTCTAGAGGCCATTCACTTTGGCCCTATACCTGCCAAGAATTCTCAGTTTCCTCAATTCGGGCCTAGACTCAGGCCTGTCCTTGGGTTCTCTCAAGGGGCAGTTTTCAGCCCCTTCCACCTTCCACAAACGTTTTGCTCCCAGACCTCAAGGAAATCCTTCCTTCGAGGGGTCTGCCATTTCATTTCCCCATTCAACAGGCCACTACACCCGTGGGCCTAAACCTTGTCCTCACGGCTCTACAAGAACCATCCTTTAAGCCTCTACGGGTCACTCCCCTTAGCATTCTCATACTAACAGTGGTGATTTTTGGTGGCAATTACTTTTTTCTGCGGCGTATCGGAACTTACAGCACTCTCAGGTAAACCTCCTTGTCTGGTCTTACACCAAGACAATGTTGCCCTTCGGCCGGTCCCATCCTTTCTTCCACTGGCTGGGTACTTCTTCCGCCTAAGTGATCACTTCTTTCTGCCATCTCTGCGCCTGGTTCCAGTCCATTGGGTCGTGAAGGCTTTACATATGTAGGACCTTGTTGCTCTACGCATCTATGTATCCAGGACAGCACATTTTTAGGAAGTTGGATTCTCTCTTCCTTCTTCCAGAGGTCCGATATAAAGACATGTCAGCCTCTAAGGCTATTCTAGCTTGATGGATTCCACCAACCGTCCAAGACGCTTATACCTTCAAAAACTCGCCTCTTCCTGCTGATGTCGGGGCACATTCTACTACAGCCGTGGGGGCCTCCTAGACAGTCTGGCCCCAGGTGTCAGCACAATTAGTGTCATAGGCAACCAGATGGCTCAGCCTACACACATCTACAAATCACTACAGTGCTCACACTCAGGCCTCGGCAGACTCAGGTCTGGGTAGACGTGTCCTCCAGGAGGCAGCAGCCCTCCTGTAGGTACATAGTTTTTCACTGACCATGTTCAGCGTTACTAGTTCTATCGCTTTTTCCCCCCAGGGACTGCTTTGGGACGTCCCATGGTTCTGTGTCCCCCAATGAGGCGAAGGAGAAAAGGAGATTTTTGTGTACTCACCGTAAAATCCTTTTCTCTTAGCCTCTAATTGGGGGACACAGCTCCCACCCTTTTGCCCTTTTGGGGCCTTTACTACAGTTCTCATGTTGCTTCTCAACTGTTAAAGGGGTAACTGTTTACACATGTTTGCCCGTTTGGCTACAGGCTGTGTTATACTATTATTACTTTTAACTCCTGTTTGCCATGTACCAGTTTGGTTACAGGCCTTGTTACACTGTTATTACCATGTTAACTATCGCCTGTTTACACAGGTTTGCCTGTTGGTTACAGGCCTTGTACTGGTATTACAATTATTACTCGGTGAACTCTCCTACTGCTTTAGCACAAAACTGAAGAGGCAGTGCCTGCTCCAGAGGAGGAGACACTTAACTCTTTTGCAGATTCTACCTAGTGTCGCCTCCTAGTGGACAGCAGCATAACACCCATGGTTCTGTGTCCCCCAATTAGAGGTTAAGAGAAAAGGATTTTATGGTGAGTACACAAAAATCTCCTTTAGTCAGCCATCAATTGTGCAAGTTCTCTGACTTAAAAAGATGAGAGAGGCTTGTAATTGACGACATAGACCTCAACTATGAGAGAGAAAATGATCAAACAAATCCTGATAATCACATTGTCTGATTTGGAATTTTTTTTTTTTCTTTTTTCAAAGTTTGGTTGGAAAATAAGTATTTGGTCAATAACAAAAGTTCATCTCAATACTTTGTTATATATCATTTGTTGGCAATGACAGAGGTGAACGTTTTCTGTAAGTCTTTTTAAGGTTGGCACACACTGTTGCTGGTATGCTGGCCCATTCCTCCATGCAGATCTCTTCTAGTGCAGTGATGTTTTGGGGCTGTCTCTGGACAACACGAGCTTTCAACTCTGAAGGTTTCCTATAGGGTTTAGATCTTAAGAGTTTCCTGATCAGTTGTTCCATCTGTCCTTATAAATTCAATTTTCTTCTCAGTATTCAGGGTGTCAACCACCATGTGCTCAACATAATCAAGACCTTCAGACTGGGAAAGATTTTCGCAGGCGTGTTTGTGAAGCTGACAGAAGAATCCGTGAAGTTGATACAAATGATTGAGCCATATGTGGCATGGGGGTAAGAAGTGTTTGTTGTAATCTTTAGGGGTTCACTGAGCCACAAAATAGAATGTAGAACTTTCTTGTACTTCTAATCTTGTTCCATCACTTCTGTGAATTCTGGAGACTAACAAGCTGATGAGCCATAGAACCTTTTAACCGCTTCACTTCACTATGACGTATGTGTACATTGATTTGTCATGTCACTGACTTTGATGCAGGCTTGCACGCCAAACCCTCATTTTTTTTCTGGCAGATGACGACTATTATGACGCCGCTGTTAAATACCGCTGTCAATCCCTGATCATGATCGGGGGAGGCGCCGATAGGCTATGACAGCTGGGGTCTGCTTATGATCCCTGTACCTGTCATTACAAATCTCTTGTGATAATCAGCCCGTGGCTTGCAATCATAGGAGGTTGTGATTTTAGATGCACAAGTGATCAAGTCAAACTTTTGGGAATATCGCACACAGTAAAAAGTGGAAAAAAAGTTTTTAACTATTAAAAAAAAAAGCACAAGTTCAAATCGACACCCTTTTGCCCATAAAAAATAAAAAAAAAATATGAGTTTGTGTGTGTGTGTATATATGTATGTATATGTATGAGAAGTAATCAGATTGGTAAACAGTGCTATGAGAGAAAAAAGAAACGCCATAGTTGTTTTTTTTTTTTAGTGGCCACAACATTATAATTACATGCAAAGAGGCAATCAAAGCATCATATCTACCCAGATATGATATCAGTAAAAATGTTAGCTTAGGGCACCAAAAAATAAGTCTTCACACATCCCTTCCTGCTGAAAAATGATGTCACAAGTCTGAAAGTAGCGACAAAAGCTAATTTTTGTTTTTCTTTTTACAAACTACTTCCAAATTTGTTTTCACCACTTGAATAGTAAAAAAATTAAAACTATACATGTTTATCTGTGTAATCGTGCTGATCTGGATAATCATATTGTAAGGTTAGATTAACCAAATAATGAACATGGTAAAAAAAGAAAAAAAAATAACTCTTAAAACAATTGTGGAATTGCACTGGTTTTGCAGTTGCACCACACGTTAAATTTTTTTCCTTATTTTTCCATAAATATGGTAAAATGGTAACATGAATATGGTAAAAATGGTGTTCCTGTATATACTCGAGTATAAGCCGAGTCCCCTAATATTACCTTCCAAAACTAGGGAAACTTATTGACTCGAGTATAAGCCTAAGGGAGGAAATGAAGCAGACTCTCATCACGGTATACAGCCCCCCTCATCATGATAAATGGCCCCCCATTACTGGTATATAATCCCCCATCAATGGTATATAGGACCTCCATCACTGGTATACAGTTCCCCCCTCCCCATCAGAGGTTACAACCCCCATCAGTGGTATATACAGCCCCCCCCCCCCCATCAGAGGTATATACAGACCCCCCCCATCAGTGGTATATACAGGCCCCCCCATCAGTGGTATATGCAGGTCCCCCCCCCCCCATCAGTGGTATATGCAGGCCCCCCCATCAGTGGTATATGCAGGCCCCCCCATCAGTGGTATATACAGGCCCCCCCATCAGTGGTATATGCAGGTCCCCCCCCATCAGTGGTATATGCAGGTCCCCCCCCCCCATCAGTGGTATATGCAGGTCCCCCCCCCCCATCAGTGGTATATGCAGGTCCCCCCCCCCATCAGTGGTATATGCAGGTCCCCCCCCCCATCAGTGGTATATGCAGGTCCCCCCCCCCATCAGTGGTATATGCAGGCCCCCCCCCCATCAGTGGTATATGCAGGCCCCCCCCCCATCAGTGGTATATGCAGGCCCCCCCCCATCAGTGGTATATGCAGGCCCCCCCCCCCCCATCAGTGGTATATGCAGGCCCCCCCCCCCCCCCCATCAGTGGTATATGCAGGCCCCCCCCCCCCCCCCATCAGTGGTATATGCAGGCCCCCCCCCCCCCCATCAGTGGTATATGCAGGCCCCCCCCCATCAGTGGTATATGCAGGCCCCCCCCCCCCCCCATCAGTGGTATATGCAGGCCCCCCCCCCCCCCCCCCATCAGTGGTATATGCAGGCCCCCCCCCATCAGTGGTATATGCAGGCCCCCCCCCCCCCCCCATCAGTGGTATATGCAGGCCCCCCCCCCCCCCCCATCAGTGGTATATGCAGGCCCCCCCCCCCCCATCAGTGGTATATGCAGGCCCCCCCCCATCAGTGGTATATGCAGGCCCTCCCCCCCCCCCCATCAGTGGTATATGCAGGCCCCCCCCCCCCCCCCATCAGTGGTATATGCAGGCCCCCCCCCCCCCCCCCCCATCCAGTGGTATATGCAGGCCCCCCCCCATCAGTGGTATATGCAGGCCCCCCCCCCATCAGTGGTATATGCAGGCCCCCCCCATCAGTGGTATATGCAGGCCCCCCCCATCAGTGGTATATGCAGGCCCCCCCCCATCAGTGGTATATGCAGGCCCCCCCATCAGTGGTATATGCAGGCCCCCCCCATCAGTGGTATATGCAGGCCCCCCCCCCATCAGTGGTATATGAAGGCCCCCCCCCCCCCATCAGTGGTATATGCAGGCCCCCCCCCCCCCCCATCAGTGGTATATGCAGGCCCCCCCCCATCAGTGGTATATGCAGGCCCCCCCCCCCCCCCATCAGTGGTATATGCAGGCCCCCCCCCCCCCCCCATCAGTGGTATATGCAGGCCCCCCCCCATCAGTGGTATATGCAGGCCCCCCCCCCCCCCCATCAGTGTAATGCAGCCCCCCCCCCCCCCATCAGTGGTATATGCAGGCCCCCCCCCCCCCCCCCCATCAGTGGTATATGCAGGCCCCCCCCCATCAGTGGTATATGCAGGCCCCCCCCCCCCCCCCCCATCAGTGGTATATGCAGGCCCCCCCCCCCATCAGTGGTATATGCAGGCCCCCCCCCCCCATCAGTGGTATATGCAGGCCCCCCCCCATCAGTGGTATATGCAGGCCCCCCCCATCAGTGGTATATGCAGGCCCCCCCCATCAGTGGTATATGCAGGCCCCCCCCATCAGTGGTATATGCAGGCCCCCCCCCATCAGTGGTATATGCAGGCCCCCCCATCAGTGGTATATGCAGGCCCCCCCCCATCAGTGGTATATGCAGGCCCCCCCCCCATCAGTGGTATATGAGGCCCCCCCCCCCCCCCATCAGTGGTATATGCAGGCCCCCCCCCCCATCAGTGTATATGCAGGCCCCCCCCCCCATCAGTGGTATATGCAGGCCCCCCCCCCCATCATGGTATATGCAGGCCCCCCCCCCCCATCAGTGGTAATGCAGGCCCCCCCCCATCAGTGGTATATGCAGGCCCCCCCCATCAGTGTATATGCAGGCCCCCCCCCATCAGTGGTATATGCAGGCCCCCCCCCCCATCAGTGGTATATGCAGGCCCCCCCCCCCATCAGTGGTATATGCAGGCCCCCCCCCCCATCAGTGGTATATGCAGGCCCCCCCCCCCCCATCAGTGGTATATGCAGGCCCCCCCCCCCCCATCAGTTGTATATGCAGGCCCCCCCCCTATCAGTGGTATATGCAGGCCCCCCCCCATCAGTGGTATATGCAGGCCCCCCCCATCAGTGGTATATGCAGGCCCCCCCCATCCGTGGTATATGCAGGCCCCCCATCCGTGGTATATAGCAGGCCCCCTTCAGTGGTTTTATACAGGCCCCCCCTTGCTGCCGCACACCTGTAAAAGAATAGCTCATTCATACGTATCCTCCTCGATGTCACCGCGCGTCCTCCAGCCTTCTTCCTGCTTGTACCCGGCGTCATGTGACTGGTGCGCCCGCCGTGTACAAGCAGAAAGAAGACCAGAGGACGCGCGGTGACAGCGAGGAGGATAAGTATGAATGAGCTATTCTTTTACAGGTGTGCGGCAGCAAGAGGGGGCCTGTATATACCACTGGGGGGGAGCGCTGACGGTGCAATGTAATATGCACCGCTCCCCCTGCCGCTGATGGACAGGGGCATGCAGTGCATATTGCATTGCACTAACGAGCGGCCCCACGTGACCGGCCGCTCCTATTACAGCATCCCCCCGCCTGCTCCAGGCCCCAGACACCGCCCCCTCCCCCCATCCCCACACTGAGCCGTCACTGACTCGAGTATAAGCCGAGGGGGGCACTTTTCAGCACAATTTTTGTGCTGAAAAACACGGCTTATACTCGAGTATATACGGTAGTTAATAGTACAACTCATCTCGCAAAAAAAAACCCTAATGGCTAAGTGGACGGGAAAAAAAAAAAGTTATGGCTCTTGGAAGAAATGGGCAAAAAAAATGGAAAGACGCTATGTCATGAAGTAAACCAAAGCTGTCCTGATGAAAGGGCATTGGCCGGTTTTGGGACTGACAATCTCGTAGCTTTATCCAGCAGTCCCATAGACAGCGAATGAAGCGGAGGTTGAGCATGCGCATCTCTGCTGTGTTTAAGGTGGTTCTCCTTAGGGCACCTTTACACGCCACAACTTTTGGCGGCGATTGGAGGCAACCTAACATGCGCGTGCACATTTTTCATGGTTGCCTCCGAACGCGCTTTACACACCGCAATTTCGCCCTCAACCGAAGGCGATGTGTCGTCCCGGAAGTTCCCACACCAACAGTGGGAAACATCTGGTAGAATCCCGACGCCACTTCAGACGCCGCAATCCCCAAAGGAATGTGGGCGTACCTGTTCAGCGCGGTGAGAACATAGGCATGCCAAATTGTTTTACACCGCACCCCAAACACGCTGATTAGATAACGCAATAGCGTTAAGATTGGCCAGCCTGTGCAGGAAGGCTGGCTAATACATGACGCCATTGCCATTGTGTAGTGTGAATGGACAGCTGTTGAAATATGGCGCCCTGTGAAGGGACAGCCAATGGAAACAGTAGCCACTACCAATCATCGTGGACGGGGTGCGGTATCCAGCATGCTGTGGCAAATCAGTAGGCGACGCTGATTCCATCCCTATCGCCCCTTCACACGCCAAAAGCAGGGAATTTCCCCTTCATGGTTGCCTCTGGTTTTGGAGCAGTGCAGTGAAACCGGAACCAGGCGCAACCTTTTTGATCGCCGCCAGATTCCCCAATTACATGCCTCAATTTTGAGGCAATTTCACGGCGATAGTAACGGGGCTACAGATTGCCTGTCAGATTTCTCACCGCGGTTGCAGCGTGTAAAGGTACCCTTAGAGACTATTTCCTGGGATCCAGAGCTGTCTTCTCGGAATTCCTGGGGGGAACCCAATAGTCAGGTTATCCGAAATTAATAAGTTATCTGATTTTCCAAGGATAAGTTAAGATTTTGGAAATAACCTTTTAATGCAAAATATCTTTCTATAATAAAATCCCACTTATTATTGCAGCTCTGAATTATTGAATGTCTGATTATAGTAATTGATGTGCCTATGCATTTTTTTTACAGTAGGCTTATAGTACGTAACCCCTTTTTACTTTGCAGTATCCCAAACTTGAAATCTGTACGAGAGCTCATCTTAAAGCGTGGACAAACAAAAGTGAAAGGCAGAAAGACGCCCCTGACGGACAATAATATGATAGAAGAAATGTTAGGTAAGTGCTTGTCAAAACTCTTGTCAAAAAACTGAACATTTAAAAGGGATACTGTATTTTTCAGAGTGTTATATGCACCAGACCATAAGATGCACCCAAGTTTTAGAGGAGAAAAATAGCCAAAGTTAATGTGGTCATGATGCACTGGTACAAAGGGGAGATCTGCTGCTTACACTACTATGGGGGAAATGTCCCTCAATTCTGTACTAATGTGTAGAGAAAGAGGAGGATGAAAAGGCAGCTCACCGAACAAATCCCAACACCTGTGACTCTGGAACAAATCCACCGTGAAAAGCCCTGGTCCCGGGCTATGTAAGCACAATTCTAATAGAAGAAGTTCAGCGATTTAGATATTCCAAATTAAATCACTAGACTCTCCCCTCTCCAGCCCAACCTTAATGCAGCAGCCAGGGTCGCCTATCTGGCTTACCGTTACTCAGATGGTTCTGCTCTGTGCCAGTCATTGCACTGGCTGCCTGTACAGTGAAAGATCCAATTTGAATTGCTTGTTCTCACCCTCAAAGCTCTTCACAGTGCAGCACCTCTACCCTCATCTCTATCACCACTCCTGTTCTCTTTGCTCTGGAAGTGACTTTAGACTAAAATCTGCATTAATCAAAACCTCCCATTCCCTGCTCTGGAATGCTTTACCCCAAGAAATTAGGACTATCCATAACTTATAGTTTTAGGCACTCCCTAAAAACAGGCCGCTTTGAAAAGATGTATCAGTCTCCCTAATCGTAAATAAACGCCTGTACTTTGGGTCACCCCCTCCCAATTGTAGATTGTAAAATTTTACAAGCAGGGTTATCATTATTTTCTCCTTCGCATCATTGGGGGACACAGGACAATGGGTTATGCCATTCTGCCACTAGGAGGCGACACTAAGCAATTGAAAGAAGAAGCGCCGTGACTCCTCCCCAGTATTATATAACCCCCTGACTGGCACAGTTCAGCCAGTTTTTTGCTTAGTGTCTTAGGAGGCAAGACACTTTTTGTTAGTTTATTTTCTTTCATCGATGAACGACCTTTTATCGCTCCCCAGACCCCACAGTTGGGACTCTGGTTTGTAGCCGGTGTTTTGTCGGACCGCTGCACCGTCCCTCCTCAGACCCCACACATGGGTCTCTGAGTGGTAGGTTGATGGCTGGCTCTTTTTACCAAACTATAATGAGCGGTCCAATCACTGATGAATGCGATTGATAACCGCATCCATCCACCACCAGAAAAACTGCAAAAGATCAGTGCAAAAAACCGCACAGGAATCACACAAAAAAAGCTCTCTGTTTGTAAAAAATATTTTTCAATTTGTAGCTAGTGCTAACAAAAAAGTATCAAAAAACAGGGCTATTGGTCTGTACGTTTTTTGCAAAAAATATACGTAAGCTGTCTCACCTCGTCACGGTTGCCCTAGCGAGACAGTCCCTAGCTAATGTGTGCATTTAAAAACCTGAGTATGTAAACGTACCTCTATCCAGGCTCCAGCCAGGACTGCACTCTGTGGGCTTATCACCTGTGAGACAGCTTATGTGTGGACTACTCATAGGGGAGGGGTGGGTCACTTCCCCTTCCTGCTAACAGGAGAAACATTTTACCAAACTATAATGAGCGGTCCAATCACTGATGAATGCGATTGATAACCGCATCCATCCACCACCAGAAAAACTGCAAAAGATCAGTGCAAAAAACCGCACAGGAATCACACAAAAAAAGCTCTCTGTTTGTAAAAAATATTTTTCAATTTGTAGCTAGTGCTAACAAAAAAGTATCAAAAAACAGGGCTATTGGTCTGTACGTTTTTTGCAAAAAATATACGTAAGCTGTCTCACCTCGTCACGGTTGCCCTAGCGAGACAGTCCCTAGCTAATGTGTGCATTTAAAAACCTGAGTATGTAAACGTACCTCTATCCAGGCTCCAGCCAGGACTGCACTCTGTGGGGCTTATCACCTGTGAGACAGCTTATGTGTGGACTACTCATAGGGGAGGGGTGGGTCACTTCCCCTTCCTGCTAACAGGAGAAACATTTTACCAAACTATAATGAGCGGTCCAATCACTGATGAATGCGATTGATGATGCACACATTAGCTAGGGACTGTCTCGCTAGGGCAACCGTGACGAGGTGAGACAGCTTACGTATATTTTTTGCAAAAAACGTACAGACCAATAGCCCTGTTTTTTGATACTTTTTTGTTAGCACTAGCTACAAATTGAAAAATATTTTTTACAAACAGAGAGCTTTTTTTGTGTGATTCCTGTGCGGTTTTTTGCACTGATCTTTTGCAGTGATGGCTGGCTCTTGCAGCATCCCTCCCCAGACCCCACAGTTGGGAATCTGGGTTGCAGGAGGTGTCCCTTGGGCTTCTGGCCGCTGCAGCACAGAAGATGGATGTCAGGCTGCCCTGGGATGGATAGTCTGCTCCCCTGCCCCTCAGAGGGTTCAGGGATGAGAGCCGTCATGAGGTATGACCCTGCGCTGCGCTCCAGTGCCCCCCTGTGGTCTCCTGTGCCTGTTGCGTCTCCTGCGGTGCACTCCGCACTGGCTCCCTCTCGGCCGGCGACCTGCTGTATTAATTTAGGCCCTGCACATTGTGTTCCATCCTCTTCCCTACCCTAGTTATGATGCGGCCTGGCCGGGAACGCCCCCAGCCAGCCCTTCGACCAATTGCGTTCGTCTGGTCATCACGGGGGGGGGGGGGAGTGGCCTAGCGGTTTCCTGCTCCCTTGTTGTTTTCTGGCGCTTCTTTTACTTCTCGGCTCCATCTTCAGCAGCAGAGGGACCTCACTACAGGAAAAGTTGGAGTTCTGCAGGGGGATCCAGGCTTCTGGGTCAGCGCTTCGCTTCCAGACTTCTTTCAGGTGACAGGGCTCAGCAGCAGTCTATCTGTGTTCTCAGCAGCAAATATTTTCGTTCTGCTGCAGCATTTTTCTGTCTGTTTGTGCCTCTCTCAGCAGTGTATACCTCTGTGTATAGCAGGGGAATGTGTCCGCTAGTGGCCCTGTTACTCCGGAATGGGCGGTTGCGTTATCGCAATCTGTGAGCCAATCCATACAGCAACTCTGAGACACTGATCCGGGTTGTGCAGGCCCTTCCTTCGCCCAGCACCTCGGACTGACCTGGTTCCCTGGACGACTGCTCCGGTCATGAGGAGACACGTTCTCGTACTCCTCCTCTCTTCTGTAGTTCTGCTGGATTTCTTCCACGGCTCAGTCTCAGGGCTCTCATGCTTCCCCCTGCGCGGAGCAGGTCCCATGAATCACGCTCGTCTGGTGAGCTCCGTGATTCTGATGCGGATGCGGATCAGGGTGATCGATTTGAATCTGCTTCTTCTGATACCCTTGCCATGGTGGACGACCTGGTGTAGGCCTTTAATCAGGCCTAGTCAGTGGCTGATCCAGCTCCGGTGGCCCCCTCGGACCACGTGGTCTCCTTCAAAAGGCCCTAAAGACCTCAAAAGGTGTTCTCTGACCATCCTGAGATTCAGGAGGTTCTGCAGAATCATTGGTCCCAGCCAGAAAAACGGTTCGGTAATCGTAAGGCGATTGAGGCCCATTATCCCTTCTTACCAGCGGTGGCAAAAGCCTGGTCAGATTCCCTGCAGGCGGACCCTCCGGTGTCCCGTTTGGCCTCTAAGACTCTTCTTTCTCTCCCTGATAGCGTGTCTATCAAGGATTCCATTGACCGTCGGCTGGAACACTTGTCAGAATCGGTGTTCGAAGCTTCAGGCTCGTCCCTGTCTCCCTCCTTTGCCTCTATGTGGGTTGGCCATTGTGACCTGGGCAGGTGATTTACACTCCGCTTTACGTCACCGGGATGCGGACCCAGAGTTGTTGGATCTGGCTGCCCAGATCTCTGTAGCTGGGGAATTCTTGGTTCATGCCTATATTGATGCGGCTAATTGCACTGCGGTGGCAGCTTCGAACGCCATTGCGATTCGCTGGGCTCTCCGACTTCGAGAGTGGAAGGCAGATTCGGCTTCGAAGAAGTCTCTCACCAGCATACCTTATTCAGGTGGGCGTCTATTTGGGGTAAAGCTTGATATGCTAATCTCAGACGCTACGGGAGGTAAAATTACCTCGCTTCCTCAGCGGAAACCAAAGCGTAAGTTCACCAAGGGTCAACAGACGAGGTTCTGGTCCTTTCGGAACTCGTCTGGGTGGTCTGTTTCCCGCCCGTCACAGCTGTCCCGTGCGCCGCGCGAAGATAGGGGTTCCCAGGCCCTCCAATAAATCGAGTTCAAGCTGGCAGCCCCGCAACAGACAGTCGAAGGATTCCAGGTCTCAGAGGTATTCCTCTTACTGACTCTGCTCCTCAGGAAGACACCTCCCAAGTTGGCGGCCGACTTTCCCGCTTTCGGCATGCCTTGTTCACTGTTACAGATGATCAGTGGGTTCGGGAATTGGTGTCTTTCTGATACAGCATTGAGTGTCACACTCGCCCTCCCAGAAGATTCCTTCCTTCCATTCCCCCGTGAATGCTGGAAAAGGCACACGTCTTCTTTCAGGCCATCGACTCCCTACGGCTGGTGGGAGTCGTCGTTCCGGTACCTCGAAATGAGCGGTTCCAGGGATTCTATTCGAATCTGTTTATCGTGCCCAAGAAAGACTGGTCCTCCCGTCCCATTCTGGATTTCAAGCAACTCGACAAGTTTGTTCAAATCCGGTGCTTTTGGATGGAATCTCTTCGTTCCGTCATCGCGTCCATGCAGCAGGGGGAGTTCTTCGCTTCAATCGATATCAGAGACGCTTACTTACATATTCCAATATCCATTTCCCATTAGAGGTTCCTGCGCTTTGCTGTGCACGAGGCTCATTACCAGTTCGTTGCTCTTCCCTTCGGGTTGGCAACTGCCCCGCATGTTTTCACCAAGGTCATGGCGGTGGTCATGACCATTCTTCATGCTCTGGGGGGTTTCGGTTCTCCCTTACCTGGACGACCTGTTGACCAAGGGTCGTCCTTTCAGGGATTGCAAGGACAATGTCTGCATCACGATGGACACGCTCTCACGGTTAGGGTGGATTCTCAGACAAAATCCTCTCCAGTTCTGAGCCGCAAGATCATATTCCTAGGAATGGTCCTGGACACGTCTCAGGGACTTGTGCTTCTCCCTCAGGACAAGGCTCATTCTCTGTGCTGTGCGGTTCGGATGCTTCTGCGTCCTCTCCCGCATTCCCTTCGGTTTGCAATGTGAGTCTTGGGGAAGATGGTGGCGGCAATGGAGGCAGTACCAATTTGCCCAGTTGCACCTCCGACCATTACAGCTGGCCCTACTATCAGCCTGGAATCGCAGCCCGTTCACTCTTCATTGTCTCGTTGCCGCCGACAGGCGGAAAATACATTCTCTCGTTGGTGGCTGATTCTGTCATCTCTCGGGGGAGATCCTTTCTGCCGTTCCAGGGGAACGTGTTAACCACCGATGCCAGTCTCCTCAGCTGGGGAGCGGTGTTGCGTCATCACACGGCCCAGGATCAGTGGACCCCAGCAGAGTCCCCTCTACCCATAAATCTCCTGGAGATTCGGGCCATTTACTTGGCGTTGAGGAGCTTTCATCATCTCCTGAAGGGTCGTCACATCCGCATCCAGTCGGACAATGCCATGGAGGTGGCATATGTCAACCATCAGGGCGGAACGCGCAGCAGGTCAGTGATGCAGGAAGTGGAACTGATTCTTCGTTGGGCCGAATCCTCAGGAGCTGTTTTTTCGGCGGTTCACGTCCCGGGGATCGAGAATTGGGCGGCGCATTTTCTCAGCCGTCAGGAACTTGCCTCAGGACAATGGGCTCTCCATCCAGATGTTTTCAATCAGATCTGCGTTCGCTTCGGGACCCCGGATGTGGATCTCATGGCGTCGCGGATGAACGCGCAGGTTCCCACCTTCTTTGCCCGCTCTCGCGATCCCAGTGCCCTGGGAGCAGATGCTCTGCTCCAGAACTGGACGCAGTTTCGTCTTGTAATGGAAGTCCTCCACACCTTTCGGGTGGGCTGTCCTCTTAATTGTCTGCCGCCAAATTGATGCTTTGTCTAAGTGTGTGCACGCCACCGGTAAGAACCACGCTGACAACAAGTCAAAGTAGAGCTTAATGACACAGACCTTTATTTTAGGAGGGGTTAGCATTTTTATACGGCTCCTTAAAGGTATGTTACTTAGGAGTGTTACTAGGGGTGATTGCATCATATTATGCTGAATCTACATTTTATTCTGACGAGAACATTCATTCATATAGAACTGTTAGCATTTCAATTCAGCCTTGGATTAATACAGTCGGTATGGGAACATCTTGATAAGAGCTTCCACACTGCTACATCTAACTCAAAACATTATATAGAATCTGAGACAGAGGAATCCCGGAGGAGGGGAGGAAGAAGAAGGAGCAAAGGTTTATATCAACATAACATGCTGTTAGTACACTGGAAGATTTCTGAATGACTTCTATAAGAGTTATATAGGTTATTAACTATTTATTGCCATGACAGTCTTCCATATGTCTTTCCTCCTCTGGCCCTCATTCCCAGAGTGGTACAGAAAATCAGAGCGGAGGATGTCCCGGTGATTCTAGTCGCCCCGGACTGGCCCAGGAGATTGTGGAATGCTGATCTCGTGCAACTCGCCGCAGACGTTCCATGGCGGCTGCCGGACCGTCCAGATCTTCTCTCCCAGGGCTCATTTTGTCACCAGAACTCAGGGGCTCTTCGTTTGATGGCGTGGCCCTTGAGGCCTGAATTTTGACTTGGGCAGGTTTTTCGGAGGAGGTTGCGCGCACTATCGCCTGCGCGAGAAAACCCGTTTCTGCCCGTATATATCACAGGACTTGGAAGGCTTTTTTCACCTGGTGTGATCCGGGAAATATCCCGCCTTTGCGCTTTTCGCTTCCAGCAGTTCTGTGGTTTCTTCAGTCTGGGCTGGACAAGGGTCTTTCCCTAGGTTCTCTTAAAGGACAAGTCTCGGTGCTGTCTGTGCTTTTTCAACGCCGATTGGCCACAAAACCCCAGGTTCGCACCTCTCTTTCAGGGTGTTTCACGTATTGTTCCACCATATAGGAGGCACTTGGAGGCCTGGGAGTTAAATTTGGTCCTGGAAGTGCTTCAGAACCCGCCCCTCGAACCACTTCTGGAAGTCTCGTTGCGACTTCTCTTTCAGAAGGGGGTTTTTCTTGTGGCGATCACCTCCGTTCAGAGGGTATCTGAACTGGCGACACTTTCCTGTAAGACACCTTTCCTCACGTTTCATCAGGATAAGGTGGTGCTGCGGCCGGTACAGTCTTTTCTTCCCAAGGTGGTTTCCCCTTTCCATTTGAATGAGTACATTGTCCTTCCATCTTTCTGTTTTGGCCCCGGTGCACCGCATTGAAAAGGCTTTGCACACCCTGGATCTGGACTGTGCTCGCCGACTTTGTGTCTAGGACAGCGCCTTTCAGGAAGGCGACTCCCTTTTCGTCCTTCCAGAGGGTCACCGGAAAGGGATGGCCGCGTCCAAGGCCAGTCTTGCCAGGTGGATTAAGCTTACCATTCAGGAAGCTTATTCCCTACACAATTTTGCCCATTCCGTCGGGGTTGCGTGCTCACTCCACTCGCGCAGTGGGTGCCTCCTGGGCTATTCAGCACCAGGCTACGACTGAGCAGGTGTGCAAAGCTGCCACCTGGTCCAGCTTACACACTTTTGCGAAACACTATTGTGTTCACACTCAGGCCTCGGCAGATGCGAGTCTGGGTAGACGTATCCTGCAGGCAGCGGCTGCTAGCCTGTAGACTGTGTATTTCAGATTGTGGATGTTTATTCCCACCCAGGGACTGCTTTGGGATGTCCCATCGTCCTGTGTCCTTCAATGAGGCGAAGGAGAAAAAGAGAATTTTGTGTACTCACCGTAAATTCCTTTTCTCTTAGCCTCTCATTGGGGGTCACAGCACCCTCCCTGTGGCCTGTTGGCCTTGTTGTGGTTGGTGTTCTCTTGTTTAAGTTCCTGGTTGCCTTGTCGGCTTATGTTGTTTTCCTCCTACTGCTTTAGCAAAAAACTGGCTGAACTGTGCCAGTCGGGGGTTATATACTGCTGGGGGAGTAGCCACGGCGCTTCCTCTTTCAATTGCTTAGTGTCACCTCCTAGTGGCAGAATGGCATAAGCCATCGTCCTGTGTCCCCCAATGAGAGGCTAAGAGTACACAATTTTCCTTTTTTGCTTTAATTACTGTATTTTTTATAACTGTTACTTAAGACTGTATATGAACCTCTGAATTGTAAAGCGCTATGGAATATGTTAATGCTATATAAATAAATATTATTAACCACTTACCGTATATACTCGTGTATAAGCCGACCCCCCCTACTTTTGCCCCCAAAACCTGGGAAAACCTATTGACTCGTGTATAAGCCGAGGGTGGACCCCAGCACAGGTATACAGCCCCCAGCAGTGTGGTATACAGCAGCCCCAGAGGTATATACAGCAGCCCCAGAGGTATATACAGCAGCCCCAGTGGTAGTATACAGCAGCAGCCCCAGTGGTATATACAGCAGCAGCCCCAGTGGTATATACAGCAGCAGCCCCAGTGGTTAGTATACAGCAGCCCCAGTGGTTAGTATACAGCAGCCCCAGTGGTTAGTATACAGCAGCCCCAGTGGTAGTATACAGCAGCCCCAGTGGTAGTATACAGGAGCCCCAGTGGTAGTATACAGGAGCCCCAGTGGTAGTATACAGGAGCCCCAGTGGTAGTATACAGAGAGCCCAGTGGTAGTATACAGCAGCAGCCCCAGTGGTAGTATACAGCAGCAGCCCCAGTGGTAGTATACAGCAGCAGCCCCAGTGGTAGTATACAGCAGCAGCCCCAGTGGTAGTATACAGCAGCAGCCCCAGTGGTATATACAGCAGCAGCCCCAGTGGTATATACAGCAGCAGCCCCAGTGGTATATACAGCAGCAGCCCCAGTGGTATATACAGCAGCAGCCCCAGTGGTTAGTATACAGCAGCCCCAGTGGTTAGTATACAGCAGCCCCAGTGGTTAGTATACAGCAGCCCCAGTGGTAGTATACAGCAGCCCCAGTGGTAGTATACAGCAGCCCCAGTGGTAGTATACAGGAGCCCCAGTGGTAGTATACAGGAGCCCCAGTGGTAGTATACAGCAGCCCCAGTGGTAGTATACAGCACCAGTGTATTACGCACCCAGTGGTATATACAGCAGCCCCAGTGGTAGTATACAGCAGCCCCAGTGGTGAAATACAGCAGCCCCAGTGGTAGTATACAGCAGCCCCAGTGGTAGTATACAGCAGCCCCAGTGGTAGTATACAGCAGCCCCAGTGTGGGTAGTATATACAGCAGCCCCAGTGGTAGTATACAGCAGCCCCAGAGGTAGTATACAGCAGCCCCAGTGGTGTATACAGCAGCAGCCCCAAAGCTGTATACAGCAGCAGCCCCGGAGGTATACAGGCCCCCCCATCAAGCTCCAGGGCCCCCCCCTTGTGCGGCAGCCTGTAAAGTAAAATCATACTTATCAGTGTCCTGTCGCGCTGTCCCGCCGCTTGCCGACACACGATCCTGGGCTTCAATCCGCGGCTTCCGGCTTCCTGTGGTCGCGGGCAATGACGTCATTGCCCGCGACCACAGGAAGACGCGGAATGAAGCCCGGGATCGTGTGTCGGCAAGCGGCGGGACGGCGCGACAGGACACTGATAAGTATGATTTTACTTTACAGGCTGCCGCGCAAGGGGGGGGGGGCCCTGGAGCTTGATGGGGGGGCCTGTATACCTCCGGGGCTGCTGCTGTATATACTGTATACTCGCGTATAAGCCGAGGGGGGACTTTTCAGCCCAAATTTTGGGCTGAATAACTCGGCTTATACGCGAGTATATACGGTACACGTTTCTTGACCTATGTAAATATGGGCCTTTTCTGGTCATCATAATGGGAGACCCAGACAATGGGGTTTAGGGCACTGCCCTCCGGAGGTCACACTAGGTACTACAAGTTTGTAGACACCGCCTCCTCCGCTTATAAACCCCTACCGCAGGGAACATCCTCAGTTTTAAACTTAGTGTGCTCGGAGGATCACGCTTTGCTTGCACTTCACTGCATTCTCACTACTTACGTGATGGCGTCTGAAGACAAGGTAATACGGTCCTATCGGGACCGGTGACAGCCTCCCCGCTCACCCTTAGTGGCACACGCTGGTGGAGGTACCGGAGGGCCTAGAGCCTGGACACTTCGTGTTCTCCCGGTACGCTGTTACGCTCCTCTCCATCCCTCTCTGGGGGGCTCTGGAGAGTGGGAGATGGGAGCCTTGCACAGCTCCGCTCCGTCCGAGGCCTCCCTAAATGGTGCTTACAGACCGGACTGGAGCCAGCCCAGTCCGAGGCCTCCCTATATGGTGCTTACACTCCGGACTGGTGCTGAGCGGCCCAGTCTGAGGCCTCCCTAAATGGTGCTTACAGACCAGACTGGTGCTGCACCCCGTCCGAGGCCTCCCTAAATGGTGCTTACAGACCGGACCGGCACTGAGGCACTCTGTGTCTCCTGCGTGCCTGGGGGTAGTGTCTGGCACTTTGTGTTTCAGGACACTCAGACCGCGCGTTACCCTCGGGTCCGCGGTTCTGCGGGTGTACCCTGTGCTGGGGTCACCCTGGCTGACCGCCCTGTGTGTCACAGGGGCTGAGGCCGTAGGCTGCGGATGTTTGTCCCCTCATGCTGTGGATGGTGTACATGCAGTCTGTGTATAATGTTTTTTACACTCTTTCCCGCGCTGCGGGCTCCGGCTCCCTCATGCTGTGGATGCTTGGAGGATGGGAAGCAGCCCGTGCGGTGACGTCATCGCTGGGCGTGTGTGTGTGTTTCCCGCGTCTCTTCGGCGCCGCCCACAGTTTCACTGTCGGCGGCCATCTTTACCCTCACTTCCCGGTTGGGATTCTTATGCAGCGTGCGTCTGCACTCCAGAGGGGAGACCGGAAACCGTCGCGGAGGTCACACACACACCGCTTCCTCATACCGCTTTACTGCGGTCGGTAAGCCACCGGGATTCCCGGTTTTGTTGTCGGCAATTTGGCTTATTTTCCCCTACTGTGGCGATGTCCTCAGCTGGGAAGTGTGCTGCTAAGGCGGCAGTAACCACCATTACCTGTGCTACATGCAATGGTACACTGGTGGAGGGGTCCTGCAATAACTGCGGACGCCCAGAGGCCCGGGCTGGCACTGTTGAGTCAGCAGCTCCGGTGCTATACCCTGAGATTCAGGTGATCTCAGGGCCATGGGAGACTCAGAATAAGATCAATGAATCTCTGCTGTCTCAGCTGTCCTCCATGTCGCAATCCCTGGAGGCACTTAATAGGAGACTGGATAGCCCAGCTACTCCATCCAGTTACCCCCGGGTGTCCCCCTCTTCTGCTGCGAGACCCCTTAAGCGGGCTCGTCGTGAGGATTCACCCGAGCTCCATACTCTCTCTGAGGAGGAGCGTTCCTCTGATGGTGAGGAAGATGATGGGGGTTCAAATTTCGGGTCTGTGTCTGTATCTGAACCACCAGACGGGGTGGAGGATCTGGTGTCCTCTATCAACGAGACTTTACGTCTCGTGACACCCCCTGAGGAGGTGACGGTGCACCCGAAGGAGGTCTATCAATGGCTGCGGCCGGAGGCTAGACCAAGTGGCTCCTTCATGGACCACACTAATTTTGGAAGGGTGGTTAGAGCTCCCAGGTTACATCCTGGGCGGCGTTATGTCCGTAAAACCAAGGACAATCGCTTCCCCTTCCCCCAGGAGGTGCTTCAGGAGTGGTCGCAGTCCCCGAAGGTGGACGCTTCCATGACCAGGATTGCTGCACGCTCCCTTTTCTCTGCCTCTGATAGCTCCTCACTGAAGGATGCTACTGATAGACAGGTCGAGCAGCTCGCCAAGTCTTCCTATGAGGCTGTGGGGTCTTCATTTGCCCCTAATTTTGCCACGGTCTGGACCTTACAAGCGATTACTACCTGCTTGGATGGTATCTCTGACATGGCAAGATCCAGTCCAGAGGTCCTAGCACTTACCGAAAGGGCAAGGGCCTATGCGGACTACGCCAGGACGGCGACTCTGGAAACTGCCACTCGCTCAGCTGTGGCTTCGGCCAATGCTATAGCGATCCGCAGGTTGTTGTGGCTGCGTCTTTGGGACTCAGATGCCACATCCAAGAAGATTTTGCAGAATCTTCCGTTTGCTGGTGACAGGCTTTTTGGCACCGAGCTGGACAAACTAATTAAGGATTCTGCTGAGTCTAAGATACCGCAGAATAAGCCTAAGCCACGGTATACCGTTAAAAGGAACCCAAAACAGTGGTCCTTTCGTTCCAGCTCGCAGTCATCAGCACCGTCCGCTCGCACGGACCGAGGGGGAAAGCCCGCTTCCCAGTGGCGCTCTAAGAGTCGTCCAAAGAAGCCGGCGGGGGCGGCAGCTGCCACCCCCAAACCCTCCTCTACATGACTCGCTCTCTCATCCTGCCTCCCCACAGGTGGGGGGCCGCTTGTCTCGCTTTCAGGACAAGTGGCTTCTTCACGTTCAAGATCAGTGGGTTCGAGACGTGATCTCGCGAGGGTACAGGATAGAGCTGACGTCAAAACCGATATCCCGATTCCATCGGTCGGTCCCGTCACCAGAAAAAGCTCAGGCTTTTTACCAGGTGTTGGAGGGTCTCCGCAGAGACGGAGTGGTGGTCCCGGTACCTTCCGGAGAGAGGTTCAGGGGTTTTTACTCCAACCTCTTTATCGTCCCGAAGAAGGACGGATCCTTCCGCCCAGTACTGGACCTGAAGTTGTTCAACCATCACGTGTTGGTTCGGAAGTTCCGTATGGAATCACTGCGCTCCGTGATCGCAGCTGTGTCACAGGGGGACTTCCTAGCGTCCATAGATATCAGAGACGCTTACCTTCACGTACCCATTGCACCGGCTCATCAGCGCTGGTTGCGATTCGCAGTGGGGGAAGAACACTTCCAATTTGTGGCACTGCCATTCGGGCTAGCCTCGGCACCGCGGGTGTTCACAAAAGTGATGGCTTCCATGATGGCTCTCCTGCACATGCAGGGACATGCCGTCATTCCCTATTTAGACGACCTGCTGGTCAGGGCGCCATCAGAACACCTCTGTCAAGAGAGCCTGGATGTGACCATGCGGTCTCTGGAACAGTTCGGTTGGCTCCTCAATATTCAGAAGTCAACGCTAGTTCCGACCCAGTCTTTGACATATCTGGGCATGGACTTCAACACAGCCTCAGCCCTGGTGTCTCTGCCACGAGTCAAACAGATGGCGATCCAATCAGGAGTACAAGCAGTCCTCCTGTCACCACACTCATCCCTACGGGTATTGATGAGACTGGTGGGACGCATGGTAGCGGCGATAGAGGCGGTGCCGTTCGCACAGTTTCGCCTCCGTCCTCTCCAGCTGGAGATTCTTCACAGATGGGACAAGAGGACGATCTCGCTGAATCGGCTGGTGACACGGTCACAACCGACCAGGGACTCCCTACAGTGGTGGCTCCAGCCACGTCACCTGACACGAGGCCGGTCCTTCCTAAAACAGTCATGGTTAGTGGTGACCACAGACGCCAGTCTGAAGGGCTGGGGTGCGGTGTTCTTGCACCACAGGGCTCAAGGCCTCTGGACTCAGTCGGAGTCGGCATTGCAGATCAACGTGCTGGAGATCAAGGCGGTCTATCTGGCGCTCCTGGCGTTTCAGAAATTCCTGTCAGGACACCCCATTCGGGTGCAGTCCGACAATGCGACGGCCGTCGCCTACATAAATCATCAGGGAGGGACCAGAAGTGCTCAGGCCCTCGCCGAAGTCCACCGCATTCTAGCCTGGGTGGAGGAAAACGGCTGCCTGATCTCCGCAGTTCACATCCCAGGGGTCGAGAACTGGGAGGCCGACTACCTGAGCCGACAGGGCATGGACGCCGGAGAGTGGTCTCTTCATCCAGACGTCTTCCGGGACATCTGCGGCAGATGGGGCACTCCGGACGTGGATCTGATGGCCTCACGGCTGAATCATCAGGTGCCCCAATACATGGCAAGATCGTGGGATCCTCAGTCTCTGGGGGCGGATGCCCTGATCCTGAGTTGGTCCAGCTTCCAGCTGCCATATGTGTTCCCGCCTCTGGCTCTGATTCCCAGGGTCCTGTGGAAAATCAGGATGGAATGCAGAGTAGCCATTCTAGTGGCTCCAGATTGGCCCAGGAGGTCCTGGTACCCGGACCTGTGGCAACTGTCAGGCGGACACCGGTGGGCTCTTCCAGAACGCGCAGATCTACTCGCGCAAGGCCCATTCTTCCACCTCAATTCCAGGGCCCTCAGATTGACTGCATGGCTCTTGAGGCCTGGCTGCTGACGTCCAGAGGATTCTCTCCTACAGTGGTTGCCACTATGAATAGGGCTAGGAAACCTGTCTCCAGGAAGATATACCACAGAACGTGGAAAATCTTTTTCTCCTGGTGTGCCTCTGGTGGACGCTCACCGTGGCCATTGTCCATCCCGACATTGTTGGCTTTCCTACAGTCGGGGTTGGAGTTGGGATTATCCCTTGGCTCTCTGAAAGGTCAAGTATCAGCACTTTCAGTGCTGTTTGACAGGCGCTTGGCGCTCCTGCCGAAGGTCCGCCAATTTCTGCAGGGGGTAGCTCGGGTGGTTCCGCCTTACAGGCGACCTCTGGACCCTTGGGACCTCAACATGGTCCTGGCGGCTCTGCAGAAACCGCCGTTTGAGCCACTGAGAGACATCTCTCTCTCTCTCGTCTGTCCCAGAAAGTGGTCTTTCTGGTGGCAATTACGTCCCTGAGAAGGGTCTCAGAATTGGCTGCACTTTCGTGCAAGTCACCCTTTCTGGTGGTTCACCAAGACAAGGTGGTGTTGCGCCCACGGCCAGAATTCTTGCCGAAGGTGGTTTCAACGTTTCACCTAAACCAGGAGATTGTTCTCCCATCATTTTGCCCCGCTCCCGTTCATCAGGTTGAGCGCGACCTCCATACTCTGGATCTCGTGAGGGCTGTACGCATTTATGTGTCCAGGACCGCCTCCTTTAGGAGTTCGGATTCCTTATTTGTCCTCACGATGGGTCGCTGTAAGGGGTCCGCGGCTTCGAAGTCGACCTTGGCCAGATGGATCAAGGCTCCCATTCAGGAGGCTTACCGGTCTTCTGGTTTGCCTCTCCCGGTGGGTTTGAAGGCACACTCTACTAGAGCTGTAGGTGCCTCCTGGGCCTTGCGACATAGAGCGTCTGCTCTACAGGTGTGTCAGGCGGCCACTTGGTCCAGCCTGCACACTTTTTTCTAAGCACTATATGGTGCATGCCCATGCCTCTGCGGATGCGAGTTTGGGCAGGCGGGTTCTCCAGGCGGCGGTTGCCCACCTTTAAAGGGAACCATGTGTTTTCCGTCTTGTTGAGGAACTCTTCCCGCCCTGGGGTATTGCTTTAGGACATCCCCATTGTCTGGGTCTCCCATTATGATGACCAGAAAAAAGAGAATTTTGTTTACGTACCGTAAATTCTTTTTTCTTTAATCATCAATGGGAGACCCAGCACCCACCCAGTTGTTCCTTTGCATGTTTTGCATTTGCTCTGTTCTCTGTTGAGACAGTGTTTGCCGGGTTGTTGAACCGTTTTGTGTACGGCATTCTTCCCGATGTTTCGGGTGTGGTTTATTTCCTCCTCGCAGCTTGTAGACCAAACTGAGGATGTTCCCTGCGGTAGGGGTTTATAAGCGGAGGAGGCGGTGTCTACAAACTTGTAGTACCTAGTGTGACCTCCGGAGGGCAGTGCCCTAAACCCCATTGTCTGGGTCTCCCATTGATGATTAAAGAAAAAAGAATTTACGGTACGTAAACAAAATTCTCTTTATTTCTACACCTGTGCATTTACTTTTTTTTCTCATCGCTTCTGTTTCAGGAAAACTTGGAATTATCTGCCTAGAAGATGTGATTCATGAGTTGTATTCAGCAGGAAGTAACTTTACAGCAGTAAATAAGTTTCTATGCCCCTTCGAGTTGTCTATATCCCGTCATGCAGGCATTAACCGGAAAGGCTATCTTACTGAAGTTGGCGATCCTGGAAACCGAGGTGCTGGCATTAACCAGCTCATAAGAAAGCTCAATTAAAGGTGAATAGTTGGCTGGTAACCTTACAGTGAATGTGAGCTGAAATGGTCTAATCTATAATTTGATAACCTTTTATAGTGGTGGAATGTTTTTTGGTTAAGTATCTCTAAATACCCCACATAGGTCTGGAGTTAAATTACAGGTCTTTCTACATGCTGTTTTATATTGAGTTTAAAGGGAACCAACCACCCCAAATGACCCCCCCGGACTGTATATGTGTCCCTACACCCAGCACACACATTTGGGGCAATCGTTTTTGCTAAAAAAAACTGTTTAGTAGAATCTAAGATATAGCTTTATGAAGTTTAATAATAAATCAAGACGAATGGGTGTTACTTAGCTTGGTCCTCGTGCATTTCTTCGTGCCTGTCAGCCTCCTCTCCCCTCCTCCCTTCAGTGAAGCCCTTCTGTGTTGCCGAAAATGGCCTGCCTGTCTGCTGCTGCCTGATAAATTATGCACGCCCATCTCTGCACCTAAGAGCCTGGCCGCGTCATGAAGGGGGCGGGGCTATATCGCGCCATGAAAGGGGGCGGGGCTCTGGCATGACGCGATCTAGCCCCGCCCCCTTCATGACGCGGCCAGGCTCTTAGGTGCAGAGATGGGCGTGCATAATTTATCAGGCAGCAGCAGACAGGCAGGCCATTTTCGGCAACACAGAAGGGCTTCACTGAAGGGAGGAGGGGAGAGGAGGCTGACAGGCACGAAGAAATGCACGAGGACAAAGCTAGGTAACACCCATTCGGCTTGATTTATTAAACTTCATAAAGCTATATCTTAGCTTCTACTAAACCAGTTTTTTTAGCAAAAACTATTGCCCCAAATGTGTGTGCTGGGTGTAGGGACACATATTAACAGTCCGGGGGGGTCATTTGGGGTGGTTGGTTCCCTTTAAGAGAATCTATCTTTTTTCTCCCCATCTGGGGGCAGTAGAAAAGGGGCAGAACTTTCTACTTTGCATATACAGAAAAGTTTCAAGCATTTGTTGAGGGCTAGGAGAGACCAAGTTCATGAATATGGAGGACAACATAGGAGATCGTTTGTAGACTAGGAGAGATGCCGCAGATAAGATGATGTTATCAAAACTACAGGAAGAAGTAATGTAATTCACCTTGTACTTAAATCAACTTATCTGAGCCCTTAGATACGGAAGTAGGAACCTAGTGACAGATTTCCTATAAATATATGTATTTTTTAACATTATACCTTCATTACGTGTACTGCAGAACTGTTGGGGTCTGTGCCCTGAACTTGCTCTGGAGGGAACACACAAGCCCCGACAGAGCCTGTGCACTCCTTTGTTCATGCTTATGCAGGAGCTGCATATATTACCTGCTGGACTGTGTGCTTCAGAGCATTTTTTTTGTGTGTTTGTCTTTTCTTAACGATCAGTGACAGGGTGGATTTGATTTAAATCACTTGTCGGTAAGGCTTGATTTAAATCAGTAATTTAAATCAAAGTTTCTACCTAAACTAGTTCTTGCTACTTTAACATGCAAGTAGATGAAGATTTTTAGAATCACTTTTTATATTACTTTTTTCTCCCCAGTTTAATGGGTTAATCATTCATATTTGGACACCACTGTTCTGTTGTACTTAGGAAGGAGAAAAATAATCCTGACCTTAATAACAATTTAAATAGATTTATTCAACTGAAACAATAACAACATTACAGCATAAGTTATTTGCTTAAGCAAACATCTATGTTTGTTAACTAATTTGGCTAAACAAAATATATATATATTTTAAGAAACTTACTGTCAGCCCAGCCGACACATAAAAAACTTAAATACTACTGTCCCTGCTGTCCTCTGTAGCTCACTTGTCATCCTCATCTTCATCATCATCATCATCTTCTTTGTTCCTATTCATAATTGGAAAAGAAAAACAAGCTTTCCTGCTTTATTGGGTCCCAACCGATTTCTCAATTTAGAATGAATGAGTCCAAAGGAAGAGAATATTCTTTCAACGCCTGCTGAAGAAGCTACTGCTGTTAAAAGTGAAATCATTACTTGAACAGTCTCTAAATCCAAGCGCTTAAGTGACTTCCACCAGTTTACTGGTGTGACCTTCCTTAAAATATCTTCAGCAAACATATATTTCTTGAATGGTTCCCCCTTAGCTCTGAAGTTTATTATAGTTGCCATTAAAGATGGATGATTGCTGGATACCCATGTCATAGCTAACTCCTCTTCCTCAGCACTTAGGTTTTGACCCTGATATTGGATATTGACAATATTTGCCAAAAAATGAGCTGAAGTCAGTGCTTGTCCCATTCGTTTGTTTACTGCTTGTAATTTAATTCTGTCCATGTGTAGTTCTGTTTTTAAGTGTTCACTCAGTTCCTTCCAAATTTCAACAGCATCCGCAATAAAACAGCTATTTTTCTGTATTTTGTTTAAAGCTTGAGAGAGGGGTTTTAGGAAGCTCAGCATATGTTCAACATTTCTCTTAAGCCCAATGTTGAGGATTTTGGCCGCGACAGTGCCATCTATTTTATCTCGATTTTCTTCACAAAGTGTCATCAGAATAAGCCAGTTTTTGATATACTGCTCAAAACAGTCCACCACAGAGTTCCATCTAACATCTTGTGGGAGCGTTAGCTTGGTTCCACCCATCCTTTTCAGAGCTGCTGCAGCAAAATGATTTTTACGGAAGTATTTAGCATTTTCAACAACATTAGCCTTTTATTTCTGGAACACTTAAGTCTTTGGCTAAGAGGTGCAGCAAATGAGCACTGCAACCATATGTTATTAGCAGCTTTGTATTCCCTCCCTGCTCTTCTAAATCTCTTCTCATCTTGGATACGTTTGCAGCATTGTCAGTGACCAAACTGCGTACTAGACATTTGAATTTTTGTTCACATGTCGTTATAGCTTTTACTGCCACTTCTTGTAAGTATTCTGCTGTGTGTGCATTTCCTGACGTATCAGTTGTTTGTGCAAGGAAGACTTTACCTTCTTCTGTTGTTATACAAGCACATACAATAGGATCATTGTGGACATTACTCCACCCATCAATACTTAGGTTAACAATTTTACCCTCCAGAGCTGTTGCACATTGCTCCATTTCTCTGTCATACACTTGATCCAGCAGTTTCCCTGCAACATCAGCTCTGCTGGGTGGACTGTATCCTGGTCTCAATGACTGAACCATATTAATGAAATGTGGGTTCTCAGTCAGACGGAAAGAAGAGTTCGTTGCATAAATAAACTGGGCAATTTTTTCATCAATCAACTCTTTTTCTAATCTGCTAGTTCTTATCACAAACCTATCTATGGTGGTTCCAGGAGGTAAAGGTTTTTTCTTCCTTTTGGGTGATGGTGATATGTGGCTGTGGGTGTCTGATGATGATGCTGCTGCTAATGAAGCACTATCCTGGATGGATAACTCTGAAACTGTAGAACAGGATGATGGTGGTCTTGGAGGTGGATAGTTTCCAGAATCCATGAATTCCCCTAAACAAAAAAGTCAATGCTGTTATTTTATTTTTTATTATACAATTTCTGCTTATTGTACACAACACATCACTGCCCCTGCCCCAAAAGGAATACCGTATATACTCGTGTATAAGCCGACCCGTGTATAAGCCGACCCCCCTACTTTTGCCCCCAAAACCTGGGAAAACCTATTGACTCGTGTATAAGCCGAGGGTGGACCCCAGCACAGGTATATAGCCCCCAGCAGTGTGGTATACAGCAGCCTCCCCAGTGGTAGTATACAGGCAGCCTCCCCAGTGGTAGTATACAGGCAGCCTCCCCAGTGGTAATATACAGGCAGCCTCCCCAGTGGTGTATACAGGCAGACTCCCCAGTGGTAGTATATAGGCAGACTCCCCAGTGGTAGTATATAGGCAGACTCCCCAGTGGTAGTATATAGGCAGACTCCCCAGTGGTAGTATATAGGCAGACTCCCCAGTGGTAGTATATAGGCAGACTCCCCAGTGGTAGTATATAGGCAGACTCCCCAGTGGTAGTATATAGGCAGACTCCCAGTGTAGTATATAGGCAGACTCCCCAGTGGTAGTATATAGGCAGACTCCCCAGTGGTAGTGGCTGCGGCACCTGTCAAAATAACAAACACTTTATACATCACCTCTCCGGCGCAGCTCCTCCGGTTCCGGCTTCTTCCTTCTTGTGCCGGGCGGCTTCTAGTGCTGTGACCGCGCTCAGGAAATGACGTCATCTCCTGCGCCCGGTCACATGACACCGGCACAAGAAGGAAGAAGCCGGGACCGGAGGAGCTGCGCCGGAGAGGTGATGTATAAAGTGTTTGTTATTTTGACAGGTGCCGCAGCCTGGGGGGGCATACTAAGGAGGGGGGGGCTGTGTATTATTGCTGGGTGCCAGTGTAGTGCAATATGCACGGCATCCCCCCGCTGCTGATGGACGGGGGGATGCCGTGCATATTCATTACACTAATGAGGCGGCCCCACGTGACCGCTCGCGGTCACTGCGGCCCCCTCCTGCCTCCTCCAGCCCCCGGTCACAGACCCCCCCCGCCCCCACAGTATACCGAGTGACTCGCGTATAAGCCGAGGGGGGCACTTTTCAGCCCAATTTTTGGGCTGAAAAACTCGGCTTATACGCAGTATATACGGTATTTGTTTTTCTTCATAACTGTACCAAATGACAGTAACATGCAGTAATAATAAGAAATATAATTTTTCTCACACATGACAGTTCATTCAGTCTTTAGAAATAGGATTCAATGAAAATGTTTACCAACCTGAAGATCCTGCCTGTTCAGAAGTGTTTCTTTGGTCATCTTCATCACCGCACTTCTCATGATGTTGCCTCATTCGCGCCACCAGGCCTTGCATCTCTTTGTTGCATCATTTGCATTTTGCACGCATGCCTGCCTTACCGATAGGCGAAGGAGCTTCATTAAAATATTCCCAAACTGGGTCTCTCTTACGGCCTGCTGCCATTATAAGGAAAGAATGTAATAAACCTCAGATCGTACACACAAACAGATCCAGACTTGTCTGTCTGTGGCTATGCTGCAGTATTGTGCGCAAAGTTTCACTTTAATTTTCTTGTCTGCTTGCCCTTCCTCCTCCTCACACTTATGGCGGGTTTACATGTTGCGATATCGTAGTACGATTTCAATCAAAAGTCACGTGGTTCAATCGTTGGACCCGACATCGTGCTTGCGTTGTATGGTGTGAACGTCCAATACTATGCAGGAACGATGTCAATGCGATATCGGGGATTGAATGAGCGTGCTATTCAATGCCCCGATATTGAAGGAAGATTGAAGTCGGATCGTGCTGTGTAAACGCACAACTACGATGCGATTTGAAACGTCACCCATTGACTCCCATGTTAAGTGTGCGATCCTGGGTTGGGGGGCGTAGACATCGCACGGACGTTGTATTCCGATATCGCAGCGTCTAAACATTCAATGCGATGCGGGAGGAACGTGCACTAATTGCGCGCTCCCGCGCCATTGAATTGCGATATCGGAGCGATATTGAAGCGTGTAAACCCACCATTAGATTCACATTCTTCTTGTGTTGTGCAGATCTATTCCACTCCAAACAATCAGAAACATATTGTCTAACTTCTTGGACTTGGCACTGAAGGGGTTGATTCTGTATTCATAGGTTTGTAGAACAATAGGATTAAGGTCTTTTTCTCAACTCTGTTCATGTTGTAACATTTTTGCCGTGAAGAAGAGGCTGGGACCTGTGCGGAGTCAAATTCAGTTTTGAGAACTGCGTAAGTAAAGCGAGCGTCTGTGATAATATAGGAGAGAAACTGCCCACTAATCCTACAAAAACCTCTGGAAGAGCATGGCATTGTGAATGTTACACATATACAGCCTTTATTCTACTGAGTTAAACAACTCAGCTTTATCTCATGATGGAAGAACCTGTGGATGGTAAAATATTTTCCTCAAAAAGCAGTTTATTGAAAAAAATCCGATTTAAAATAAAAAAAAAAATCCGATTTATTATTTTTTTTTTATTTTATTTATTTATTTATTTTTTAAAACATTGATTTTTATCCACCCTGATCGGTGGGAACCTCAGTAGAAACCATCGTCAAGTTGCAAGACATGAAATGAAGGGGAAAATATAAAAAATATAAATGTAGGTACGCTTTTAAAAGGGTATTTTGGAGCTGCTCATTTCTTCTGAAGTGCACGATACTTGTCATTTGTTCCCCTCTGTTGTCAGGTTTCTGTAGATCTGCTGTCGGTGAGGAAAAATGTAGTGTTTCGAACTTACAGGTGCATCTCAATGAATTAAAATATCATCAAAAAGTAAGTTTATTTCAGTAATTCAGTACATAAAGTGAAACACATATTATATAGGGTCATTACAGAGGGATCTATTTCAAGTGTTTATTTCTATTAATGTTGATGATTATGTCTTAGTCAAGGACAACCCAAAAGCCATTATCTCAGAAAATTAAAGGAGGGAGGATGAATGGTCTGAGAGCTAAATATTACCTAAGTGGGTATCAAAGGCTCACCTTGTTTGATTGTGAGAGTCCATAACCACTATAAAAGCATATTATGGCTGCTGAACTCCCCAGCATGGTGCATATAGAGTAGGGAGGATGAAGGGTTAAAAACCGCACTGCCATATTCCACAAGTCATCAAAGGGTGAATATAATATTGACTGGATGGTGGCCCGATTCTCACGCATTGGGTATTCTAGAATACGTGGGTGCGCGGCGGTACGGTTGTGCGAGTGTGCAGCGGTGGCCCCCTCAGTTCTCACCCGCTCCAGGCTTCTGTACAGCCGCCTCTCACCCTAGCATTTCGTCGTCTTCTTCCTCCAGCATAGACGTCAACAAATTCCAAGGTCTCGGGGTGGAGTTAACAGGGGGCATCATATTAGGCATGTCCAACTGCATAGCCCTGATGTGGTGGGCTTGCCCTTGTTCACGGCCATTACGATGCCCCCTTTGGTAGCTCCACCCCCTGCGGCCTTTGAACTTCTGGAGTCTATGCCACGAAAAGAAGAAGAAGAATGGCGGGGTGAGCAGCGGGCAGAGGGAGCATGGAGCGGCGGCCGGGAGGGAGCATGGAGCGGGTGAGCAGCGGGCAGGAGACTGAGCGAAGGGGGGCCGGGAGACCAGGCGGACTGTGCCTTTTTCGCTGTAACGGAAATCCTGCGTCACTGATTGGTCACGCCCAGCCAGCCACGACCAATCAGCGACGCGAGTTTTGCGTTCGAGACAGTGTGACATGAGTGCAAGGTGAGTGTAGGGCTAAGTGTGAGGTCAGTGCAAGGTGAGTGTGACGTGAGTGTAGGGTGTGTCTGCAGTACCTGGCTCCTGGTGCTGTGTGCGTTTAGCTTAAGGACCTCTGGTGATGTCACAGCCATGTGATCTTGCTCCGGCCATGATTGTGACATCATCAGAGGTCCTGTAAGTATAGAGCTCACGTCACACATAACGACGCACCAGCGATACCGATAACGATACGACCTGGCCGGGATCGCTGGTGCGTCATTTTCACATCACTGTTCATGTCAAATAGCGGGACGGGAAAGCCGACAAGTGAAGTCTGCTTTCCCGCCCGCTATGTGAGTGTAGCGCTGTCGTCTCTGTCACAGCAATCCTGCGTCGCTAATGCGTCGCCAGTGCTTTTTTGTAAAAAACAAAACAAAAACATATTTGCCGGAACGCATTTCAAATTCATTTTCCCTATGCACAGGGTTGCAGAAAGGCTCTCTGCCGCCTGAGTCTAGGGGAGGACCGGGGGGATGGGGTTGCTGTCGGCGGCCGCAAGTGAGGAGCCGGTGGGGGGGTTGCTGTCGGCGGGTGGTGGGGTGGGGTTGCTGTCGGCAGGAGGGGGATTGCTGTCGGTAGCAGCCGCTGGCGATTTTACCTTATGCAGCCGGAGCACGTTATACAGGGCTCCTTGCCGCCTGAGCCTAAAGGCTCATATTGGCCATTGGACAGTGCGGCCCTGCCTATGCGTGGCACACGTCCCCCTGTGTTAAATATTGCCCCCATGCTGCTCTATTCTTCCCTCCTTCAGTGCTGATCTCCCGGTCTCCCTCGTGCTGCTGTGATCGGGCAGAGATAATGCTGCAGAGCTCCTCCACTTCCTGGTTTTGTGCGGTCGTGTGATCGGCACAGCAGAGAGTGACATAATCTCTGCGTGCGATCACAGCAGCAGCCGGGAGACCGGAGAGACACCGGGAGATCAGCGTTGGAGCAGGAGCCAGGAGGTAAGTATAGAGTTCATTATTTTACTATGGCAGCAGCATGGGGGCCATATCTAACATAGAGGGGGCATGTGCCATCACAGAGGGGCGCAGGACCATATAATATGTGCCGCTCCCCCAGCCCATCACCATGGTGTGGTTTCAGCACCATGGTGATGGAGAGCGGCTATGCATTTTATATGAGTGGGAGCAGGAGATCTCCCGCTCCCTCCTGCAGCCTCCGCCAGCCTCCCCCAGCTCACATTTTCCGGTACACCGTACCGTCGCAAAAAAGCACTGTCTGTCGCTGTCGCCAGGTTTTGAATGCGCGCGGCTGTTTTGCATATGCGGCGCTCATTGGTTGCTGCCGATGGCGGCAACCAATTAGCGCTGGCGCGCGATTTCATCGTCAGACACGATTAGGAGATTATATAGTAGATTTGTTAGTCAATTCGTTTCAGGGGCCCCTTGCTCTGGACAAATCATTATCATATTGCCATGTTTCATCATATTTAATCAATATTATATTCACCCTTTGATGTCTCATGGAATACAGCAGCACAGTTTTTTGTTTTTTCTTGTTGTTTTTTTTAACCCTTCATTCTCCCTACTTTCATTTTCTGAGGTAAAGACCTTTTCTCAACATTTACAGAAATAAACACTTGAAATAGATCACTCTGTTTGTAATGACTCTGATATATGCATTTCACATTTTGTATTGAATTACTGAAAAAAATTAACTTTGATATTCTAATTCATTGTGATGCACCTGTAACTATGGTAACCCAATGGGACCTCATGATCATGTCAGGAGCAGCTGATGAACACACAGCCATAGGCAAACACGAATTCAAACCAATTGTTGATACCGGAGATTGCCAGCAGCAGGTGGATGGTTAAACATCAGTGATCAGAGCTAGTTCTGACCCCTGATGGTAGAGGCAGGTGCAGGCTGTATAACTCGGCCTGCATCTGCCATGTATGGATTGTGCAGTGTTCTTGAGCCTGAGCTATACATGCGCACTCGGCATTTGGAAGGGGTCAATAAACAGGGATGTGTTCACGGGTAGGTGAGTAGAAGAAACTTTGAACCCTAGAAGAAGCCCCATATGTTCTGTGCCCATACCATGTTGTTTTGCCATCAGCTAACTTATTTTATTTATTTTTTTTCCAGGCCCACATTTGTGAATCGCCAGTGCCCTTTAGAGTGACTTTCAGTGATTTATTAAGACAGACGTGCTGTTCGCTCACATGCTTGTTGCATATGATGGATTGCTGCTCAGAGAACTTTTCACCAAAGAGCAGCAGGAACTCAAACACGTTTGTCTGACTGACAACTTCCAGCCTCCTAACATCATCTAGCCAAGGGGAATTGTACATTGACTGTAAAGTTTACCTTTTGATTTTTTGCAACCTCCAAAGTACTTGGGCCTATGAAAATGGTTGACTTGTGTGGCCATGGACGGCGGACTTGAGTACTGTCATTGTGTATATATGAGTGATGGAATGAGTCACCTGCTTTCCAAGCATATTTTTGGGATATATATTAAAGTTCATATGTACAACTGTATTTGGACTGGAAAAACTCAGTGCAAAAAATCCGCACAGGAATCACACAAAAAGCTCTGTTATAATAAAAAATATTTTTTTCAGTTTTTAGCAAGTGTTATCAAAAAAGTATCAAAAGCAGGGCTATTGGTCTGTACGTTTTTTTGCAAAAAATATACGCGAGCTGCCTCGTCACGGTTGCCCTGACCGAGGCAGTCCCTAGCTGCTGTATTCAATTAAAACCTGCTTGTGTCTGAACATACCTCAATACAGGCTTCAGCCAGGACTTCACTCTGTGGGCTTACCTGTGAAGCTGCTTGTGTGTGAACTACTCATAAGGGAAGGGTGGGTCACAGTTATTAATCGCATTCATCAGTGTGCACGACTCATTATTGTCTGGTCAATGTATTTGGAGTGGATTGTATATATTTGAAGGGAAGAAGTCATGCATATTCTGTAGACTGCTCTTAGCGTTATTCAATAATAAGATTTGTCAGCTGGTTTGTTGCAGTTGGGTCTTTGCACAAAAAATCCTCAACTGAGCCCAATGCAGGGGAATAGGTGTGGATATTCCTCATTCGTCTTGTCAGTACTAATAATTATCTTTAAACACCAACCAATTTTACAATAAGGGATATTGCAAACAACTAAAACGACAAGTGAGCAAAACAGATGAATAAAGGAGTGGTTCCTGCCCACAGGTATCCCTCTGGCTGTTCAGTGCCATCCAGCACAACGAGACAGATGAAGGGCTGAAGCCAGTGGGGCACACAGCTTTCCGCTGCCGCTGTTGCCCAACATCGCCGCTATCCAGATCCTTTGGATGTGGATAGCGGTGTTACGTTGGAGGAGGAGACTTTTGTGTGTGTGTGTTTGGAATCTTAATGTATATATGAGGCTATGTGGGGCTTAAAGGGATCCTGTCACCCCCAAAACACCTCCTAAGCTCTTAAAACCTGTCCCTAGTGCATATTAACACTTTCCCTACACTCCTTTTTGCTCCTAAATGCACCTAATCAAAGTGAAGAAAAACGTTTTATAAGTACCTGATTATTGATGCTAATGAGTGACTATTCATAGTCACTCATCCAGGCAGCCCCTCTTCATGATATCACGCCTATTCAGGCGTGATCTTCCTAATAGATTCAAAATCGTGCCTCTCTGCGCGCCTCCCCACTGTCCCATTACGCACGGGCTTCAGATGGGGCATTATGACGCGATTCGCGTCATTTCCTAGCGCCGGGTGACGTAGTACACCCGCGCCGCTCGCTTTGAGCTTCAAGTGCCCCACTGCGCATGCGTGCGGGAGCGCACTGCGCATGCGTGCGGGAGCCGGAACAGAGCGGCCTGTGTCTCCGGATCGCAGGCACAGAAGAGGATTCCATTCCTCATAACAACAGTACGGCGGTCCCATTACAAACCCCTAAGTTAGGGGTTTGTAATGGGACCGCCGTACTGTTGTTATGAGGAATGGAATCCTCTTCTGTGCCTGCGATCCGGAGACACAGGCCGCTCTGTTCCGGCTCCCGCACGCATGCGCAGTGAGGCACTTGAAGCTCAAAGCGAGCGGCGCGGGTGTATACGTCACCTGGCGCCAGGAAATGACGCGAATCGCGTCATAATGCCCCATCTGAAGCCCGTGCGTAATGGGACAGTGGGGAGGCGCGCAGAGAGGCGCGATTTTGAATCTATTAGGAAGATCACGCCTGAATAGGCGTGATATCATGAAGAGGGGCTGCCTGGATGAGTGACTATGAATAGATAGTCACTCATTAGCATCAATAATCAGGTACTTATAAAACGTTTTTCTTCACTTTGATTAGGTGCATTTAGGAGCAAAAAGGAGTGTAGGGAAAGTGTTAATATGCACTAGGGACAGGTTTTAAGAGCTTAGGAGGTGTTTTGGGGGTGACAGGATCCCTTTAATGTACAAAGACAGATGTCTCTGCATGCCTCTTAGGGTATGTTCACACAGTGCTTTTTTGCTGCGGTTTCTGCCTGCAGTTTACCATTGGTTTTATGGTAATGTATGCTAATTTGTTCCTGCAGTGTTGATTCCCCTCAAAACCAATGTGTTTCACAGAAACGCTGTGCCCACACATTAGATTTTGTTCTCTGGAGACAGTGTAAACACCACAGGATTTGCTGAATTTTTGTTTTCCAGCAAAACCTATGATTCTAGGATTAGCTGTCCCAACACATTGGTTTTTGTTTGGTGAAGAAAGTGGAAACACTTCAGGTTTTGCTGTGTTTTAGATAGAATGAGCATGTCAGTTACACTGGGGAACACAATTTTTTAGGAGTTGGGTAAGACAACTGTTCTTAATTAATTTTTGGATGCTGAATCCAGAAATGATCTCAGTTTTTCTCAATCACGTCAAGTTTTTGAACTATAGGATTTTTGTCTTCTCAAAAATATGTAAACTACTGTACCTAAAAAGTGTTTTTTGTTTTTTTTAAAAATAGCACAAATATGAACAAAAAATGAAATGTATAAGAAATAGGCATGACAAATGTTTTTTACCACTATCATATGCCCCGTAGCTCTATATGAGTCGAATTGTAATCAGATAACAAGTCTTATTACAGACTAGCTGTGAGCCCGATGCAAATGCATCGGGTGTCTAGAATATTTTTAAATTTTTTTTAAGATTTTCAAATAATAATCCAATTATTCCAATGACATCTTTACACCAACTACATATATTTGTATGGTTGATATCATTTAAGGAAAATTGAACTCTTATGTTGTAAGGGTCTTAGAACACAAAGTAGCAATACTTCTTAATATGTCAATTGTTTGAATTGATGAATTAACAGTACTAATATATGTATCAGCCACTTTGTGTCAGCCCACCAATCGCGTCAAGATGCCCTTACGCCTGGTGGGACCTACTCTAACTAAATCCGAATTGTTATAATTTAAATATTTTTAATAGCTGGATTTTTCTTAGATTTTTTGAGGATTGTGATGTAAATAATAAAATTTTGTAAATTGATACAGAAGAAGTTACCAACTACAGACTTGCAGCAATATCCATACAATAACAAAAAAACTTGTAGTTAACCTACAGTAAATGGAGTTAACATAGCTTCAGCAGGTGCATAAGATGCATCCACTAACTAACCACAGTTAACTGCAGTTGATGTGGATGACACTGCCGCAACTATGTTGTCTGCACAAACCGCAAGTTAAGTACAAATTACATATATGCAATTATGAAAATTACAGCAAGTATGTTCTTGGTGAGTCCTTCATGAACAATTATTATCATTTAGTATATTCCTCAACAAAGTGAAAAAATCTAAGAAAAATGTCGTGGTAAAATCTAATTAATAATTTATGTTTGTCCCTATCTATCTAAACATGTGGAACACACCTTGCTAATGAGATGTGTGTGAACAGCCGTCCCACCCGTCTCTTAGCTGTTCACAAAAACCTCTCCCTTTAAAGAATAACAATCAAATCTCTCAGCACGTAAAGCACTGGAGCTTTAAATAGTGGTTTCTATCACCCTGTGATAAAATCAGAATGATACACATCTCCAATGAAATCTGAAATGTGTTTTTCCACAAACATTGTATAAACTATGCACATAAAAAACTAAAATTGAAAAGACTAAACTAATTTTTTTTTTTTTTTTTTTTTAAATAGAAAAGGTAAAAATATAAAATATGCAAAAGTTCATCCCAAAATATTCCGATAGACAATATTTTTGGTGAAGACTTTCTCACAGTTAGGCACCAATTTGCCTTGAATGCATGAATCCACCACTTTCATCTTCACATTACATCGTCTCTTCACACGTGAGAAAGCCACATATAATTGTCCATGACCAAAAACAGGTTCTGGCAAATAAATCCCCACTTTCTCCAAAGTTTGTCCTTGGGATTTATTTATGGTCATGGCAAAGGCAGGCTTCACGGGAAATTGCCGACGTCTTAGTTTGAAAGGCAATCCAGTCTCTGATGGACAGAGATCAATTCTTGGAATGAAGACTACATTTCCTTCATCCGAGCCAGAAATTACTTTTGCTTGTATCAAGTTCTCAAACAAAGCAATAATAATCATCCGAGTCCTGTTGCAAAGTCCTTTTCTGCTGTTAAAATTACGCAAAAGCATTATAATTGTACCAACTTTTAATTTCAGGAGATGAGAAGGCATTCCTGTTGGTGTTAGAGAATTTAGAAATTCCACGGGATATTGTTCGGGATTTTCCGTCTCATCTGGATCAATGGAATCATGGCTCATATATTCCATGTATTCTCCAGGAATACAATCCATCACTTTTGAATTGATCAAATCCACAGCGTCATTTTTGGGACAAAGAATGGCATGTGATGCAGCATTCTGAATACTTTCGTCATTATTCACATCAATGACAATGTTTTCACCAAATATGTCCAAGATTAAAGAGCCAGTGCAGATCATGTCTTGCGGGATCTCAATGACATCATCACCAAGGTTGTAATCATTGGACAATTCTCCATTTCCCAATTGAATTAACCAATTGCTATATTCAGAATCAATGGAGCGCATGTTGTTAATGAGCGCCAATTGATTGAAAAGCTGCCATTGTCGTGAATATTTAATGCAGCTCTCTACGATGTCTGTCCTTGTTCCATGAGAGATGATAGGAAGACACTGCCGAAAGTCTCCTCCCAGAACAATGACTTTCCCTCCAAAGGGTAATTTATTTTTCTTGGAGATATCAGTTGTCATGACATCCCGTAATAATTGATCAATTACATGCAAAGCGTATTTTGACAACATAGTAGACTCATCGATGATGAAGAGTTTGGTAGTCTTCAAATGTTGGGCCGCATCAGTATCATTTTTGATTCTTGAAACAGATGTCTCATTAATTGGTATTGGTATGCCATACAGTGAATGGATAGTTCTTCCTCCTTGCAATAGATTAGCAGCAATCCCTGTACTGGCTGCAGGTGAGACAACTTCTCCTTCTCCTCTCAGTTCATGAATCAATAGATGATAGAGATATGTTTTCCCACTTCCACCGGGACCGTCAAGGAAAAAGCACTTTGGCTTATCACTTGTATCCTCTAAAGCTTTATGGATTACATTATAGGCCAAACGTTGTTGATCATTTAAGGTGGCTTTCATTTCATGTGCTCTTACTAACTCTTCTTCTTTATTGTATTGAGGACGAATGTGTGGTTTTCTTTTTGGGCGTGGCAGATTAAAATCAATAAAATGTTTAGCATGAAATTTTAAAACATGTTCAACATCAGTCATGGCATATCCTTCACAATGCTCACAATCATCAGTGTCAGGGTGGTAGGCATGGCAGTAATCTTGAACGAAGTGTTGTTTAAATTCTTGCCACAACTCCAGGGGATGATTAGGAGGACCAAAGACACATATATATGCAAACATGTCACGGAGCTGTGCAGGCATATTGAGAACACAGGCATCCAATAAAGTTTTTCTCCAAACACTGTCATCAAAGAGCAATCCAAGGGCTAATGCCGCCTCTTTAAACGTTGGGTATGTGACTTCCTTAACAGTCTTAAGGTTGTCAAAACTTGTAGCTCCTTTAACATGGAGTAACAACAGCCTTAAAAAATAACGTTCTTGTTCTTGAATACTAACAGTGTAGAGTCTACCAATGACTGAAGCACCTCCTCTCCTTCTAACTTCCCATGCACCTTCTTTCCAAACATAATGCTCCGGAATTTGACGATATAAGTACTCCCGAGCATTGGGATCATTCTCATTGAGGGTAAAGTAGGCCATGAGTGTTGATTGTCTGTCCATTGAATAACTGATGTTGTCCGCAGAATCACCCTCGTGAAAAAAAAGTGATTGTGAATGAGGCAGATGTACTGCAAGACGAATAATGCTGTGAGATTGTCTATGCATTTGGAAAGCAAAGATTCGCCAAGCTGCCTCTGGTGCACTGACATATCTGGAATCCATGAATTTATGAGTTTCATCGTGTCTGATGTTGGTTTCACAAATTTCCACATTGGCTTTGTCATGACCTTTGTACACATATTTAAAAAGGTATTTTACGCTCTGAATGGAAGCACATATTTCCACATTGATATGGCACTTATATTTTAATAGAAGGAAAGGGTTATATGGAACCACCCAAGAATTATCAATCATCTTGGAATGGTGTGGAAAAGAAGGTCCTTCGTTTCTTTGATAACTTGGATATGCATCCTCAGGTATAACAGTTTTTGTTTGAAACTTTTTGGGAAAAGCTTTTTTACACTTTCCATTCTCCATACATGGAGAATTGGGATTGTGTTGTCCACAGGGGCCATGGATCATGTGTTGCATGACAATTTGATGGAGCACAGGGTAATGTAATGGATCAGGAATTTCAGCCCAAACAGTATTGTCCACTTCCACCTCAGTTCTTAGTTTTGAGTTGGCATCCAGAATAATTAGAATGTGAGCATGTGGTAGGCCTCGCTTTTGAAATTCTATCACATGAACCATAGCACAAACCTTGCCAAAAAATCCAGAATTAATATCTTTCAAAAGGGCTTCAAGTTTAATCCTGAATACACGTGCCACTAAATCCGGGCGATGTGCAGCACGCTGCCATGGCTGTAAATTGGTTGCAATTTCACTCCATTTCGGATTACAGGTCATCGTTATAAAAAGATCTGGTCTTCCAAATTTAGTTACAATTGCCATGGCATCTTGATACCTCTGCTGCATGTTTCGGGGACTTCCCTCAAAGGAAGATGGTAAAATTACGGTTTTGCCAATAGGGATTCCTTTTTCTACGGATTTTCTCAGCAAATGTTCTTGAAGGAGACAATAATCTTCCACCTTCAAATCCTTCTGGTGTTGTCGTATAAAATTTAAACGATTGGCCTCGATCTTTACATAGGCATCCACCAAGTACTGCTGCGTCAGTTTACCTCCATTAAGGACAGGATTGAATTCTGTCCGTACTGACAGCAAATAACAGTAATACTGCAGCTGTGTCACCCTGCGAACATTTTGGCCTTGCTGCATGAGTGATTCATGCCACCCTTGCTCTCCATGAGGGAAAAACAATGGATACAGTAATGCATCCAAATTACTGTGTAAAATACTTATTTGCTGTGTTTTGGGAGCCAACGGATTATTTATGTCTGGTTTTAGATGTATTAAAATGTCTCTATTAAATGGTGGCTCTCCATCAGCATTTTCAAAGATGACTGCAACTTCATGGACAGTAGGGTTGTTATACCGTCTTGGGTCTTGCTCTCTATCTTGTTTAATTGCCATGATGATATTAGGCATTTTTGTGCCATGTTCCAATGCTTTCTGTTCTTCCTCTTCCTCCACTTGCCGTAACATTTTGTAAGCTGAAACAAAGGGATTAATACCTTCCAATTGCTCAGCAATAATTCTCATCAAGGCTGGATTACATTTCAGATTTTCTGGAGACTGTAGGCGTTGTTCAGTAGCAGTAGCACTATCCAAAATATAGAGCTGTGCATATGCTGGAACTTGACCTTCAGCGGGGTGGAGAGTTCCAGTTCTATGGTAAATTTGGCCGTGAATCCGGAAACAATAAGGACCGTGTCCAGGTGGTTGAGAAACACTTGCACCCATGGAAGCAAATGCAAAGGAACTATTAATGCTCCTGATATTCTCCATGAGATTTTTACTATATGGGCTGTCTCCTTTCAGTAAAGTAGTGAAGAGCTCAGGGTACTGAGGTAATGGTACCTTAACTTTGCCCTTGTGACAACAAAGGGAGAACTGTCCATCAGATGGCCTTTCAGCCTCAAAATGTTGTGCTTCACAATAATGACATAACACATTCATGGGCCACACAGGTATGTTCTAAAATACCGGTATCGTCATCAGTAAAGCCAATAGGGATTGATGACGTTGGTGAAGTGAGCAACCGATGACCTTTTTTGTAGATGCCTACATAAATAAGGCTAGCTGTGTAGAAGTTTCAACACATTCAAGAAAAGAAGTAGTGACTGAAGACTTCTTACTGAGGTTTTTTTTTTTGGCGTAGTTGACGCTGTGAGGCAGCCAAATGGGCCAAACGGCGTTGTTTTGAGGTGGGTGACATAATTTCTAAACGCTTGACTTTAGCCAATTTGTGTCTTGTGATGGCAGAAGCAGTCTTGTCTGTTCTTGTTTTAGAAGAACCTTTGCACTTCACTTTACCCGTGCCAGATTTTGAAGGCAGTTGAGATTCAGAAAGTGTTGGAGACACAGATATGGACACCATATCAGAGGTAGATGGTTTTCCTTGCACCTTCACCTTTTGTTGTTTGCGGCCAGATGCTGTAGGCAGTTGAGTGTCAGAAAGTGTTGGAGACACAGATATGGACGCCATGTCAGACGTAGATGGTTCTCCTTGCACCTTCACCTTTTCTTGTTTTCGGCCACATGTTGTAGGCAGTTGAGTTTCAGAAAGTGTTGGAGACCCAGATATGGACGCCATATCAGACGTAGATGGTTCTCCTTGCACCTTCAGCTTTTGTTGTTTGCGGCCAGATGTTGTAGGCAGTTGAGTTTCAGAAAGTGTTGGAGACACAGATGTGGACGCCATATCAGAAGTAGATGCTTCTCCTTGCACCTTCACCTGTTGTTTTTTGCGTCTTTTTCGTTCCACCTCAGCTTTTTTGGTCAACCGACTGCTTCTTTCTTCAGCAGACTCCTTTGCAATTCTTTTATTCATATCCTCCTTGAGCTTAAGCAAACGGAGACATCTTTTTTCCGGATCTTCCTGACCACGCTTCTTGCGCTGGCGTGCAGCATTGCTAGCTCTAACAGAGCTTTTTGGTTTGTCAGAGCTCATATTGAGCACAGTACAGGAAAATGTATGCAATAATAGCTACAGTATATTATTTAAGGAAGCAATGAATATACATTCTGCATAGCAATATAGTCAAAGTAATAATATTTATATTGTTTTTTTTATTATATACAATATATTTTTATATATAAATTATATCATAAAAATATATTCAAAAAAATAACATCAGCGTTTTTCGTAATTCGCAGGAGATGCAGTAAAATAACCACATCTGCCGCGTTTGCCGCATTACCGTTACACTTATGGCGCGCTTGTGTTTTTTGCCATGCAAAGTATAGACTTACTTGCAGCAGGTGCAGCAATTGCGGTTTTGCACTTGCAGCAGGTGCGGCTGTAAAAAAAACCTCAGCTGACCGCGGTTTTTTTTTTGCGGCCGCACCTGCCGCAAGTGCAAAACTACATTTGGCGCAACTACGCCTATACTTTGCATGGCACAAACCGCAACCGCGCCGCAAGTTCCGCAAGTTCCACAAATTACCGCAAGTTAAAACGAAAAATACATTGGAATGGCGCATTTATGCCACACGTGAGCCATTATGCGGAATGTGCAGAAGCGATTATTTTTCCCACAAATTCCTCATAAAAAGGTATTGTGAAAGGTCTCAAAGGCAAGAATAAAATTAAAAATCAAAAGAAGTCACCAAAGAAGTTAATGAAGTAAGGAGCATTATTTACATATAGATGACTAATCGATGTGAAAAGAATTTTAAAAAGATAATATAGATTAAATATTGAGGCACTGACATAATTTCAGACCAAAATTTAATATAAGGCTGAAAAAGATTTATATAATTGTGTATCATATAGATCAATAATCTATTTAATACCAATATATACAATATATTTTTATATATAAATAATATCATTAAAATATATCCAAAAAATATATTATATATATTATTAACTTAAATAAATTATGTATATTATATATAACAATTTATTATAATGTGTATATATATATATATATATTACATATCTATATATATTATATATATATAATATTAAATATATATATATATATATATATATATATATATATATATATATATAATATTAATATACTATATAATTATAATATATATATATTATAATATATATATATATAATTTTCATTTATATATATTATATATATATATAATATATTATAATATAATATCTCTATATATATAATATAATAATGAATATATTAATAAATAATCAATTATATTGGGCCAAAAAGATATCTTTAGCTGATATGGTAGGGATGAGGTTCCAGCACAGGTTTTCCAACGTCCGTCCCACAGGATCACCAAAGCAGGAATAATTTGTGAGGAAAAGTTATAGAAAACACTATAAAATGACAGATTAAACACATTATTACAAAACCGCACTTGCCGCACCTGCCGCAGGTCCCCCTATAATTTGTATGGGGCTTACCGCAACCGCGCCGCACGTGCGGCGCGTTGCGGTAATCCTTATGGGATTACCGCACCGCGCCGCAGTGCTCGCACTTAGCCAGCGACTCGCAATGCGGCGCGGTTGCGGTAATCCTTATGGTGATTACCGCAACCGCGCCGCAAGTGCTCGCACTCAGCCAGGACTCGCAATGCGGCGCGATTGCGGTAATCCTTATGGAGATTACCTTCTAAGGCGACTCGCTATGCCCGCGCAGCGGGCATGGCGAGTCAGCAGCGAGTCAGAGACTCGCTCTTCTACAATCCCCAGCTAGTTAATCTATATATATATATATATATATATTATATCTAGGGCATGGCGAGTCAGCAGCGAGTCAGAGACTCGCTCTTCTAGAATACCCAGCTAGTTAATCTATATATATAATAATTATATATATATATATAGATTAATATACAATTAATATATATATATATACTAATACTAATAATATATACATATATATAATATGGCATCTATATATATATATATATATTAATCTATATCTATATATCTATATATGTATATCTATATATCTATATTTTTATATAATTATGAAAATATAAAGAAATAATTGATTATATTGGGCCAAAAAGATATATATGTATATATATATATATATATATATATATATCTATATATATCTATATATATCTAAGTATATATCAAAAAAATATATATATATGTAATTATATATATATAATATATAATAATTATATATATATATATATATATATATATATATATATATATATTATAAATATATATATATAGATTAATATACAATATACAATATATATATATACTAATCATATATACATATATATAATATGGCATCTATATATATATATATATATATATATATATATATATATATATATATTAATCTATATCTATATATCTATATATGTATATATATCTATATTTTTATATAATTATGAATATATAAAGAAATAATCTATTATATTGGGCCAAAAAGATATGTATATATATATATATATATATATATATATATATATATAAATATACAATATATATATATATGTACTAATCATATACAAATATATAATATGACCTCTCTATATATATATCTATATATATATCTATATCTATATATATTAATCTATATCTATATCTCTATATATCTATCTGTATATATATCTATATCTATATCTATATATATAGCTCTCTCTCTCTCTCTCTCTCTTATATATATATATATATATATATATATATATATATATATATATATATAATTATGAATATACAATAAATAATCAATTATATTGAGCAAAAAAAGATATCTTAGCTGATCTTGAAGGGATGAGGTTTCAGCACTGGTCTTCCGACGTCCGTCCCACAGGATCACCAAGGCATGATCGATTAATAATAATAATTAATATTAACACTAATAATAATATTAATAATTAATAATAATTAATAATCGATTATATTGGCCCAAAAAGATGTCTTGTAGGGATGAGGTTCCAGCACTGGTTTTCCGACGTCCGTCCCACAGGATCACCAAGGCAGGAATAATTTGTGAGGAAAAGTTAAAGTAAACACTATAAAATTGCATCAGGGGGAGCATAGTGATTGGTAGACAAAGGGGAGTATAGTGATTGGTAGGCAAAATGTGTTGCCACCCAGCAACAGCGCAGTCTGCCACGGGATTTTTCGCGGGCAAACATTACCGCAAGTGCAAAACCGCACCTGCCGCAAGTCTTCCTATACTTTCTATGGGGAGTGCTCGCACTCAGCCAGCGACTCGCAATGCGGCGCGATTGCAGTAATCCTTATGGGGATTACCGCAACCGCGCCGCAAGTGCTCGCACTCAGCCAGCGAGTCGCAATGCGGCGGTAATCCTTATGGAAGCGAGCATTGCGATTCGCTGGCCGAAAATAGAACCAGAGGCTCGGCCACAAAGCTAGCGATTTCCCGCTGAGGCTAGCGACTCGCTACCTGAGCGGGAAATCGCTAGCTTTGTGGCCGAGCCTCTGGTTCTATTTTCGGCCAGCGACTCGCAATGGCCGCTTCGCGGCCATTGCTCGCACAAACCTAGCGACTCGCAATGGCCTCGCGGCCATTGCTCGCGCAACTAACGACTCGCGTTGGCCGCTACGCGGCCAATGCTTCGCCGTGGTGACGTCAGAGTGTGACATATCCACGACGTGCCGGGGTCCGACACAAAACGTGCTACGGCAATTATATAGTAGATATCAGTGCAATTGTGCTTCTCTGGCAGGTAAGTTGTGGAGGAAAAACTTGACGCGCTAGAAAAAAACTGACTACATTTTTGGAATCAGCATGTCAATTTTAGTGTAAATCGGCTCAAAAACCTAACTCAGCAGAAATTTTTTTCAAATTGTTCCCCAGTGTTATTAGCTGAACTTTTGCTAAAGTGGAAACACCTGTGGTATTTCCATTTTCTGTAGAGAAAAAAAAAAGTGTGTGAAAGCTTTTCACTGATCACATAAGTTTTGATGGAAACCAAAAACTCAGGATTAGATTAGCATAGATTTACATAAAACCAAGGCAAAACCTGATCTCAAACGCAGCACAACCTTCCTGTGGGCACATACCTTCTGGTTTATTTCTGCTAAACACTTTGAGCACTTTGAAGGTACCGTCACACAGGGACATTTCGCCGGCGATGTTGCCGGCGATCGCGAGAGCGCGCATCCCTGACAACATCGCCGGCGAGATGTCACACTGAGCAACTTACCGGCGATGTCGCCGGCTAGTTGCCGCAGCTATCGCTCGCTGGGTTGCCCAGCAACCCAGCGAGCGATAACCCGCAATGTTGGATAGAGGCGGAATCGCCCGTAACATTGCGGGTTGCCGCGTCACACAGGGCGATCAGGCAGAATCGCCTGAGCAACATCGCCAGGTTTCCCAACATTGTTGGGAAACCTGGCGATGTGACTCAGGCGATTCATTGCCTGATTATCGCCCTGTCACACGAGGCAACTCGCCGGCGATGTCGCCGCAACCTGGCCACGCCCCTCGGTTGCCGGCAACATCGCCGGCGATATCTCCCCGTGTGACGGTACCTATAGGGTATTTCACTGATCTGTATGTTACGTCCGTCAAGTGTGAACATCTCTTGATTTGCAATCTCTGCTGTGACGTTTTTCTAATTGCTTTTAACCAGGTAAATTGTGTCCTACCTCCCTGCAGACACTTCCAAAATATTCAGATCTGGTGTAGGGAGAGCACGTGTGCTATATTTTTCTAGAGTAATATTTTTGAAGTGTCTCCCAAGTTGGAAAGGGCCGAAGACACATAAGATATGCTGGAGCCTAAACTCTTTAGTGACTGAATCAATTTTTATCTTAATGACCAGACCAAATTTTACAATTCTGACCAGAGACAATTTATTACGTAATAACTCTGGAACGCTTTAAAAGATCCCAGTGATTGAGCTGGCTTTTTCGTGACATACTGTACTTAATGTTAGTGGTAAATTTAGGCTATTATTCGTGACAAAATCAGGAATTTCTCAAATGTCACAATTTTAAAATTTTGGCTTTAGGGCATAAAAATTCAGTTATGCCACATAAAATAGTTAATAAATAACATTTCCCACAGCATTGCTTTACATCAGCACATTTTTTACATTACAGTTAAATTTTTGCCATATAACGGATCACTTGCAACAAGATTGCGGTCGCCCTAATTAATTCCCTATGGGACTTGCGGATATGTGCGGCACTTGTGATAAGTCAAAAAACCGCTGCTAGCAGCGTTTTATTTCTGTTGCGGCAACTGCCGGATTGGGGCAAAACCGCATTTGTGCTGCACATGTCCAAGTCCCATAGGGAATGAATTAGGCTGACTGCAGTCTTGCTGCAAGTGATCTGTTATGCGGCAAAACTACTGGATCTGCCGCAACTGGTGAAAAATGCTGATGTGAAAGTACCCTTATTTACATAGTACTGCGCGCTTGTACTTCCTGATTATTCACTTCACTGGCTTCAACAACCAATCACAGGCGCACCCTCTGTGTCTCACATAAGTTGAGGGAGACAGAACAGAAATTGTGCAGCTCACCGTGTAAGCATCCAGGACTCCCAGGCAGCTGGAATGGGTGACTGGCATCCACTCGTAACAATGCAATAGAAAAGAAATCTGGGGTTACTGTTCAGATGCTAAATAAAAGGTCTTTATTCACAATTCTTCATGTAAACTTTGACACCAAATTTCCTATTGCCCACTCTTTGACAGCATCTGTGATTGGCTGTTGCGCCCCTCCCTCATTGTGCAGGCATCTGTGATTGGTTGCCATTGGCAACAAACCTGCTCTCGTTAAGGGTGTAAAAATTATTTAAAAAAATTAACATAAGGTTTCACTGTATTTTTGTTTTAGTGCAGACAAAGTGTGCAGCTACAGGCTACCACACCGAGCTGCCTGGCTTTACCTTGGTTGGCAATCAGAAACACAGGGAAGAGCAGTTTTATTTTCTCCATCGCCTCATTGGGGGACACAGGACCATGGGTGTTATGCTGCTGTCCACTAGGAAGCGACACTAAGTATATTCTGAAAAAGAAAACAGTGCAGCTCCTCCCCTGCGTTATATACAACCTGGCTGGTCACAGCCTTGCCAGTTTTTGCTTAGTGTTATTAGGAGGTAGATGCGGTCCATAGACCCCATTACTAGTTAGATTTTATTTATTTTTTTCCTTTTTTTCTTCTTAAAAATCTGATAGGGCGACGGTACCTTCGCATACTGATTTCTCAAAAACAGCAACAGACTGGAACGTGGGGTTTTACCTCCACGTATCCCCTTCTGCACCGAGGGATAGGATGCAGGGCGACGGTTCCATCGCGTTACGATACACTCTGCACCTCACATGGTGTTTCCAGCTATACTTCAGGCTCCTCCCCAGTTTCCACAGTTGGGACCCTGTGTTGCAGCGACAGGATTTCCCCATTACTCTGGACGCCTCTACATTCAGGAGCAGTCGCCCTCCTCATACCCCTTTCAGGGTTCTGGGTCGAGGAGCCTCCAACAGGTAACCGAGGGCTCCTTCCTCCATGGGACCCCTGATGTCTCTCCCTTTCCTGTGGACACCTACCCTGTGAGGGGGCTCTCATGGCTATTATCTACTATTTTCCTAAGGGGCTGCATCACTGCCGGCAATTTGAGGCATATTCGCTGCAATTACATATCCTCCGGGCCGCGCTCTTTTTTGGCCGGCTGGTCTAATTTAGCCCCCAACCTTGGCCTACACATATGCGGTATCGCTTCTCACCCGCCCTCTCACCCACCCCGGCTTTTGTCACGCGGCCGGGAACTACTGTCTCGACCGTGTCACTGTGGGCGGATCCTTCTATCCTGGCGCTTCTAGCAGCTCGTGAGAGTTCAATGCACGCCTTTTCTGCCTCGTGCCTCTGCCTACCGGCTCCAGCATCACGCCATCACAGCTCTCCAGAGGGGACACAGGACCCGGTTTCTTGCAGTGCTGCAGTTCCTAGGAGCGGTGAGGAGCACAGCAGTTCCCTGCTGGTGCTTATCACCCCCTCCCTATCCGATTCTGCAGTGCAGCTCTCCCTTGTATATTGCCCCAGGCAGAACACAGAACTACACCTGCACACAGTAAGAGTGCAAATCAGTAAAGTGCAATCTCTCGGCACCTGCTCAGTTAAAACCATGCAGAGCTCTAGAGGTAACAAGCCTCAAGGCTAGCAACCTTTTATGCCTCATGTACTACCTGCAAGGCCCACCTACCCAGTGGTCAAACTACCCCACTCTGCCAGACCTGTGACCAAAACCCTGCTCCAGAGACCCCCACCCTGGCGGGCACAGGGTCTGAGGTATCTAGAGCCCACCGCCTCTGCCGCACCTGTTAGTAACCCCACTCCACCGGAAGGGGCCGTATTCTTGACTCAGTCTATGGAGAAGCTCTCCTCGACCCTCATCCAACCTCTGTAAGGCCGACCCACACCCTACACCTCCGGGCCCTCCGAGCCACAGAAGGAGGATACTGCGTTCCAGAGCACCCCGTCCAGGGGCAATACCCAGGAGTTGGCATCCTCGCCTCAGGACTCTTTATGTAAAGATCCCATAGAAGTTTGTCTCCTTCCCCCTCAAGGAGTTGCCATGACTCTCCATTTCGGGATCAGGACCCTGGTTCTTCCTCATCTCAGGACCTCAATGAGTCGGATCCAGAGCAGGACATGTCCCTTGACTTAGACAGCCCGGATACCCAGGCTATGGTGCAGGATCTGATAACAGCCGTTTATCAGACTCTTAACGTTCATAGCCCCTCTTGTGACACACCTGAACCCACGGTGTCTTTCAAGCGGGCAAAACACCCACACATATTTTGCTCAGACCACCCTATATTTCAGGAAATCTTGACCAAACATAGGGCCTGTCCCGACAAAAGGTTCGGCAACCGAAAGGCCATAGAATCTCGCTACCCCTTCCCACCTACCCTAGGCCAGGACTGGGCAGACTCTCCACAGGTCGACTCTCATCCCCCCCCTTCCCACACACCAGTTCCTGTTTAGCTACTCGTACTCTCCTTTCCCCTTCCAGACGGTTCTTCTATTAAGGACCCAGCGGCAGGTCGAACAATTGGCTCGCTCAATTTTTGAGGCCACCGGTTCAGCTTTGTCCCAGTCATTCGCCTCTGTTTGGGTAGCCAAGGCCGTCATATCTTGGACCAATTCTCTCCGTGATACCCAGTCCCCAGGTAGGTCAGGCCTGGCGGCCCAGATCTCGGTCGCACCAGAATACCTGCTTTATGCGGCACTGTATACTGCCAACTGCTCCGCCATCGCAGCGGCTAATGTTATCACCATATGCAGAGCATTCTGGCTCCGCGATTGGAAGGCGTACTCAGCTTCCAAAAAGTCCCTGACCAGTCTGCCTTACCTCAGCGGGCGGCTTTTTGGGGAAAAGCTGGACAAACTAATTTCGGATGCCACGGGTGGAAAGAGCACCTCTCTTCCACAGCACAAACCCAAGCGTCCCTTCTTTCGACGTCAATAGACCCGAGTCCGTACCTTTCGGAACTCATTTGGCTGGTCGACCTCCTGGCCGCCTCAGACCAATAACCGATCTCCAGGGAGAGATCAACATGTTAGGTTATGGGTTGAACTAGATAGTATTTAAGGTTGAAGGAAGACCTTAAGTCCATGTTATTATGTTACTATGTAATTCACAGTCCTCCCAGAGGTCCTCTTCAAGCTGGCAGTCATGCTCAAGGCAGTCTAAACCTAAGGGATCCCCGATCCCATAGGTTCTCCTCCTCCTGACTCATTTTCCCGCTTGGAAAATCCCTCCCTGGTAGGCAGCCGCCTTTCCCCTTTTCAACAGGTTTGGCTTGCCGTATCAGACGACAAGTGGGTCGGGGAGGTTATTTCTTCCGGATACAACATAAAGTTCCTCGCCCGCCCTCCCAACCGTTTCTTCCCGTCCTCTCCCCCACGTTCTTCAGCAAGTGCTCGCGCGTTCTTGAAGGCCGTCGATTCCCATCCGGCGGTCCCACTACAGACGAATGAACGGTTCACAAGATTTTACTCCAATCTGTTCGTGGTACCCAAGAAGGATGGGTCTGTCCGTCCAATTTTAGACCTAAAACACCTAAACAAGTTCGTCAGACTACGTCACTTCTGCATGGAATCTTTACGATCCATCATCTACTCCATGGACGAGGGAGAGTTTCTCGCATCAATAGACATCAAGGATGCGTATCTGCACATCTCAGGCTCACCAACGCTTCCTGCGTTTCACCATATGCGAAGACCACTACCAATTCGTCACTCTGCCATTCGGGCTCGTGGCCGCCCCCAGACTGTTCACCACGATCATGGCCAATGACATGACAGTACTCCATTCAAGGAGCGTAGTGGTCCTGCGCTACTTGGACGATCTCATCAAAGCACCATCCATCAGAGACTGCGAGGAGAGCGTGCTCATTACCGTGGACACCCTTGTCCGCATGGTATGGCTGGTAAACCTACCCAAGTCCTCTCCAGTCCTGAGCCAGATCCTCAGGCGTTAACACCATGATTAGGGCAAGGAAGCCGTCCTCATCCCGCATTTACCACCGCACCTGGAAAGTGTTTTTCTCCTGGTGCAGGTTCCAAAACCGCCCTCCTCTCCTGTTTTCCCTGCCGACGGTTTTGGGGTTCCTTCAGTCCGGTCTTGATTCCGGCCTGTCCTTAGGATCCCTCAAAGGCCAGGTCTCAGCTCTGTCTGTGCTTTTTCAATGCCGACTGACCTTAAGGTACCTTCGCAAGCGGCAATATTGCTAGGCAATTTCACTGGCAATTTTTTGGTTGCAGTGAAATCATGGACACATTGTTCCATTTGTACACAGCAACAAAATAGAACAATGTGTCCATGATTTCACTGCAACCAGCAAATTGCCAGTGAAATTGCCTAGCAATATTGCCGCGTGTGAAGGTACCTTTACAGGAGACCCCTTGCGGCATGGGATCTTAACCTGGTCCTGGACACCTTACAGAGGCCCCCTTTAGAGCCTCTCAAGGACATCCTGCTTCATCTTTTGTCCCAGAAGGTGGTATTTCTTGTTGCGGTTACGTCCATCCGCCACGTGTCGGAGCTTGCTGCTCTATCTTGCAAGGCCCCTTTTCTCGCTTTTCACCAGGACAAGGTGGTTCTACGTCCGGTCCTGTCCTTTCCCAAGGTGGTTTCTTCCTTCCATTTGAATGAGGACATATCTCTTCCATCATTTTGTCCAGCGCCGGTGCATCGTGTGGAAAAGGCACTGGATCTGGTTCGGGCTCTCCGCCTGTACATTTTCCGAACAGCGGCCTTTCGGAAATCGGACTCTCTGTTCATGCTTCTGGAAGGTCACCGTGAGGGCCTTCCTGCATCCAAGGCTACTCTTGCCAGATGGGTCAGAACGACAATTACTGAAGCCTACCAGCTCAAGAATCAGGCCATCCCGACCGGACTACGGGGGCACTCCACTGGTGCGGTAGGGGCATCCTGGACCATCAGGAACCAAACTTCGGCTGAGCAGGTGTGCAAGGCTGCCACCTGGGTCCAGCCTTCACACGTTCACTAAACATTACAACGTGCATGTCCAGTCCTCAGCAGATGCGAGTCTGGGTAGACGTGTTCTGCAGGCGGCGGTGGCCAACCTGTAGAACGCAATATTATTGTAACTATGTACCCACCCAGGGACTGCTTTGGGACGTCCCACGGTCCTGTATCCCCCAATGAGGTAAAGGAGAAAAGGAGATTTTTGTGCACTCACTGTAAAATCCTTTTCTCTTAGCCTCTAATTGGGGAAGACAGCACGCTCCCTGTTGCCTCTTAAGGCGGTCATTCTTGTTATCTGTGTTCAGAGTTTCTTGCAGTAGTTGTTTTAACGTGTGTGTATGTGTGTGTGTATGTGTATATATATATCTAATATATAATTAACCTAAGGCCACTTCCGTCATATTCGGCAGTGTTTCCGTCGTCGTATGCGTGGCTGCCACACTCGCAATGCCTTTGCAAGTCCTTCCAGAGTCTCTCCTCACTCGCAATGCCTTTGCGAGTCCTTGCTGAGTCTCTCTCTCTCTCCTGCCACACTCGCAATGCCTTTGCGAGTCCTTCCAGAGTCTCTCCTCACTCGCAATGCCTTTGCGAGTCCATGCACAGTCTCTCACTCTCAGGACCTGAGATGATGTCACTGGTATGGGCGGGGCTATATCACATGACTGTGACATCATCACAGGCACTTTCATTGCTGCAGTCAGCACAGGAGACATCATGCCGCTGTCTCACATCAGACGTGTCCTCATCACTGATTCTCTGCCTCTGACATCCTGCGATCACAAGGGAACATACAGCTGACAGAGGACCCCGGACTGAGCCCCCAAGAGCTGATCTCCAGGATACAGGTGAGAGGAGGCTGCACAGGAGCAACGCTCTGCAGTTAGCAGCCTGCACAGGAGCAATGCTCTGCAGAGGGGAGGCTGCACAGGAGTAATGCTCTGCAGAGAGCAGGCTGCACAGGAGCATTGCTCTGCAGAGGGGAGGCTGCACAAGAGCAATGCTCTGCAGAGAGGAGGCTGCACAGGAGCATTGCTCTGCAGAGAGGAGGCTACACATGAGCAATGTTCTGCAGAGAGGAGGCTGCACAGGAGCAATGTTCTGCAGAGAGGAGGCTGCACAGGAGCATTGCTCTGCAGAGAGGAGGCTGCACAGGAGCAATGTTCTGCAGAGAGGAGGCTGCACAGGAGCATTGCTCTGCAGAGAGGAGGCTACACAGGAGCAATGCTCTGCAGAGAGGAGGCTGCACAGGAGCATTGCTCTGCAGAGAGGAGGCTACACAGAAGCGATGCTCTGCAGAGAGGAGGCTGCACAGGAGCGATGCTCTGCAGAGAGGAGGCTGCACAGGAGCGATGCTCTGCAGGGAGGAGGCTGCACAGGAGCAATGCTCTGCAGAGAGGAGGCTGCACAGGAGCATTGCTCTGCAGAAAGGAGGCTGCACAGGAGCAATGCTCTGCAGAGGGGAGGCTGCACAGGAGTAATGCTCTGCAGAGAGGAGGCTGCACAGGAGCATTGCTCTGCCGAGAGGAGGCTGCACAGGAGCAATGCTCTGCAGAGAAGAGGCTGCACAGGAGCAATGCTCTGCAGAGGGGAGGCTGCACAGGAGCAATGTTCTGCAGAGAGGAGGCTGCACAGGAGCATTGCTCTGCAGAGAGGAGGCTGCACAGGAGCAATGCTCTGCAGAGAGGAGGCTGCACAGGAGCAATACTCTGCAGAGAGGAGGAGGCTGCACAGGAGCAATGCTCTGCAGAGACGAGGCTGCACAGGAGCAATACTCTGCAGAGAGGAGGCTGCACAGGAGCAATGCTCTACAGTAAGGAGGCTGCACAGGAGCAATGCTCTTGCAGAGAGGAGGCTGCACAGGAGCAATGCTCTACACAGAGGAGGCTGCACAGGAGTATTGCTCTGCATGAGGGGAGGCTGCACAGGAGCAATGCGCTGCAGAGAGGAGGAGGCTGCCAGGAGCAATGCTCTGCAGAGAGGAGCTGCACAGGAGCAATACTCAGCAGAGAGGAGCCTGCACAGGAGCAATGCTCTGCATGAGTGAAGCCAACATGCTGGCGACTGCGGAGTGAAAATGCCGTGTCGGGGAAGACGATGACCCGCTGGTAAGTATGACAGGCAGAGTGCCTCTGTCCTCTGCTGACCACTCTGCCCGCCGCACTGCGCTGACCACTCTGCCCGCCGCACTGCGTTGACCACTCTGCCCACCCCACTCACTGCTAACCACTGAGCCACCATACTCCTGCTAACCACTGAGCCACCGCGCAATACTAACCACTGAGCCACCGCGCAGTGCTAAAGTGCTAACCACTGAGCCACCGCGCAGTGCTAACGACTGAGCCACCGCCCAGTGCTAACCACTGAGCCACCGCCCAGTGCTAACCACTGAGCCACCACGCAGTGCTAACCACTGAGCCACCGCGCAGTGCTAACCACTGAGCCACCGTATACAGTGCTAACCACTGAGCCACCGTATACAGTGCTAACCACTGAGCCACCGTATACAGTGCTAACCACTGAGCCACCGTATACAGTGCTAACCACTCAGCCACCGTATACTCTGCTACCCACTGAGCCGCTATATACAGTGCTAACCACTGAGCCACCATATAGAGTGCTAACCACTGAGCCACCTGTATACACACAATTAATTTCACCGCACTCCCCTAAATATTAGTAAATAAACTATATATGCATTCTAGAATACCCGATTCTTTAGAATCGGGCTCACAGCTAGTATATATATATACACACATATATACATATATACACAGTGGCGGATTATAATGAGGTCAATTTGGGCTTTAGCCCCGGGCCCAATGGTGTGGGGGGCCCACAGCCAAGAGGGTAAATTGCCCCATTATAATCTGCCACGGCACCACCACACATCCAGGGCCGCAGCTATCGTAAGGCCACCTGAGTCGGCTGCCTGGTGGTAAACAGGGGGCGGCACCTACGGGGGCCCTGAATCATGAGCTCACTGCCCAGAATTTGTGCGGTAGTTAACTTTGTTGAATACAGTTTTGTGCAGCGAGCACACACGCAGGGCACAGCCCTGTGCGGTGTCGCTGTAATCACCTGGCAGCGGCTCCTCACTGCTCTCCTCTTCCGCCCCAGCCATGGCAGAGGAACTCCCTCCATCCACTGCACAGCATCCATGGGGGGACTTGGAACGGTCACAGCAGGTGGGCGGGGCCGAGTGTGTGCGGGACAAGAGTTAACAGGCAGCCGACCAGGAGAGCGGAAGAGGGGAGAGAACTGAGCAGCCACAGGAGCCCCCTCCCTGCTGTAGTGTCACCAACAGCTCAGACCATGAAGAGGGGAGAGAAGAGCAGCCCCAGGAGCCCCCTCCCTGCTGTAGTGTCACCAACAGCTCAGCAGTTGGGAGCAGGGGAGAGAGAGAGAAAGAGAAGGAGCTGACAGGAGGCCTCCTGTGTGTACAGCATGCAGGTGACATATTGTACATTATCTGTACTGGAGATATCACTGTGTTACCTGTGGTGTTACATAGGACTGCAGGTGACATATTGTACATTATCTGTACTGGAGATATCACTGTGTTATCTGTGGTGTTACATAGGACTGCAGGTGACATCTACTACATTATCTGTACTCAGTGTGATCACTGTGTTATCTGTGGTGTTACATAGGACTGCAGGTGACATCTACTACATTATCTGTACTCAGTGTGATCACTGTGTTATCTGTGGTGTTACATAGGACTGCAGGTGACATATTGTACATTATCTGTACTCAGTGTGATCACTGTGTTATCTGTGGTGTTACATAGGACTGCAGGTGACCTATTGTACATTATCTGTACTCAGAGCTATCACTGTGTTATCTGTGGTGTTACATAGGACTGCAGGTGACATCTACTACATTATTTGTACTCAGAGATATCACTGTGTTATCTGTGGTGTTACGGTACCTTTACACGCCGCTACCGAAAGGTAGAAACCTTCAGGTATCGGAGACAATTGTACCTGATACCTTCAAAACACTGCGAAGTGGCGGCGTGTAATTCAGGTTGTTGCTCCCTGTCTCTTTGGATACCTGTCTTTCAGCCGTGCTGAAAAATAAGCAGGTATAAACCCTATGGTAGCGGCGTGTAATCGGGGCACAGGTACGGTATTTGAGTTACCTGAGGCGTGCTTGAGCGTCATGTATACCACGCCCCATCAGCTATCATTGGTGGGGACTACTGTGTACCCATTGGCTGTCCCTGCACAGGGCGGCATATTTAACGTGCAGACCAGTCACAATACACATTTCCTATAGCGTCATGTATTAGCCAGCCTCCCTGCGCTGGCTGGCTAATCATGATGTTATTGCATTGTCCAATCACCGTACGAGCGCCGCGTAATACACAACTCTGTCACGCCTATGTAGTTATGGCGCACAATATGTACGCCAAGATTCCCTTGTGGTAGCGGCGTGTAAATGAGGGAAGGTGCTCCACAGAAGGTAACCTGCGGCACCCGTCGGCACTTCCAGGGAACGAAAATACCTTCTGTGGAGCACCTTGTGGCGGCGTGTAATAGCGGTATCAGCTACCGTTAGCAACCGTTGAAAAAGCGCGCGTGCACGTGCGGTGCCTACCTGTTGCTACCTTCGGTAGCGGCGTGTAAAGGTACCATTACATAGGACTGCAGGTGACATCTACTACATTATCTGCAGTTAGAGTTATGTTGTGTTACATTTTTAATTTGGGCTGGGTGGTTAGCTGCAAAATACAAGCCTCGGAGTTTGGGCCTCAGATCTTTTCTGACCTTAGCAATGCCCCTGTGGATGACTATGGTGGATGTATTATAATATATAGAGGGCTATGGGGTGCATTATACTCTATGGAGGACTATAGGGGTACAATATACTATATGGAGGACTATGGTGGCACATTATAGTATATGTAGGAATGTGATGGTGCATTATACTACTTTTATATGGAGAACTGTGGGGGTTCATTATACTATATGGAGGACTGTGGGGGTGCATTATACTGTATTGAGGACTACGGGTGGCATACTTTATGGAGGACTATGGGGGTGCATTATACTATATGGAGGGATGTGAGGAGGCTTCATTATTCTATATGGAGGACTATGGGGATGCATTATACTATATGGAGGACTATGCGAGTGCATTATACTATATGGAGTGCTATGGGGGAGCATTATAATATATGGGGAGCTTTCTACTATATGGAAGATTATGGTGGTGCCTTATACTATAGCGAGGGCTATGGGGTGTGTTATAGATATATTGAGGGCTATGGGGGAGCATTATACTATATGAAGGACTATAGGGGTGCATTATAATATATGGAGGAGTATAGGGTGCATTATATTATATGGAGGACTATAGGGGGTGCATTATACTATATGGAGGACGATAGGGGGTGCATTATACTGTATGGAGGACTATAGGGGGTGCATTATATTATATGGAGGACTTTGGGGTGCATTATATTATATGAAGGACTATAGGGTGCATTATACTATATGGAGGACTATAGGGGGTGCATTATAATATATTGAGGACTATATGGAGCCAATTATATTTAGAGGGCTCTGTGGGGGCATGATGATACTTGGAGGGCTATGTTGTTAGCCTGTATACTTTATAGAGGGCTATTTGAGTGCGGTGTTGGGGGCCATTATACAGTGTGAAGAGGTGCAGGGACTTTTATACTGTATGTAGGTCCATTATACTACATGGAGGGCTGTGTGGGGTCACAGTTGGAGATCATACTGTGTTGGGGTGGTTAAGGGGATTACAGTCGGGTCACCATACTGAGTGTGTGGAGGAATCACTGTGGGGGATCATACAGCATTTCTGGGACACTTTTGTTGGCTTCATACTTTATGGGGGCAATGAAAGAGAAATCTAGCGACTTCAATAGGAGGAAAATTACTTTTTAAGGACTGAAACGTTATGAGATATGTATGTACCTATGTGTTCCAGGCTAAATTGTTTTTGGGGGGACTCAATTACAACTTCCGCTGTGGGCCCCATGTTTTTTATGTAGACCCCTGGTGCAGGATGCATTGTCCCTCTGCTGCAGGACTAATTGTCCATAACGTACACACCAGATCCAGTGCCGCCCCTCGGTACATACAGGCTTCCAGCCATGTACAGTTGTGGCCAAAAGTATTGACACCCCTGCAATTCTGTCACATAATAGCAATCATTTTCAGGAAGAAACTGAGTATCACAAATTCTTTGGTATTATTATCTTCATTTAATTTGTCTTCAATGAAAAAACACATAAGAGGATGAAGCAAAAAGCATTCACACAAAACTCCAAAAATGGGCCAGACAAAAGTATTGGCACCCTCAGCCTAATACTTGGTTGCACAACTTTAGTCAAAATAACTGCGATCAACCGCTTCTGGTAACCATCAATGAGTTTCTTACAATGCTCTGCTGGAATTTTAGACCATTCTTCTTTGGCAAACTGCTCCATTTCCCTGATATTTGAAGGGTGCCTTCTCCAAACTGCCATTTTTAGATCTCTCCACAGGTATTCTATGGGATTCAGGTCTGGACTCATTGCTGGCCACCTTAGAAGTCTCCAGTGCTTTCTCTCTCCAACCATTTTCTAGTGCTATTTGAAGTGTGTTTTGGGTCATTGTCTTGCTGGATGACCCATGACCCCTGAGAGAGACCCAGTTTTCTCCCACTGGGCCCTACATTATGCTGCTAAATTTGTTGGTAGTCTTCAGACTCAGGGGCAGGCTGGTGCACTTTGCCCTGGGTGGCAGTGTGTTTGTTCCAGCCCTCGGAGGTGAGGAGCAGGGGGGGGTTGGGGGTGCTGAATGCTGAAGGACGAACTGAGGAGCCGGGTGAGGGGGGTTGGTGCAGACGGACAAAGTGAGGAGAGGGGGGGGTTTGACACCATGCTTCAGCCGGGCGCGTCCGATGTCGGCTGCTGTGATACAAGCAGCTGCGGCCGCACAGCCGGCCCTTTTCAGTATGGGGGCCCCCTTGCCCCCCTGCCACCTGGGCCAGCCCGCCCCTGTTCAGACTTCATAATGCCATGCACACGGTCAGGCAGTCCAGTGCCAGAGGCAGCAAAGCAACCCCAAAACATCAGGGAACCTCCGCCATGTTTGACTGTAGGGACCGTGTTCTTTTCTTTGAATGCCTCTTTTTTTTCTCCTGTAAACTCTGTTGATGCCTTTGCCCAAAAAGCTCTTCTTTTGTCTCATCTGACCAGAAAACATTCTTCCAAAACGTTGTAGGCTTTCTCAGGTATGTTTTGACAAACTCCAGCCTGGCTTTTTTATGTCTCGGGGTAAGAATTGGGGTCTTCCTGGGTCTCCCACCATACAGTCCCTTTTCATTCAGACGCCGACGGATAGTACAAGTTGACACTGTTGTACCCTCGGACTGCAGGGCAGCTTGAACTTGTTTGGATGTTAGTCAAGGTTCTTTATCCACCATCCGCACAATCTTGCGTTGAAATCTCTCGTCAATTTTTCTTTTCCGTCCACATCTAGGGAGGTTAGCCACAGTGCCATGGGCTTTAAACTTCTTGATGACACTGCCCACGGTAGACACAGGAACATTCATGTCTTTGGAGATGGACTTGTAGCCTTGAGATTCCTCATGCTTCCTCACAATTTGGTTTCTCAAGTCCTCAGACAGTTCTTTGGTCTTCTTTCTTTTCTCCATGTTCAATGTGGTACACACAAGGACACAGGACAGAGGTTGAGTCAACTTTAATCCATGTCAACTGGCTGCAAGTGTGATTTAGTTATTGCCAACACCTGTTAGGTGCCACAGGTAAGTTACAGGTGCTGTTAATTACACAAATTAGAGAAGCATCACATGATTTTTCTAACAGTGCCAATACTTTTGTCCACCCCCTTTTTTATGTTTTGTGTGGAATTAGATCCAGTTTGGCTGTAGGACAATTCTTTTTGTGTTTTTTCATTGAAGACAAATTAAATGAAGATAATAATACCAAAGAATTTGTGATTGCAATCATTTTCAGGAAGAAACTGAGTATTATCTGACAGAATTGCAGGGTGTCAATACTTTTGGCCACAACTGTATCTCCCGAGCGGCGGTTGGTCAGTGGCGCTCTTCCCTCTTCCCGCTACTACATCCCTCACTCAACCCCATTGAACGTCCCCTGCCGTGTGCGGCACTTGTGATTGGCTAAGTGTTTCGGGGTGATTTGAGGGTACAAACAGTTGTTTGTCTATTTGTGCTGGGGGGTGGGTTCTTTTCTTTTGTGAGCATCCTATCACTGTATCACTGCCATCACTAATCCACACTGGATTTTATTAAAAAAATAAAAACGTATCTAGTACAAAAAGTTGATCTAATCAATTATTTACTAAGAGTTTCAGGAGGAGGCGTGGTCTGTTGGAGGAGATGCGCCATTTTCCCAGCTTAGTGCAGTAGCGGCTTGTTGATGCTCAGGCTGCAGGTTGTTACATGTGGGCAGTGCGGCATGCTGACATGTTTGACTAGTCAGTGCCAGGCAGCCGCTATGTTCGAGCTGCCCAGAGCTATGTAGGTCTGTGCCAGATTTTGGCAATCAGTGCTGCCTCCTGTGCTGTAAGGATGCAGGACTGTGTCAGCCTACAGGATCACAGCTCTGCCGCCATCATTGTGTGTCTGTATGCTTGTGCCAAGCCGCCATTGCCAGTAATGATCCTTGTTCTGGATTCTTCTGTGTGGTTCTTGTATGTGCGTGTGATGGCGCTGACAACCTTGTGTTTGGACAACTTTTTTCTATTTCTCTAAATTAAAATATCAACTATTCTTCTCATTTTTACAGGATAGATATAGATCTGTATGAACCAGATTTATGTCTACCGATTTAAAAAAATTTACTAGGGGGGTGCCGTTCTGCACCTCGTCTCAGGCAGCACACTGGCTAGGTCCACACCTGGGTCTTGTGCACACGCTGAGTATTTTGTGATTTGTTTTCCTCAGTATTTGTAAGGCTTCCTGATGCTGCATTATAAGACATAGGATATTATGCCCTGTATGCCCCTGTACACAGAATAAATAACTTGTAAAAACCTAGCACCCTGTATTCTAACCTGTTACCCGTCCAGAATTCTTGCTTGCAGATTGGTCCATTCAGCCTCTCCTCACTGTCTGACAGCCTCTTCTGAATGATATGGATAACGCCTCCTGCGTAATCCACATCCCACTTTCCCCTCTCACGTATGTGCAGATGCCTCTCCAGCTTGCGCAAATGCACCGTGCTCTGCCCTACTGCGGCTACAATGTAAAACTCCTCTACACATGCGCGGACCGCAGGGGTCTCTGCACATGGTTCCAGGCTCCCAGTCTGCTACATCTAATGTATGGTGACAACACTGAGAATTTGTAGGAAAACCCTATGATGAAGCACATTGCACCTGCACAAGCCGGAGAGGTATGGGTGTAGTGTAGGCAATGGGAAAATTGGACGTGGTCACTTTGATAACACAGGTGGCAGGAGGCGTTATCTACATCATTCAGAAGAAGACGCTGTCAGACCGCGAGGAGGCGGGGCGGACCGATGTGAAGCAAGTCCATTGGACTGGTAACAGGTAATTATCACACAGGGAGTACAGCGTTCGAGATTTTAGTTATTTATTCTGAGCACAGGAGCAGTCAGGGCGTAATAGCCTTCTTCTAAGGCTGGTGGGTCTTGGCCAATCTCTTATCACTGTAATCTTCTTGGGATCCGGTGCTACATGTCCCAGGTACTGCAACTTTGGTTTCAGCAGGTGACACTTAGATGGCTTGATCTTCATGCCGTACCCGAAAAAAGGCTTCAAACACTTCAACTAGATGTTGTAGATGCTCTTCATACGTCTTGGAATACACTATGACTTCATCCAGGTACAGGAGGACAGTTTTGAAGTTCTTGTATCCTAAGCAGCACTCCATTAGTCTCTGGAATGTACCAGGTGCGTTGCAGAATTCAAACAGCATACAATTGAACTCACAGAGGCCCATTGGCGTGGTGAGCGCTGTTTTCTCATGGTCAGCCATTGCCACAGGAACTTGCCAGTACCCACTAGTCAGATCTAAGGTAGAAAAGTAATTAGCAGATTTTAATGCAGCTAATGATTCTTCTAATCTTGGTAATGGATATGCATCCTTGTGTGTAATGCGGTTGATCTGCCTGTAGTCTACGCACATCCTCATGGTCCCATCCTTTTTTTTAACTAGCACTAAAGGAGCTGCCCAGGGGCTACAGCTGTCTCTTATTACTCCTGCTTCCTTCATCTCTTTGAGTATGTCTTTAGCACATTGGTAGTGAGTGGGTGGTACGGGTCTATACCTCTCTTTTATGGGTTGATGACTACCTGTGGGTATGTTGTGTTCTACCTATTTGATCTGCCCAAAGTCTAGAGGGTGTTTGTTGAAGACCTGCTCATACTCCTTCACTACCCGGTATACTCCATGCTTTTGATGGGAGGGTATAGAACTGGCACCTACATGTAACTTTTGGCACCAATCCTCTAGTTTTCCCTCTAAGCCATTACAATCCGCCTGACTTGAAGGGTTCAATGGTTCAACTGTGGTGATGGCATTGTTATCCACAGTGTATAATTTAGCCATGGTAGCATACTTTGGTAGGATTACCTTCTCCTCCCCGCAATTTAGAAGGTATATTGGCACTCTCCCCCTGTGTACCTCAACTACTCCTCGGGCCGTCAGTACAGTGGGCCTACTGTCTGAGTACACGGGTTCTGCCAGGGCTTGATAGTCTCACCCTCAGATGCCTTTTGCGGCTCTACACCAGACCATCATTTCAGTTTTGGGAGGTATTACAATGGGTATTGGATCACTTACCCTTGCACTGCCAATCTCTCCACCTGACAACTCTACCTGTTGCTTCATCATCAAAGCCTTTATATTCTTCTGCAGGACTCGCTGTTGCCTGGAACTGGCAGTACTGGCCATGCACTGTAAAACACCAATAATTTGTGCAAGACAATGTTCAATCACATTCATGCCTATCAAAATAGTTGGATCATGCTCATACCGGTCAACATCAACAATTATTATACCCAGATCTTTTAATTCAACCTTCCCAATTTTAATGATCATTTCTTTAAAACCAACTTGTGGTACCAGTTTACCATTACTAGTCCATATATTAAAGTCATCATCTAGACCACAGGTAATGTCTGAATCGGCCCAGGACTGCTTAAAAAGGATATAAGGTATGGAGGAGATCTGTGAGCCGGTGTCCAACAAAGCATTCAGGTGAATTCCATCCAGCACGACAGGTATGATTGAACGTCCTCCCACGTACCTGTCCCACCAGCTAGAGGTGCCTTGGGAATTCATTCCTGAGGAGCGGCCCGCTTCCCCAGGGGATCCTCGTTTAAAGCACACTCTCTGGCTAAATGACCCGCTTCTCCACAGCGGCGACAAATGGGCTGTCCATCCGGTTGGTAGCGGTTGTTGGGTCGTCCTCTAGTCACTGGGTATCTCCTGGGTCTCATCCATGGGACATCCTCCCTGCTTGTAGCCAGCTCAATCTTCTCCATGGGCTTGGATCCACGCAGCTGTTGAATCACTTTGGCCATGTCAGATACAGTTTTAGTTAGGGCATCGATCTTCTGGTTTAGAGCCTCATTAGTGATGGGCTCAGGGTTTTCACAGTAGCCCCTGGTATGGCTGACGGGTTTTGCGCTGTAACTACACATTGGGCAGAGTCAGTGTCATGACGCTCTTCTACCTGCAGTATGTGGATTGCCCTCTCTTTAAACTCTACAAAGTTCAAATCTGGGTTTTGTATAGCTATTATCTGGTCGTTCTCTATGAGGGGGGGATAATAGCCCATCAAGAGCTCCCAAGAGCTTCTCCTCTACTTCCCCCTCATCTCCTCTTCGCACAACCGCATACAGGATTTCTCCCGTGCTTCACCCAGACTCTGGAACTCACTGCCCCAACACATCAGACATTTTCCTACCCTGGGAACCTTCAAAAGAAGCCTGAAGACCCACCTGTTCCGCCAAGCCTACCACCTGCAATAAGACCTGGTCCACCACACCGCCTCATGACTGGAATTTCCCCCTCCCACTGTATCCCCACCCGCCCCTCGTAGACTGTGAGCCTTTGTGGACAGGATTTCTCCCTCTTGTATCTGTATGACGAATGTCAACATTATTGTTACTTGTATTGTTACTATGTTACTTGTCCTAGTCTGCCCTTTTTAGCATGTGAAGCGCCTTGGAATATAATGGCGCTATATAAATTAATAATAATAATAATAATAATAATAATAATAATCAATAAACTGGTCTATCAGCAATTTATCTTCCCCTTGTGCCCAGGCGGGTTCTGCCTGTTTGAGTTCCCTGAGTGCCTCCTGCAAATTTAACGCAAAGTCTCTCACACTCTCTTGTGGTTTTTCCCGGCACCCAAAGAATCTCATCTTAGCTCTGGCATCTACACTGGTCTCAAAGGTAGCTTTCAACCTGGTCAGCACATGCACTACAGTGTCTTTTTCATCATCTGACCAGGACTTTACTTCCCGCTGTGCATGTCCGGTTAACTGTCCCATAAGTATGCTGACATGCTGGCCCTCTGTAAGGGGATATACACTATAATAGCTGTCCAGCTTTTCTTTGAAGTCCGTGAGGGTACTGGGCTCACCTGAATATTGCAGCAGCCACATTGCTTCCGGGGTGCACGGCATCAGGAACGGCATGATCAGCGATATCCCTTGCCCTCCAGCACCACCGGGTGCTCTGTCTACTAGATGTGTGGACCCCTTTGGCTGCAACATTTTTCTGCCCCCCTTAGTTAGTTCTGACCCTTCCGGTCTTCTTCTTCCGTCGGGGTGTAGAAGAATAGTTCCGCTGGTGCAGCAAGGTTTTGCATCCCCACCGGATTTCGTCAGAGCACAGGCCGGGCCTCGCTTCGCGCTCTTTGGAGGTTGCCGCCTACGATGACACGCCCCCTCTACTTCCCGCGCGCTTTGCAATGACGACATTTCAAAACCAAGTATTTTACACAATTCACGGCACACAGTACCCGGTTCACTGGGCCCGGTATCCTGTTCGTGACGCCAGAAAACTGATGCGCACTCAGGCTATGGGGTACTCAGGAGTCGGGCCGGTGCTGTCTCTCTGGGGTATCATGATAGTTGTGACCTGGTCCCGTGGCCTGGGATCAGTCCAAAAAGGGGAATTTACAAGGGATTTGTCGTGACGCCACCTGGGGTATGTGGTTAATATAACCACCGCTGCCTGGTCGCTGCTGGGGACGGTGACTTAGGGGCAGCTGAGATGGCAAGCCCTCTCTGGGTAGGGCTAGAGGTCCCCAGGGCAGGAGTAATAGTTTATGATGGAGCTTGGTGTGGGATTATGGTTCACACAGTCACTTAATTTGCTGCAACTCTCCACTGTGCTAATGGTAAGCGGCTCTGCAAGTATAAGGCTCCGTTACAGGGAACAGGGCAATAGACGTAATTAACACACACAGACTCCTGATAGCCGTTTCTCAGTCTGTTTACTGAAGTTAAAGCAGATGTTATAAGCTGTCCCTAGAGCCTGGAGAGCAGTTTAGGGTATTTCTTACCCGGCCGGGTCGTATTGGCTTCCTCACTGCGCTTGTGTTGTGGCCCCTGCAGTTGCTTAAGCTAGGCTGCCGGCCCTGTCTCTGTCTGCGTCTACCAGTATGACAGGCAACTTGAGTCCTTCACTTCTCTACCCCACTCCGGTAAGTCTGGATTCCATATGTTGCTGTGCCCCTGGTACCAAGTATCTGGAGTCCCCCACTCTCCAGTGTTGACTGTCGTGTGTGAACCTGCACAGTCTCGGACTCCGGTGTCCGTTCTGGCGTTGTTCCTCTCAGGGAAGGGAAGCACGGAGTGGTGCAGCCTCCTGGTAGGTTTCTGTCTGTCCACTTTCCTCAGACCCTAGCCTTAGGCCTGGTGTTCAGCAGTAGACCTTGGGATAAGCCTGGCACAGCTCGTTTACACCCAGGTCTTCTTTACAGTCCTCCTAGGAACTGAACTGAGCTACTCTTCACAGTCATCATAGGAACTGCACTCTTCACAGCCCTTTCCATAAGCCACGACCCCTGGCCGACTTGCAGCTTTCCAGCCAGAGAGGAGCTTTACTTCACTGTCGCACCCTGTAGGACGGCAGCCATTGGAGGTTCGGCTGATGGCTGTGACTCACCGTGACCGGTTCGACACATGGCAGGTGTTTGCTTCTTCCTCCTTGTCACGGATGGACCGCGCCTGCGGCTGTGGAGGCCCGGTAGTACAGATCAATAAAGAAGACGTCGTTAGTGGGAATTTGTTTCGTGACGCCACCTATGAGAGTTTCGGTAACTGTACCGACGCTGCGGGGTCTCCGGGGGATGGAATGCAGCAAGATGGAACGCTCCCCACAGGCTGAGCGATGATCCCCGGAGCCAGGAGCTGCGCAAGATGTTCTGAGGCAGCTGCGGTTACTTAGTGCGCTGATGCAAGCAGTTCATAAGGAAGCACGGACACTGTAAGTCTCTGTAACGGGTTCTTTACTGTAACCAGCAAGCAGTACATGGCATACAGTTAATGGGTAGTGGACCGGGTGGACTCAGCAGTAATCAGTGTCCCTCAGAGCTCCGCGGTGTTCCTCCATTCTAGCTAAGTTGTGTGCCGTTGTCGCCCAGGAATACCAGATCGGGTACAGGGAGGCTGCTTCAATGCCCTACCCAGAGTATACGTTATGGGTGTTTTGGGGAGCCTTGGGTCCCTTGGTGGGTACACCGCTGGTTAGATGACTGGATTTGGCAGTGGTGGGGTGCTCATGTAAAGCGGTCCCTCCACTCCTCTGGTTCGCGTAGAAGTGCTGAACTACTCCTAGCTTCGGTACCAGCAAACCGGCTGTAGATGGGCACGGGATGATCTTGGACCCGCATGTAGATGCCCGTAGATCGGTTGTAGAAGCACCGGGAATAATGGCGCTCAACCGGGGTGATGGCCAGGGGGCTGCACGGAACTGTGCAGGCCCCCTTTCCTAGGTTGTAGAGCTTGTTGGTTTAGCTCCTCTCTCCTCCGTGGCCAAGTCAGTTCTCTCTCTCACTCTACTGCCCACACTCCGCCCACCAGGACCTGATTGGCCCTCTATCATGATGTGCATGTGGGGTATGGAGCTCTAAGTTAAAGGGAACCAACCACCTCAGATGACCTCTATAAGCGGTTAATACATGTCCCTGGAGGCTACCTACATCATTGCAGCTATCTTTTTGCTAAGAAAATTGATAACTGCAAACCGAAATAAACAGTTAGTAAACTTACATGACTCCAGTACGAGAGGGCGTCTCCCTTTGGCTCCAGAACGAGAGGGCTGTGTCTCCAGCAGCTTGAGTGACTTTCCTCCCCCTCCCTCTCACTTTGCAGCTTGTCACTGAGGGGCGTTATATTATGTTATTGTGGGCGGGCACGCAAGCCAGCTCCCGTCCGTGCACGTCATCGCAGGGAGACAGGGTCACGTGCACTAGCATCTTCACTCCCTGCGATGACGTGCACGGACGGGAGCTGGCTTGCGTGCCCGCCCACAATAACATAATATAACGCCCCTCAGTGACAAGCTGCAAAGTGAGAGGGAGGGGGAGGAAAGTCACTCAAGCTGCTGGAGACACAGCCCTCTCGTTCTGGAGCCAAAGGGAGACGCCCTCTCGTACTGGAGTCATGTAAGTTTACTAACTGTTTATTTCGGTTTGCAGTTATCAATTTTCTTAGCAAAAAGATAGCTGCAATGATGTAGGTAGCCTCCAGGGACATGTATTAACCGCTTATAGAGGTCATCTGAGGTGGTTGGTTCCCTTTAACTGTGTGACTGCTGAGTCAGAGAATATTGCTGCTGCTGTCTTGGCTGCAATACCCTTCTGTGACGCACTCGTTGTGGGGCGCCACAACTGCATTCAAGTTTGATTTTGGCGGGGCTGGGAACGCTGCCTCTGGAGACTGTGAGCCTGGGCCACCAGTGATATGCACTACAATAGTAAGATAAGAAGCTGCCTCTGAAATGTCTGTGAAGTATTTAGTCTTGCCTGGGATGGGAGATGGAGGGAGGGAGAGAGCTAATGTAAATATGGCAGCTGCAGGCTGCATTGTAAACAAACTAAATCTCATTTAAGATTAGTGCATGAGAGTCTATGTGTCTGTATCTCTGTGTATATGTTGTGTGTCTCTGTATGTATGTTAGTATGTGTGTTTGGTGTCTTTGTATGTTAGTATGTGCTTGTTTTTATACATGGTTGTGTCTTTGTATGTTAGTATGTGTGTGAATATAGGTGTATTTTTTTATGTATATACGTGTATGTCTGTGTGTGTATACAGTTGTGGCCAAAAGTATTGACACCCCTGCAATTCTGTCAGATAATACTCAGTTTCTTCCTGAAAATGATTGCAATCACAAATTCTTTGGTATTATTATCTTCAATTAATTTGTCTTCAATGAAAAAACACAAAAGAGAATGAAGCAAAAAGCAAAACATTGATCATTTCACACAAAACTCTAAAAATGGGCCAGACAAAAGTATTGGCACCCTCAGCCTAATACTTGCTTGCACAACCTTTAGCCAAAATAACTGCGATCCCCGCTTCCAGTAACCATCAATGAGTTTCTTACAATGCTCTGCTGGAATTTTAGACCATTCTTCTTTGGCAAACTGCTCCAGGTCCCTGATATTTGAAGGGAGCCTTCTCCAAACTGCCATTTTTAGATCTCTCCACAGGTGTTCTATGGGATTCAGGTCTGGACTCATTGCTGGCCACCTTAGAAGTCTCCAGTGCTTTCTCTCAAACCATTTTCTAGTGCTTTTTGAAGTGTGTTTTGGGTCATTGTCCTGGTGGAAGACCCATGACCTCTGAGGGAGACCCAGCTTTCTCACACTGGGCCCTACATTATGCTGCAAAATTTGTTGGTAGTCTTCAGACTTCATAATGCCATGCACACGGTCAAGCAGAATTGCAGGGGTGTCAATACTTTTGTTAACAACTGTATGTGTATTTATATGTTTGAATGTATATATGTGTATATATGTGTATGTCTTCATGCCTGTGTGTATGTATGTGTTTGTATGTGTGTGTATATGTATGTATATATGTGTTTGCCTGTGTGTGAGTGTATATATATATATTTATATATATAGTATATGTATGTTCTGTGTATATATATCATTGCAACATCACTGTTTTTGTGACATTGCAGTGACCTTATAGTGATGTTGCTGTGTGTGACAGGTACCAACGATCAATGATCAGCTAGCTGATCGTTGATCGTTGGTTTATTGTCAGGACCATAAATCTGTTGTTGGTCTCCCGCTGGTCAGCACGCATCGGCGTGTGTGACAGGGCAAAATGACCAGCGATAAGCGGAGCAGGCTGGTATCCATGGTAAACAGTGGGCAACTAGGCAGTGCACAGCGCCTAGTTACCTGATGTATACCCTGGTTACCAGCCATATACCCTGGTTACCAGCCTGCTCCGCTTACAGGCTGGTATCCAAGGTACACAGCGCTGTCTCTAGTTACCCGCTGTGTACCTTGGATACCAGCCTGTAAGTGGAGAAGGCTGGTAACCAAGGTATACATCAGGTAACTAGGCGCTGTGCACTGCCTAGATGCCCACTGTTTATCATGGTTACCAGCCTGGCAGCGGGAGCTAGACATCGTGGAAAGAATATTTTATTCTTTTCCATGATGTCGCTGGTTCACTGGTCGCTGATCACTGGTGAGTCTGCCTGTGTGACAGCTCACCAGCGATCAGGTAACGATCAGCTAGCGATGTCCCAGGGACCCGATCGTTGGTCGGATCGCTGGGACATCGTAGCGTGTAACGGGGCCTTTACACATGGTGGATGGATCAGCGATTTGCCTGCCGCTCTAAACCTTTTAGGTCACACTGTCAAACACTGACATAATGATTTAAAGCAGCACGGCAGGAATTGCGCTATTCACTGCCGACATCAGCGGCCCCATGTCACGGGTTGTCGATGTGTTGCCATATCAGCATGTAGGGTCTTCATCAGAGCCCTGGTTGTCATGACTCACTTCCTGTGTGCGATGCTTGACCAGCGTTGCTGACAGGAGATGATCATTTGTGCTGTGCAGAGCTGTGGATCATCAGGGCTCTGTTCAGCTCTAGCGATCAGACAGTGCATTGCTGAGGTGCCAAGTAAAACCAAGTAAAAGTGAATTTTTTTTTTTAATCTAGAAAAAATTAAAAAAACTCAAAGTTTAAATCGCCCCCCTTTGCCCATTGAAAATAAAACTATTGACAAAAACATACACACATTTGGTATTACTGCGTTCAGAAATGCCTGATCTATCAAAATATAAAATAAGTTTCACCGCACTTGGAATATTTTCCCATTTTTCAGTACACTATATATAGTGACGGAAAAATATCTCCTATCATTGGGAACGAGGATGAGCTGTTTTTTTATTTTTTCAAATATCGCTTTAAATCTATAAGGCCTCTATTTAGGGATTAAACTAGGATGTTAAACTGTTGACTCCTATGGATTCTAAGGGTACCGTTACACGTCGCAATATCGTTTCGATATCGCCTGCAACTTCACGGGAGCGCGCAGGTTTTTGGCACTTGTCCAAGATCACATAAGAGATGTCACACAGGGAGATATCGGCAGGCAACGCAACTACGATGTTGTACGCAACTTACGAGCGATGCGTATGAGCAACCCAGCGAGCAATCCTTAACATTGTAGTGAATAGGGGAAGTTGCTGGCAACATCGCTATTGCGTCTTCACACGGAGCGATCATGCCACATCGCTGATGCAACATCGCCCGTTTGAACAGCATGCACAATCTCATTGCGATGTCGTCCCTGTGATTTATTGCAGTCGCATCGCCTCTTACACTACACAACGCACGAACGATATCAACTGCAACTGACCACACCACGTGACTTTTGGTCGATGTTGCATTGCGATATCGCGACGTGTAATGGTACCCTAATGGTACCTTTACACGCCGCGACGGCAGGCTGGATACATCCCGCTACTTCACGTGCACGAGCACGCTCAAACGGTTACAAACGCTCAACGCATCACCTTTACACGCCGCGACAAGATGCGCTACGCTACGCTACATCTATAGCTAGCTACATCGCCGGGTGTCTCAAGTAGCCAGCTGTAGCTCATTTACACACCGCTACAACCAGCTACTATGGGCGTACCTGGTGCAGCAGGGACAGCACATAGGCGTGCTCCAATTGTGGATTACGAGACGTCCGTACGCTGATAGGACAAAGCAATAATACCATGATTGGCCAGGCATCGCAGGAGGCTGATTAATATTTGACGCTCGAGCAATTGTGTAGTGTGACTTGTCAGCTCCTTAAATATGCCGCCCTGTGCGGCGACAACCAATCGCAACGCACCATCTTCCACCAATGATCGCACATGGGGCGCGGTAACACGGAGCCAGGGTCACGCCTTAGCTACATCGCAGGCTGTCTCGAGTTCCCTTCCGTTGCTTCTTTACACGCCGATACAGCTCGCTACCATCGGCGTTGTAGCCATCAGTTTTCGAGCAGAGCTAGGACACAGATGTATCTGTTGCCGGCTGTATCGTCACGTCTTCAGACGCCGCTACGACGGGCTACATTGGCGCTACAAGCTACATTTGTAGCCTGTAGCGGGATGTATCCAGCCTGCCGTCGCGGCGTGTAAAGGTACCATAAGGGTACCTTTACACGCCGCTACTGGCGGGTGGATACAACCAGCTACATGCTACAAATGTAGCTTGCATCGGCAATGTACCCCGTAGTAGCGGCGTGTGAAGATGGTAGGAGGCACCCGGCAGTAGATGCATCTGTTTCCGAGCACTGCCCTGAAACAGGTGGCTACACAGGCGATTGTAGCGAGCTGTATCTGCGTGTAAAGAAGGAACAGAAGGGTTGTTTCTACACCATGCTATGTACCTGGTATGTAGCTGGAGCGTGACACAGGCTCCGGGATACCGCCCCCCTTCAGCGATCATTGGAGGAAGCTCCTGCATTACGATTGGTAGTCGCTGCATAGGGAGGCATATTTAAGGAGCTGACCAGTCACACTACACAATTGCTCGAGCGTCATGTATTAAACAGCCTCCTGCGCTGCCTGCCCAATCATGATGTTCTTGCTTTGTCCTATCAGCGTACGGACGTCTCGTAATCCACAATTGTGGCACGCCTATGTGCTGTCCCTGCTGCACCAGGTCCACCCATATTAGCTTGTTGTAGCGGTGTGTAAATGAGGTAAGGTAAGCTACAGATGGCTACTTGTGGCACCCGGCGGTGTATCCAGAGATAGATCTAACGTAGCGTAGTGCACCTTGTGGCGGCAGAGTAAAGGTGGTGCGTTTACCGTTTGCAACCGTTTGTGCGTGCTCGTGCACGTGAAGTAGCTGGTTGTATCCCCCCGCCAGTAGCGGCGTGTAAAGGTACCCTAACAGCTACTGATAAAAAATCTAAATATTTAATTTCTGTCCTGTGCAGGACAACATTGAATGGGAATAGTGCAGTCTAATATACTATTCTATACTTTTTTTTTGCCTAATAATTCCAGATGGACACACAGGGCCTTTTCACATCTGCATTTTGGCTGCGTTTGCATGCGTTTTTACTGCTAAAACTGCATCCAAACGCATGCAAAAACATTGCAAACACATGCAAAAACGCATGTCATTTTGCAAAAACGTGGGCTGCTGCGTCTAGGGCTGCGTTTGCTAAAATGCATGCGTTTGCAATGTTTTTTGCATTGCAGCCTATGGGTGCGTTAATGCACGCGTTTGGATGCCTTTATAGCAGTAAAAATGCATACAAATGCAGGCCAGCCTTAGATGTGAACTGGGCCATAATGTAATATTCTATATGGTCGGGCTCTGGTGGTTCCAGAAATTTTCCCCTAACCATCAGTATTCGCATTTCATACTTGCTATCATGCGCCCATTAGAGTCATATACCCACATGGTGCAGCTGCAGACTGTGATTAATGTATGCCTGAACTTCAGTATTGATGTAGTCATAAAGGCCACTTCACACACCCAGATATCTGAGTCCAACATCTGAACAGATCTCTGGTTGCAGTGAAATCATGGATACATTGCTCCATGTTGTACACAGCCACAAAATAGAACAATGTGTACATGATTTCACTGCAACCAGAGATCTGTTCAGATGTTGGACTCAGATATCTGTGTGTGTGAAGTGGCCTTTAAAAACATCAGGTACTTAGTAAGCAAATTTTGCTTGAACAGCACAAAAGCCTCCAACTACGTCAAAGTGACCTAAATCTAGATGGTCAGTAACACTCATGTCCTCTCTCCACAGGTGTGCGGCCTTATTTGTTAAATACGTATTGGGGGGTGTGGCCCCTGCAGGACTCGGCATCCGAATGCACAGATATGCCTCACATAAGGTTTAAATTGTGAGCTCTGCCTGGTTCACGTTTCACATTCAGATGAGGCTGGATTGACACATGGACAATAGTGTTTAGGGATCAGCCATATTAAACATACACCTTGATGTGGTTGGAGGCTTTTTCACTCTAAAGGTACCGTCACACGCGGCAATATTGCTAGGCAATTTCACTGGCAATTTGCTGGTTGCAGTGAAATCATGGACACATTACTCCATTGTGTACACGGCAACAAAATAGAAGAATGTGTCCATGAGTGAAATTGCATGCAATGTTGCGACATGTAACGGTACCCATAGGCTAAGTGCACACTGTGCATATTTGTTTGTGCTGTTTTTTTCCAGCCTCAAAAACGCAGATGTTACAAAAAAATCATGCATGCTTTTTTGCTATGTAACCACTGTGCTTTTCTGCACAAAAAAAGCACAAGATACCACAATGGTAACTGCGTCAGTGCTGCCAACACTGCGTCCAGCCTGCCAAATCCTATGTTTTTAACGGAACCCCCCTGAGCACAGCTAATAGCACTAATGTGACCCTAGCCTAATTGACAGAGACTTTAATAAACACACTGAAAAACGCACATAGGCTAGGGTCACACCTGCGTCAGCTTTATAGCTGATGAATCCGCTTAAAACTTAGTTTATTCCAGCCTGAGCGCATAACGTTAACGGAATGTAACGCTGTGCTCAGGCTGTGTATTGATCGCTATGTTTACTTGTAAGTAGCACAGCTGGCAGCTTCATTCACAAGGACCTGACCTGCGCTTTTGCTGAGTGCACAGGAAACGCGGTTTGCAGCGTTTTTCTGTCACATGACCCATCACATGGGAAGGGGTGGCCCAGAGAGTCTGAACAGCCCCGGGCCCTGGCTACCCTTAATCCACCCCTGCTGGTGGGCTATAGCGAAACTCAAAAAGGATACAGAATCCTGCACCCAGAAACTAACACAGTAACAATGAGCAGAGACGTAGTGATTGATGAGAACTCTGTTTTGCTCAAATTTCATGAAGTTACACCAGTCAAACAAGAAGAATCTCAGTCACCAAACCCAGACACTGAAAAAGAAAACAGTGAAATCTGGATTAGCTCTGAAGTCAGCAAGGAAGAAACAGAAGAACAAAGTCAACCTCCAGTCAGGAGATCGGAAAGACCAAACAAAGGTATCCCAGCTAGATGCCTTTCTTATAGGGTTAGAACACTTCCTGAATCAGAACCACAGTCATGGCAAGGGAAAAGAGCCATCAGAAGCCAAAGATTCGTCAAAGCTCCAGCAATGAGAATGACAGGCAAGCAGTGGGGTCACTTTTGTATATAAGAACAACCAAAGATGTATTGAACTTGTGATGCACCCCCAGGCTATGGGGTACTCGGAAACCGGACTGGTGCTGTGTCTCTGAGATCACGGTAGTTGTGACTCAGTCCCGTGGCCTGGGATCAGTCCAAAAAGGGGTATTTACAAGGGATTTGTCGTGAGGCCACCTGGGGTATGTGGTTAGTAGGACCACTGCTGCCATATTCCTGCTGGGGACAGTGACTTAGGGCAGTGTGGATGTTAAGCCCTCCTCGGGTAGGGCTGAGGGTCCCCAGCGCAGGAGTAGTAGTGATGGATGGGCCTTACAAGGGATTGTACTGGGTGTAGTGCACTTACTTCGAAGCTGCAGCTCCTCCAGCCAGTGTGCAGGGATGACAGTCTGTGTCTCCTCAGGCAGGACTTTACTGCAATGCTGGAAGTAAACAGTCTCAGGCAGTGGTGAGGTTACTAGGTACTTTAGTTGGTCTTTCAACAGCAGTTTACACAGTTTACAGTTCTTTAGTCACTTCAACACTTTTGCACTTCTCCAGGTTACTCAGACTGTGCAGCTCAGGTGGCTCCTCCACGTTGCTCCCTCTAAGTTCGTTCAAGCCCTTTTAGGCTCTCCTTTAGTACGTCAGCCAGGGTTCATTCTGGTCGTCACAGGCTATTGGGTGAATGTTTCCCTCTCAGTTAGGGTCACCAGTCCTAGTATGACGACTGTGTTCTTAGACCGTGGTGGAAAGTTAGGCTGCAGGTCATAAAGCACCTGCCCCACATCGGTGTGTCCTGAGATTAGGGTACTAAAGTGCCCCCGGTCACTTCTACAGAGCCGGCTCTATGGCAGTAGCGGCCTAGCCTCCAGTGTCCCAGGTATGATTGTGGGATCACCAGGTTCCCTCTGTAAGTCACTGTTTCAGCTCAGGGTTCCTTCGGTCAGCTAAGATGTGTGAGGCTGATGGGCCCTTGTCCTCCCACCTTCCTTCTTCTGTGGGGTCTCTCTGCTTGCGGCTGTAGTCTCCCTAGCCTCCGGCTATGAAGCAAGCTTTCTCTCCTAGGGTTTGTGCCACTCAGGATTCTGCATCCTCCAGGGAATCACTCCTCCTGGGAATTTAACTGCCACTGTGTGTTCTTCTTCTGTTCTCTCTCACTGTTCTGTTTTGCTCTAACTGTGTGTTCCCGGGTTTTCTAGTGTTGGTCTCTCCACCCACTTTGTCAATGCTATTCTATGCTCCACCCACTACTCTTAACACCTGCCACCCCTTGCCCAAACTAGAGTCCTAGGCGTAGGGTCGGTGTGTGCATCTGTGTGGATGTCTTGTCAACCGTCTTGCCCTACCTGGCTGCACTTCCCTTTGTGGCCACCTGGTCGCAGGGGCGCCACACTTGCCAGCAGTGAAAAGATCAGTGCAAGGACTAAGGACTTCGACGTTAAGCATCACCACTTACATGACTTAGTGGATTGTGATGTACTAAAGGTTTTCTATTGCGACTCTGACGAGATGTTAGCAGATGGTATGACAAAACCATTGCCTAGAGCCAAGTTTGAGGACTTCAGAACTGCAATGGGACTAACAGGATAATTAGTTGGTGATTGGGGGTGTTGGAATATGTTTGGTGCAACAACTCCAAGAGGAACACTCCAAGAAGCTCACACACAGGAAATATCATGTGACTAACTAGTTTCCTGTGTCTGCATGTGAAGAGAAGCAAAGCAGCTTGCTGACGCTGCAAAGGGACATTGGGACATTTAAGATGTCTGTTACTGTTTCCACAAAACCCTTCATATCTGTACCTGTTTGATGCTAATTAAAGCTAAGTTCTGTTGTCAACCCGCTTTCAGTTTATCCTGAATGATCCGCTGCCAACAAGCACCTACAGACAGAAGAAAGCGACGTTCAGGGGCAGGCTGGGCCGGGTTGCAGGGATGCCTTTGCCCCACAGGCTGGTGCCCATGTGGCTGCTCAGGGCTGCTGGAGAACTAGCAGTGGTTTTATTAGAAAACGCACTTGCAGTGTACGACCGCGTCTTCACGGAGGCCGACGGCCTGACATTCAGCAGTGTGTGATGAGGTCATCACGCTGCGACCTCATCACACACTGCTGCTGGTGACTTAAAGCCGGAGGAGGAAATGGATGCCAGGATGCTGTGGCCACGGGAGTGGTGAGTGCTTGACATAGAAGCGGAATATTACATGTCCTGAGGAGTAAGAGAATGTGTGTATGTGTTCAGTCTTGTGTGCAGCTTCCCTCCTTCTAGTATTTAGCCGACAGCAAATCAGTTTCCCTTTCACTTTCTCCTGACATGCTGCTGGCTAAATGCTAGAAGCATTGGGACAGGAGGGAGAAAGGCCACACATAACACTGGACGGAGGGAGGTAAAAGACAGCAGCTGGGGGGTTGGGAGTTTTGTGGTGAAAAAGCCAGTGCTGAGGGCTCCCCAGGGTCAATGGGGAGAGGAGACCTATGTCACAGGTCCTCCTGTGAGGAGAAAGGAGACACAGTGTCCCTGTGAGGGAAAGGGAAAGAGGAGACACATAGCCCCCTGTGAGGGAGAAGGGGGACAGGGGACAGTCCGGGGGTGGAGAGTGGAGACAAGGGCCCCCTGTGAGGGAGAGGGTGGAGAAGAGACACAGGACCCCCCCTATGAGGGAGAGGGGGAGAAGAGGCACAGGCCCCCCCTGTGAGGGAGAGAGGGACAAGTCATGGGGTGGGGAGAGAAGACACAGGCCCCTCCTGTGAGGGAGACGGGAGAGGTGACAGATAGGGGGTGGGTAATGGCCCACCCCTGTCAGGGATAGGGGGGGTGTCAAAGGCAAAAATTTAGGGAGGGCACCGTAAATTGTTTCAAATATTAGATAGGGATCGCTAGACTACAACATATAATTATGAAAAGAAAGGAAAGTCTAGATACAACCTCTATAAATTTAAATCATATCAAAAAAGTTTGTTTAATAACAAGCAAAAAAACAGGAAAGATCACATAGAACATTTAAAACCAATTAAAATAGCTCAATTCAGCTATAGCAGGTCCCTTGACAATAATATATCAAGAGCAATATCTCTGCTAATTGCAGACACCGGAAAATCAATCAATATTTATAGTGCTATATCATTGCTCTGGGCCACAATCCTTTTTCATACACAACTATGCAAGCGGGAATATCACAGTATTTATCAGGTTTAACTTACAATCATAAGCACTGTACCCATTTTAAGAGATCAATTACTCTATCCTTACCCTATTCAGGGTTATATAGAGTTATATTGCATAAGGCATTTGCATGATCGAACAATCAATATCCACAATTGTTTACAAACCTGTGTCATTTTTATTTCCCGTCCCCTTACAACGTCAGAGACATTGTGTATGAGTCAGCGAATTGTCCTAAAGCCAAATTGGATATAATTCCACACCAAACATGAAAAAGGGGGTGGACAAAAGTATTGGCACTGTTAGAAAAATCATGTGATGCTTCTCTAATTTGTGTAATTAACAGCACCTGTAATTTACCTGTGGCACCTAACAGGTGTTGGAAATAACTAAATCACACTTGCAGCCAGTTGACATGGATTAAAGTTGACTCAACCTCTGTCCTGTGTCCTTTTGTGTACCACATTGAGCATGGAGAAAAGAAAGAAGACCAAAGAACTTTCTGAGGACTTGAGAAACCAAATTGTGAGGAAGCATGAGGAATCTCAAGGCTACAAGTCCATCTCCAAAGACCTGAATGTTCTTTTGTCTACCGTGCGCAGTGTCATCCAGAAGTTTAAAGCCCATGGCACTGTGGCTAACTTCCCTAGATGTGGATGGAAAAGAAAAATTGACAAGAGATTTCAACGCAAGATTGTGCGGATGGTGGATAAAGAACCTCGACTAACATCCAAACAAGTTCAAGCTGCCCTGCAGTCCGAGGGTACAACAGTGTCAACCCGTACTATTCGTCGGCGTCTGAATGAAAAGGGACTGTATGGTAGGATACCCAGGAAGACCCCACTTCTTACCCCGAGACATAAAAAAGTCAGGCTGAAGTTTGCCAAAACTTACCTGAGAAGGCCTACAATGTTTTGGAAGAATGTTCTCTGGTCAGATGAGACAAAAGTAGAGCTTTTTGGGCAAAGGGATCAGCATAGAGTTTACAGGAGAAAAAAAGAGGCATTCAAAGAAAAGAACACAGTCCCTACAGTCAAACATCGCGGACATTTCCTGATGTTCTGGGGTCGCTTTGCTGCCTCTGGCACTGAACTGCTTGATCGTGTGCATGGCATTATGAAGTCTGAAGACTACCAACAAATTTTGCACCATAATGTGGGTCTCCCTCAGAGGTCATGGGTAATCCAGCAGGACAATGACCCAAAACACACTTCAAAAAGCACTAGAAAATGGTTTGAGAGAAAGGACTGGCGACTTCTAAGGTGGCCAGCAATGAGTCCAGACCTGAATCCCATAGAACACCTGTGGAGAGATCTATAAATGGCAGTTTGGAGAAGGCACCCTTCAAATATCAGGGACCTCTAGCAGTTTGCCAAAGAAGAATGGTCTAAAATTCCAGCAGAGCATTATAAGAAACTCATTGATGGTTACCAGAAGCGGTTGATCGCAGTTATTTTGGCTAAAGGTTGTGCAACCAAGTATTAGGCTGAGGGTGCCAATACTTTTGTCTGGCCCACTTTTTGAGTTTTGTGTGAAATGATCAATGTTTTGCTTTTTGCTTCATTCTCTTTTGTGTTTTTTCCATTGAAGACAAATTAAATGAAGATAATAATACCAAAGAATTTGTGATTGCAATAATTTTCAGGAAGAAACTGAGTATTATCTGAGAGAATTGCAGGGGTGTCAATACTTTTGGCCACAACTGTATGTATATATATCTAATATATAAAGCTGAATGTGTGTATGTATGTGTGTGTGTGTGTGTATGTATATCCGGATTGGCATCTACACCGTCGCAACTACAGCCACAAAATTTTGCATAGTCACACATCTGGACCCCGAGAGCGTCATAGGCTATGCTGTGAGGCGAAATATTAACCCTGCTCGTTCCAGTTCACCAAACAATTTTGCCCCAATCTACATAATGGGGTAAAAGTGAATTGAAAAGTGTTGGAGGAAAATCGACAGCTGTGAGCTATAGCCACAAAATTTTGCACAGTCACACGTCTGGACCCCGGGAGCGTCATAGGCTATGTTGTGAGGCCAAATTTTAACCCCGCGCATTCCAATTCACCAAACAATTTTGCCCCTATCTACATAATGGGGAAAAAGTGACAGTTACCAGTTGACAGTTGTGAATGAGAGGGGCTTAATGATAGCGCCAAAGACTAACAGCACATACCAGCATATAGTCACTAAGGTGGGGCCCCAACATGAGATATTCACCACGCACGGGGACATGTATACACACCACACGCACATAAAGAGTAACAGCAAGTGTATAGTCGCTAAGGAGCAGCCCCAACATTGGATACTCACCACGCACCTGAAACAAACACACACACACCACAAAGAGACACACACAACACAGAGAAACACACACACACCCCCAAGGGGACACACACACACCCTATAGCTACACATGCACTCACCCCACAGGGACACACACCACAAAGAGACACACACAACACAGACACACACACCACACAGACCCCCCCCACAAGGACACACACACATAGCCACCCTATAGGGACACATGCACTCACCCCACAGGGACACACACACACACCACACAGACCCCCCACAGGGACACACACACATACTAACCCTATAGGGACACATGCACTCACCACACAGGGACACACACACCACAAAGAGACACACACAACACAGAGACTCACACACCCCACACAGACACCCCCCCACAGGGACACACACACATACACACCCTATAGGGACACATGCACTCACCCCACAGGGACACACACACACACCACAAAGAGACACACACAACACAGATACACACACACCACACAGACCCCCCCACAGGGACACACACACATACACACCCTATAGGGACACATGCACTCACCCCACAGACACACACACACCACAAAGGGACACACACAACAGAGACACACACCACACAGACATCCCCCCCACAGGGACACACACACATACACACCCTATAGGGACACATGCACTCACCCCACAGGGACACAAACATACACACACCCCAGGGACACACACACCACACAGACAGACACAGATGTGTACAAATCACCTCACACAACTCGCCTCATACGTGGGCTATCTTTAATTTCCAAACCTAAACATCTGATTAAAAACAGCCAATGTGCAACACATGTGCCATATAGGGAATTAAGGCAGATGTCAGTCACATGAGCTGTCTATTATGTGTATGTGTTAGGTAACATATACTGCCCGGCCAGGGGGAGGGTTTACTATTGGCTGGAGATTTATTAGGCTGCCTATAGCAATCAATCACAGCTCAGCTTCTATTTTCTTACAGGTCATTAATATGACATATTCAAATTCTATTTTGTTATAGCTAACATCAGTTATTTATTAACCCGGGCGTAGCCGGGTACTACAGCTAGTGTGTATATATATATATATATATATATATATATATATATACACACAGTATAAACAGTATATGCAATACCTGGCAAAAATTATGGAATCACCTGACTCGGAGGATTTCCATTCAGTTGTTTAATTTTGTAGAAAAAAGCAGATCACACACATGGCACAAAACTAAAGTCATTTCAAATGGCAACTTGGCAACTCTCTGCCTTGAAGAAACACTAAAAGAAATCTTGAAAAAGAAAATGTACCAGCCAGTACGGTTACTTTTATAGACCAAACAGGGGAAAAATTATGGAATTACTCAGTTCTGAGGAAAAAAATATGGAATCATGACAAACAAACAAACAAAACAACACTCAAATACATTACTAGTAGTGATGAGCGAGTACGCTTGTGACTACTCGGTACTTGCACGAGTATCACTGTACTCGGGCTCCTCGGCGAGTACCGAGTAATCTCGCGATACTCTTGCTGTACTCGGGGTCCTCATCCCTGCATGTTGGCGCTCTTTAGAGAGCCAGCCCACATGCAGGGATTGACTGGCAGTCACTGCAATGCCCCAGCCCTGTTAGTTGTGGCATTGCAGTGATTGGCTGGCCCGCACAGCGTGACCGAGCCTTTATAAGACCCGGCCACGATGTGCTCTGCACACAGCCATCCAGACAGTCAGTGTAGGGAGAGTGTCTGCTGCTGCTTAAGGGACAGATTTGCGGCCCTCATAGGTAGATCCGGAGCAGGGCTGCAAACTGCTGCTGACCAGAACAGTCCTTCTCAGGACTAATCTAGGAGGATATAGGCAGGGTGATCCAGATCGGAGTCCAAGCTTTCCAGTGACCAGAACAGTCCTCAGGAGACTGTTGTAGCTGACTAGCTGTATACAGGCAGGGTATAATATCCATATCCAGCTTTCCTTTGACCAGAACAGTCAGGAGACTGTTGTAGCTGACTAGCTCTATACAGGCAGGGTCTAATATCCATATCCAGCTTTCCTGTGACCAGAACAGTCAGGAGACTGTTGTAGCTGATGCTGTATACAGGCAGGCTATCCATATCCAGCTTTCCTGTGACCAGAACAGTCAGGAGACTGTTGTAGCTGACTAGCTGTATACATGCAGGCTATCCATATCCAGCTTTCCTGTGACCAGCACAGTCAGGAGACTGTTGTAGCTGACTAGCTCTATACAAGCAGGGTGTAATATCCATATCCAGCTTTCCTGTGACCAGAACAGTCCTCAGGAGACTGTTGTAGCTGACTAGCTGTATACAGGCAGGGTTTAATATCCATATCCAGCTTTCCTGTGACCAGAACAGTCCTCAGGAGACTGTTGTAGCTGACTAGCTGTATACAGGCAGGCTATCCACATCCAGCTTTCCTGTGACCAGAACAGTCAGGAGACTGTTGTAGCTGACTAGCTCTATACAGGCAGGGTGTAATATCCATATCCAGCTTTCCTGTGACCAGAACAGTCCTCAGGAGACTGTTGTAGCTGACTAGCTGTATACAGGCAGGGTGTAATATCCATATCCAGCTTTCCTGTGACCAGAACAGTCAGGAGACTGTTGTAGCTGACTAGCTGTATACAGGCAGGCTATCCACATCCAGCTTTCCTGTGACCAGAACAGTCAGGAGACTGTTGTAGCTGACTAGCTCTATACAAGCAGGGTGTAATATCCATATCCAGCTTTCCTGTGACCAGATCAGTCCTCAGGAGACTGTTGTAGCTGACTAGCTCTATACAGGCAGGGTTTAATATCCATATCCAGCTTTCCTGTGACCAGAACAGTCAGGAGACTGTTGTAGCTGACTAGCTCTATACAGGAAGGGTGTAATATCCATATCCAGCTTTCCTGTGACCAGAACAATCAGGAGACTGTTGTAGCTGACTAGCTGTATACAGGCAGGCTATCCATATCCAGCTTTCCTGTGACCAGAACAGTCAGGAGACTGTTATAGCTGGCTAGCTCTATACAGGCAGGCTATCCATATCCAGCTTTCCTGTGACCAGAACAGTCAGGAGACTGTTGTAGCTGACTAGCTCTATACAGGCAGGGTCTAATATCCATATCCAGCTTTCCTGTGACCAGAACAGTCAGGAGACTGTTGTAGCTGTATACAGGCAAAATGCACAAGGGCGTTGGCAAGGAACAAGGAAGTGGACGTGATGGTGGTGCAGGCAGAGGCCGAGGTCGTGTGCAAGCACTAATTTTGCAACAACAAAGTGCCACATCTACTCGCTCGCACGTCCTGTCCCAAATTCCTGGGGCCCGCAGCAGTGCACCGTTCCTGGGGCCCGCACCAGTGTCAACAGGTTGTTACTTGGATAGTGGATAATACTTCCAGTCTGATTGGCACCTCCACAAACACCCTGTCTTCCACACTGTCAAGTGTCAGTAGCCGTGATACTGCACCGCACATTTCCCAACCTGATCCTCCTTCCTACCACCAGGCCGAGTACACATCCACGGACATTACTGATCCCACACTTGGACACTCGGAAGAGCTGTTCACGTATCCATTCGCACAATCTGGCCTCTCGCCAGCTCCTGTTGAAGTGGGTGATGAGGAGAGCGTATGTACCGATGCCCAAATATTTGAGCAGCCACGTTCTCACGAAGAGAACGTTGGCAACGTGTCTCAACAAGGGGTGGACGATGATGACACACAATTACCAGGAAGTCAGGAGGAGCATCAGGGTGCGGAAGAGGAAGACGACGTGGTGGATGATCCAGTAGCTGACCCAACCTGGCAGGAGGATATGCAGAGCGAGGACAGCAGTGCACAGGGGAAGGGAGGCGTAGCATCCCAACAGGCAGTAAGAAGCCCGAGGCAGAAGTCAGGCAACCGTTCCCCGGAACAACAACACGACACAAGGTGCCTGTGCAAATGTTAGGTCTTCCCGAGTCTGGCAGTTTTTTAAGTTGGCTCCAGATGACTCTAAAAAGGCCATTTGCAACACCTGCCATGCCAGCATCAGCAAGGGTACGAAAACTAGCAGCCTGACCACCACCAGCATGATCAGGCACATGTCAGCCAAGCACCCGACTTTGTGGGAAGTACAACAGAGTCGAGGAGCGGTGCTTGCTGATGTCACTGCTACGTCTTCGCGTGTTGTGCATGCGAACCAATCCCCTGTCCATGCTGCCCGCGAACAAGCCTCCGGCCCTGCACCTGAAGTTGCCCACGCACAAATAACACCACCATCCAGCAAGTCCTTGTCCCAGCGCAGCGTTCAGTTATCCATTCAGCAAACCTTTGAACGCAGGCGCAAATACGCTGCCAATGCCCCACATGCCACAGTTCTAAATGCTCACATTTCGCGACTGATAGCGCTAGAAATGTTGCCTTTCCGGCTGGTGGAGACGGAAGCATTCCGCGACCTGATGGCGGCTGCTGTCCCACGTTACTCAGTCCCCAGCTGCCACTATTTCTCCAGGTGTGCCGTCCCCGCATTGCATAACCACGTGTCACAAAGCATCACACGTGCCCTGAACAACGCTGTTTCAGCCAAAGTCCACCTAACCACAGACACGTGGACAAGTGCTTGTGGGCAAGGCCGCTACATCTCCTTGACGGCACACTGGGTTAATATTGTGGAAGCTGGGACCCAGTCTGAGCGAGGGACGGAACTGTGACAACCATCCGCTGTGAAGCTGAGCTGCTGGTAAGGCAGCACCCCGAGAAACCCCGAGACCCTTAACCCCTATACAGGGATCTGGAATTATAGCGGAGCCCAGGGGGTAGCTGCCTATTATGAGCAACAGAGCAGGGAAGGTCGCCAGGGGAAAAAATCAAGACCCGAAAAACAAGTCAGAAGTCCGAGTCAAAACCGAGAGGGCAGCGAAGGTACAGAATCATCAGGCAGTAGCAGAGTCGAGAATCCAGGCAAGAGTCAAGGGCAAAACCAAGAGGGCAGCTGAGGTACAAAATCGACAGGAAGAAGCAGAGTCAGAAATCCAGGCCAAGGTCAGAGACAAAACTAAACATACACTATATCACTGGGGAACCAAAACTATATCTGGCGGCCTGCAAGACAGGCTCCAATGTATTTGAAGGGCGCGGTTACCTCCCATAGGCTGGAGCTCACAGCCCGATGACCTCATCCGGACCGCCCCTAGATCCAGGCCAGATGGAGATGCACGACTGGCTCCACCCACGCCACCTCTGACAGAAGAACGCAGGCTGCGCCTAACGGACACCTCTGCAGGGCCCGCTCCTCTGCGACCAACACCACCCAGAGGGGAAACACAGCGGCGCTCAGCGACAGAGGCAGACATCGCGGGAGCAGTTCCATATGAGGACAAGGCCCTCCTGTCACCGGTGCTACCAGCCGAAGGAATCCGGCTCCTCCCAGCGGCCGAGGCAGGAACACCGGCCACCGAGTCCAATGGCGATGTGACAGTACCCCCCCTCTACGAGGGGCCTCCGGACCCACAAAACCCGGTTTATCGGGATGAAGAAGATGAAACTTCCTGATCAAACCCTTGGCATGGATATTACTGGCAGGCACCCAGGACCTCTCCTCCGGACCATAGCCCTTCCAATGTACCAGATACTGCACGGATCCTCTCACTAAACGGGAATCAAGGATCCGTTGAACTTCATATTCCACGGCACCCCCGACCAAGACCGGAGGAGGAGGGGACCGGACAGGACGAATCGGAGATCGGTACAATTTGAGAAGGGATTTATGGAATACATTGGGCAGTTTGAATGATTGAGGGAGCTTCAGACGAAAGGCTACAGGGTTAATCACGTCAATTATTTCATACGGACCAATAAACCTGGGACCTTGTTTGGCAGACGGCACTTTGAGCTTGATATTTTTCGTAGACAACCAAACTTTGTCCCCAACTCCCAGGTCCGGACCCTTGGAGCGCCGTTTATTAGCAGAAGACGCCTGCCTAGTCTGAGCCCCCTTTAAGTTTTTGTTCACTTCACACCAGATAGTCTTTAACTGATCTACGGACTTTTCTACCCCAGGGACGTCAGAAAGCCTTGAAGAAAATGAACAAAAGCGCGGGTGCAGCCCATGATTACAGTAGAAAGGGGTGGTCTTGATGGACTCCTGGTACTGGTTATTCATGGCAAATTCTGCTAGTGGCAGATGTTCCACCCAATCAGATTGATGCTCAGAGACATAACAACGTAGATACTGTTCGAGAGCTTGATTAGCGCGCTCGGTTTGACCATTGGTTTCAGGGTGATAGGCAGAAGAAAAGGAATAGTCAATTCCAATCCGTTTACAGAATGCCCTCCAAAATTTAGAAACAATCTGGGTGCCCCTGTCAGAAACAATATTCACAGGAACACCATGCAATCGCACAACATGATTAATGAATACTTTGCTCAGGGTCTCGGAATTAGGTAACCCGGACAGCGGAACAAAATGACACTGCTTGCTGAATCTGTCTACCACTACCCAGATACAAGTCTTCCCTTCTGAGAGTGGCAGGTCAGTAATAAAATCCATGGAGATATGAGTCCAAGGACCCTCAGGGGTAGGCAAGGACTGGAGCAACCCGGCAGGGCGGTTGCGGGGAGACTTAGCGCGAGCACAGGTTTCACAAGCCAGTACATATTCCTTACAGTCCTTTACTATGGTTGGCCACCACAAACTCCTGGTCACAAGTCTGATGGTGTTATTGATACCAGGATGCCCTGCGAGGACGTAATCATGAGATTCCTTAAGAACTTGGAGGCGGAATTTGGTAGGGACAAATAGTTTCTGGGCAGGAGTAGTGTCAGGGGCCTGTTCTGGAGATCTACGAATCTCTTCCAGAAGATCCAAAGACACAGCCGAGACAACAATCCCCTTGGCTAAAATGGGAGTCGGTTCCACGTCCTCGACTTGTAAGGGGCAAAAACTTCGAGACAGGGCATCATCAGCCCTCACATTTTTAGTACCCGGTCTGAAAGTGATCACAAAATCGAATCTGGAGAAGAACAAGGCCCATCTAGCCTGTCTAGGATTCAGTCTTTTCGCTGACTCCAAATAGGTTAGATTTTTGTGATCAGTAATTACGGTAATCCTATGTTTGGCGCCTTCGAGGAAGTGGCGCCATTCCTCGAAGGCCCATTTGATTGCCAACAATTCCCGATTACCTACATCATAATTCATCTCTGTAGAGGAAAATTTTCGGGAAAAGAAGGCACACGGACGAAGTTGAGTGAGAGATGCGGTGCCTTGTGATAGCACTGCTCCCACTCCAACTTCAGAGGCATCAACCTCTACAATGAAGGGGCGGTCCAAATCAGGCTGCACCAATATTGGATCCGCGGAGAAACACTCTTTTAACTTAGAAAACGCATGAATGGCTTCAGGCTTCCAATTAACCACATCCGCCCCTTTACGTGTCAAATCAGTGAGAGGTTTGGCTATCTCTGAAAACCCTTTAATAAATTTACGATAATAGTTAGCGAAACCCAAGAATCGCTGCAGTGCCTTCAGAGACTTGGGTTGTACCCATTCCTTAATGGGTTTAATTTTGGCAGGATCCATGCGAAAACCTTTAGCCGATATAATATATCCCAAAAAATTTATCTCTTCCTCCATGAAGACACATTTCTCTAATTTGGCGAATAGAGAATGCTCTCTGAGTCTCTGGAGTACAGTACGGACATGTCGGACGTGTGACCAAAGACCAGGAGAAAAAAACAGAATGTCGTCCAAATACACGACCACATATACACCACTGATATCTCTGAAAATATCGTTGACAAAATTCTGAAACACTGCAAGTGCGTTACTTAACCCGAACGGCATTACAAGATACTCAAAATGGCCGAGAGGCGTATTGAACGCGGTCTTCCACTCATCGCCTTCTTTTATACGGACCAGGTTATATGCTCCCCTGAGGTCCAGTTTGGTGAAATACTTGGCTCCCAACAGCTGATTATAAAGATCAGGGATGAGTGGAAGAGGATACTGTTTTTTTACAGTGATCGCGTTTAATTTGTGGTAATCAATGCAAGGTCTGAGGCCGCCATCTTTCTTTCCCACAAAAAAGAAACCAGCTCCTACTGGTGAGGTAGACGGTCTAATATACCCTTTTCTCAGACTGTCTGCTATGTAATCATTCATGGCCTGACGTTCTGGACCAGAGAGGTTAAATATTCTCCCCTTTGGGAGACGAGAAGCAGGTATCAAATCTATGGCGCAATCATACTTTCTGTGAGGGGGTAATTTCTCTGATTCCTGAATAGAAAACACATCCTCAAAGTCTCTAAAGGCATATGGTACAAATCGAGGAGTCTTGACCTTCACTTGGTTTACAGATAGCGAGATACAGTTTTCCTGACACTTTGGGCTCCAGCGCACGATGTCACCCAAGTGCCAGTCTATGGCTGGGTTATGTTTACGTAACCATGGCATGCCCAGGATTACTGCAGATGATAAATTATTGATAGCAAAAAATGACACATTTTCAGCATGTAAAGACCCCACCAGCATTGACACTTCCTCAGTGACAAATTCCACTCCACCCTGGTTGAGGGAGTGCCATTAACTGCAGTGGTTCTAATGGGGGCATTAAGCCTTAGTAGTGGTACACCAAGAGTTCTCGCTACATGGAGATCTATGAAATTCCCCTCTGAGTCACTGTCTACATAAGCCTCCAAACACACAGATTTCTTAAGGTAAGATAATGAAATAGGTAATAAAACTTTGGCAGCATCCGCTGGCAATACCTGGGCACCTGGGCAGGCAGAGCCAGAGCCCCCCAGGTGCTGACATCCAGGGAATGAGGCCTTCTGATCTCCAGTGTTCATGCAGAGGACTCCAGCTTGTGGCTTGTACAGCATGTTGGAATGATGGGAGTGTTCCTCCACAGGACTGAGAAGCTAGACACAGATGCTTTGAGGGAGCAATCAGCAGACACAGCTCATGGTGGGGTTACACGTAGCGATATCGTCCCGATATCGCATACAACGCCGCGGGAGCGCGCATTTTGGGAGCACTTTTCCCGATATCGCATCGCCGGTTTACACGCTGCGATATCGGGAAACAACGTCCCTCCGATGTGTACGCCCACCAACCCAGTAACGACCATTTAACATGGGAGTTAATGGGTGAGGTGCGAGTACGCATCGGAGTTGGGCTGTCACACGCAGCGATGCTGGTACAACGGCCTTGCGATATCGGGAAGTTGAATAGCTCTGCTATTCAACTCCGATATCGTTTTGGCATCGTTCCAGCATCGCGTTGTATGCTAAAACAGTACAACGCGCACACGATATCGGCTCCAACTCGCGACCCACGTGACTTTTTGTCGGAGTTGGGTCGGAGTTGGACGCCGATATCGTGGCGTGTAAACCCACCATCAGAGAAAAGAAAAAAAAAACAGGTAGAACCATTGGAAAAAGGAGAGAAAAAAAAAGGTAAGGGAATGCTTTTTATATATAGTATCTATATATATAAAAATGTTATGGCCAGATATAATGTGACAACCATCCGCTGTGAAGCTGAGCTGCTGGTAAGGCAGCACCCCGAGAAACCCCGAGACCCTTAACCCCTGTACAGGGATCTGGAATTATAGCGGAGCCCAGGGGGTAGCTGCCTATTATGAGCAACAGAGCAGGGAAGGTCGCCAGGGAAAAAAATCAAGACCCGAAAAACAAGTCAGAAGTCCGAGTCAAAACCGAGAGGACAGCGAAGGTACAGAATCATCAGGCAGTAGCAGAGTCGAGAATCCAGGCAAGAGTCAAGGGCAAAACCAAGAGGGCAGCTGAGGTACAAAATCGACAGGAAGAAGCAGAGTCAGAAATCCAGGCCAAGGTCAGAGACAAAACTAAACATACACTATATCACTGGGGAACCAAAACTATATCTGGCGGCCTGCAAGACAGGCTCCAATGTATTTGAAGGGCGCGGTTACCTCCCATAGGCTGGAGCTCACAGCCCGATGACCTCATCTGGACCGCCCCTAGATCCAGGCCAGATGGAGATGCACGACTGGCTCCACCCACGCCACCTCTGACAGAAGAACGCAGGCTGCGCCTAACGGACACCTCTGCAGGGCCCGCTCCTCTGCGACCAACACCACCCAGAGGGGAAACACAGCGGCGCTCAGCGACAGAGGCAGACATCGCGGGAGCAGTTCCATATGAGGACAAGGCCCTCCTGTCACCGGTGCCACCAGCCAAAGGAATCCGGCTCCTCCTGTTAAGGAGAGCCTTAAGATCAAAATACTTCATTAAGCTTAAGACATAAGGGCATGGGAGAAATGATATATAGAGTGTATTATTTTACATTGTATAAGTTGTGATTTAAACATGGCTGCCATTTCCTGCCACATCACACCATGTGCTGAGAGCAAGATGGAGTCCAAAGAAGACCGACCAATCACCGAAGCTGGAGGTCAGGCAAGACTGACCAATCACAGAATGACATACTCTATCAAGACCACACTCCTTGATGACCTCATGGATCCGCCCATGGACTAACCCGATGACCAATGAATACATCTGAGTAGGGCTGACCGAGCCCCTTATTGCCCATGGACCAATGAATACATCTGAGTAGGGCTGACTGAGCCCCTTATTGCCCATGGACCAATGAATACATCTGAGTAGGGCTGACCGAGCCCCTTTTTGAATAAAAACCTAATGTTTTGTAATAAACAGACACTTGGAGCTTGGGTCTGACCAAGGAAGGGTGTACATCTGACTCACTGTGTCTGGTGTCATACTTTTCAATGCCGGCCCTTGGTCTATATTGATTTGGTCAGGAGCAGCAACTTGTTATTAATATTGTTATTAATATTACCTTTACAATTTGGCGTCCCTGGGTGGGCCACAGTATAGGAGAATCCCCAAACCTTGAATAACCGGTGAAGGAGACGGCAGGACGCACTGAGTACCCCGAGCCAGGAGACTGATCACCTCCCTAACAAAAACGGTAAGTTTGCTGATTTTATTATAATCTGTTGACTTTACCTGTTTTTCGGGGTACCCTGTGCAGATTGCCTGACCGCGTCCGGTCTTCTGGGTATCTGAGACGGCAGAGGGGTTTCTCCGCTGTTGGCCATTTGATTGCGGAAGAACCGTCATGCTAAGTTGCTGCTGCCTGTTATATGTTGTATGGAGGGGAGATGACTGGTAGGGTAAGAGGGTTTTTGAGCTGTGCTGGAGAAGGAGATAAGTGGTCACCTGTGACACGATTTTCAGTTCTGGAGAGAAGAATATATTTAGCATTGAGTATTTTTGTGACTCTGCATTTGATATGGTTTTGAGTGTTTTTTGTGACTCAACCTAATAGTCGCACGTGACTTAGAGTGCATTGACTCAGTACGTAGCGGCCTGATGTCTGTAGGTTTTTAGCATTGAGTGTTTTTTGTGACTCTGCATTTGATATGGTTTTGAATGTTTTTTGTGACTCAACCTAATAGGGGCATGTTACTTAGAGTGATTCAGTACATGGCCTGATGTTTGTAAACTACAGACTTTTGTAAACTACAGAACACGGGAATCAGACAGGGACAGATAGGACGGTTGTGAAGGTCTTGTGCTCAGTTTTGTCATCTCCCCAGTCTTAAGTGTTTGTTTTGTGTCCATCATCTTAATCTATATAGAGAAAGATGGAGAAGTTAATGCAGTTGTGTCGTATAGGCCCTAAGCCTAATTCAGATGACAAGATAGATCTGTGTACATTAAGGGAAAAGTCATGTTAAATTATGCAAAAAGCTTAGGAAGTTGTGTGGAATGGCAGAAGTGCAGTGAAGATTGGATTAAAAGAGAGACAAGGTGTTTTGGAAGATAATGGATTGTTATATACTGCTAGGGGCATGAGAGAGTCTCTTACAGTTTGTATAGAGAAAATTGGATAGAAGAGGAAAGGAAAAAGAAAGACAAAAGTTTAAGTTATGTGTATTATAGAACTGTACAATGTGAATTCCCACCACCGTATAATGGAGGCACAATGCCATGTGCTCCCTCTGATGGAGCACGTGTTTCCTTTGTTGGTGGCCATTTTGTTGGTGGAGCACATGTTTCTTTTGTTGGTGGCCATCTTGTTGGTGGTTCTCAGACCTCCTCTGGGGGCGGCCATTTTGTGGGAGGCAATACCTCTGGCAGCCAGTTTGTGTGTTGGCATGTGCTCTCTGATGTCAGCCAGTTTGTGTGATGGCATGTGCTCTGGTAAATGGGCCTTGTAGTAACTAGTGTTTGGTTTTTGTGCCCTTAAAAGATGCTAGCATATGGCAAGTATGAGAGACTTGTCGAGCATAAATGAAAATATGTAAGTAAATAGCAGATATTCTAAAACAAATGTAAGACAGCAGAGAAATGAGAGTTTAAATAGTGTTAAGACAGAAATGCTGGAGTATAAGAGAATGTGTGGGAAACTTTTGTCCATGCAAAGATGGCGCCGCGAGTGAAGGCCACATGGTTAGAGACAAAGAAATGAAGGAATGTTTGGACAATAGGCTTAGACAGGAAGTGATGTGTAAGGACTAAAAGTTGTCTGAGCAGTTTTGAGCATACACACTGCTAGTTTCAGACCCAAAAGAAAAGGTAGCCACCCCACCCCCTTCCCACATAGAGACATGTGATGGGCTAATGCAGAGAGATTGAATGATTACATGAATATACTGATAATTAAAAATAAATAATAAAAATAGAATAAAAATAAGGCACATATAAGTTCCTTTGTTCAGATAAGTCCATCGTGCTGGTCAGATATAACCATGTGCTGAAAGCTATAAGAAATTGCTACATGGGAAGGTAAAAGATGTGAATGCATATATCAATGAAGTATTACTTGGGATTAAATAAATATATATATAATTGGCAAGGGAGACAAAGTGACATACCTCAGAGAAAAGATGAGATGATAAAAAAAAAATAATAATAAAAAATTGCCAACGGTGCACGGATAATCCAGGGGAAAAGTGTGGAGATTCATCATTATGGCTCCACGGAGAGAAATTTCCATGACCTCTCTCTATCCAGCAGGAAGTGTGAATGACCTGCCTGTAGCTACCTTCTGAATGGGGGGGGGAGGAGACTTGATGCAAACCAGGCCAGTCCCACAGAGAGGCACCACCCCACCCCCTAAAATGCCAACCATATACTTGCTTCATTGTATCTTTTAAGCTACATTTTAACATTTAGTTGTAATTCTTCCCAGATCATGTTTTATTTTATTTTTATAGTCTCACTTTAGGGTATTGGTAAAAGTAATTATCAATAGTTTTTAAATTTTTACTGCTTCAACCCCAAATATTTTAATAATGGACACCTTTTTCACATGAATGTAGATTTGTATTCATGATACTGTAGATACTGGAGCAGTGTGCTGAGTTTTATCTAATTAGCAAATCAATTCCAGGTGATTTTCTATTCCATGTCTCTGCACTGATATATTTTCAATCCAGCAGCCAGAGACCTGTACCTGGAGGGAGGGGGGTTGACGAGCCCACAGGACTAAAGTTACACATCACATAGTATTTGGGCTTTGTGCTTTGAGGTTTATTGTGTTTTTTGCTGTATAATTTTTGCCACAAATCTTCACATCTATTCTGGCGCCAGTGAAGTTGCTGAGACTTCAGAAGTGTTCTGCACGTTATCTAATTTTTTATTGTTCTTTCAGATTTCGTGTGTTTCCTTTTTGCCAGAAGATGCAGATTTGATGCAGAAAATTTACACCCCACATGTAATGTTCATCATGTGCACACAGCCTTATTGTATTCATAGTTAGCTATAATCTAGGGAGTGGGACCTTTTCAGGATCTTTTCAGGCTCCAAATGTGAACTTCAGATAACAACATAATTTTTGAATCCAGATATGCTTTGGATATTGGATTCAAAAGGGGGAAAGAGATCGAAATTAGTGCCTGGTTTTAAAGTTGTTTTTTAAAGTTTTAATAATTTATTTACGTCTTTATATTTAAGTCTCTTCTTTATATTTTTGTCTTAAATAGAGGACAGAGCAAACATGTGTGAACATGTCCCAGATGAGCTCATTACTAATGCAGATCTTGAGTTATTTTACAGATGTTCGTGGATTCTACCACTGGATGTGCTGTGATTATACAACAGGAGGTAATAAAGCAAAACCACTCCCTCTTCACATATCGCTATGAGGAGGTAGATGGGGATCTGCAATCACTGGAATGGGTAGCTTGCAAAGGGTAAGATGGCTGAATGTGTATATAGACTGCAGATCTTTCCTTCAGTCACATAAAGACCCACAGAGAGTGTATGAGCCTGTATGGAGGCTCTCCTGTGATCAGATAAGCCTGGCAGAGTGCAGATACAGCTCACACCTGAGCTGGCGCTCGAGCCAGAGGTAATGCTCGCACAGGTGCAGCTGCCAGAAGCTGTGAAGAGGCCTAGAGTCGAGAGTCTCAGACCCGAGCACCAGTGCAGACCCTGACACCAGGGCAGACCCTGACACCAGGGGCCCCTGTCACTCCTGATGTTCTTATTCCACAGAAACAGGTGATCGAAAGGAAAGGAGTGCAACACGCAGGGAGCCAGCTGAGGAAGGTCTGTAGACACCAGGCGGTAAGCTTTCTCTGCCACAACTCTCTTCTCAATGATGGCTCAGGTAACCCAAGAACTGACTCATTTGTCATTAACTGCTACCTGTGTTTTAGTGGACAAGGTTTGGGTGGCACCAGGGTACCAAGGTGGCCGACTACACCCAGTCTTGTACGATGTGTGACTGGTACGATGGAAGAGAATCTGTAGTGACCCCGAAGAACCACGAATGCACCCCTCGTCCACTCTACCATTACAGTGATTGCAGATAGATGATAAAGACAGCTGCACATTAGGTGTATGCGGGTGTGCCTGTTGCGGTAATCTCTTTTCAGGATCCGGTGCAGAAACTACGTTACTTCTGAGAAGCTCACGATGAAGGTGGTATGTAGAAATTAGGCTCCTGATGAGGTAAAGCTGCATGTGTTATAGTGGAGGTCATTAAGGGTATTTTACAGTATCTGGAAGTCAGCAGCTTTCTACAATACGTATCATGCATAAGACAGTGGACAATATGAATGGGAGATTAACATTAAAGTTGCAAGGTAGAGGAGACGGACAAGACATAGATGAAATGTTTGTTTTTGTTTAATTTTCCTCCTCAGTAAATAAGTTAAAATAAGATACCGTATATACTCGTGTATAAGCCGACTTTTTCAGCCCAAAATTTGGGCTGAAAAGTCCCCCCTCGGCTTATACACGAGTCATATACTGGTGTACACTGGTGGGGGCTGTGTCCGGGCACTGCTGGAGGCAGGAGGAGGCGGGGGGAGGCTGCAGAATGAGCGGCACGTCACGTGGTGCCGCTCATTAATTATGCATGGGGAGCAGCGCAGTACATTGCTGCTCCCCTGCACAAAATAGCCTCCCCCGCTGTCTCCCCGTTCCCCCCATGTATACAGAGGCCCCCCAGCAGGGTAATCTCACCCCCTCGGTCTGCAGGCACCCGGGTCCTCCAGCTGCTCCGTCTGCGTGAGCGGCTTCTAATACCGGCGTCTTTCCCGCACTTCCTGTTTTTAATGCGATCATGTGACCGCGGTCACATGATCGCATTCAAACAGGAAGAGCGGGGAGGACGCCGGTATTAGAAGCCGCGCACGCAGACGGAGCAGCTGGAGGACCCGGGTGCCTGCAGACCGAGGGGGTGAGATTACCCTGCTGGGGGGCCTCTGTATACATGGGGGGGGTGGCTGTATTACCACTGCTGGGGGGCTGTGTACCACTGCTGGGGCTGTGTTACCACTGCTGGGGGGCTGTGTTACCACTGCTGGGGGGCTGTGTTACCACTGCTGGGGGGCTGTGTTACCACTGCTGGGGGGCTGTGTTACCACTGCTGGGGGGCTGTGTTACCACTGCTGGGGGCTGTGTTACCACTGCTGAGGGGCGCTGTGTTACCACTGCTGGGGGCTGTGTTACCACTGCTGGGGGCTGTGTTACCACTGCTGGGGCTGTGTTACCACTGCTGGGGGCTGTGTTACCACTGCTGGGGGCTGTGTTACCACTGCTGAGGGGCGCTGTGTTACCACTGCTGAGGGGCGCTGTGTTACCACTGCTGAGGGGCGCTGTGTTACCACTGCTGAGGGGCGCTGTGTTACCACTGCTGAGGGGCGCTGTGTTACCACTGCTGAGGGGCGCTGTGTTACCACTGCTGGAGGGGCGCTGTGTTACCACTGCTGGAGGGGCGCTGTGTTACCACTGCTGGAGGGGCGCTGTGTTACCACTGCTGGAGGGGCGCTGTGTTACCACTGCTGAGGGGCGCTGTGTTACCACTGCTGAGGGGCGCTGTGTTACCACTGCTGAGGGGCGCTGTGTTACCACTGCTGAGGGGCGCTGTGTTACCACTGCTGAGGGGCGCTGTGTTACCACTGCTTGAGGGGGCGCTGTGTTACCACTGCTGAGGGGCGCTGTGTTACCACTGCTGGAGGGGCGCTGTGTTACCACTGCTGGAGGGGCGCTGTGTTACCACTGCTGAGGGGCGCTGTGTTACCACTGCTGAGGGGCTGTGTTACCACTGCTGGAGGAGCGCTGTGTTACCACTGCTGGAGGGGCGCTGTGTTACCAGTGATAGGGGGCTTTATAACAGGACGGTGCTCTGCTGCATTGGTAGTTTACTGTTTCTATTTAAAATAAAAGTTCAAAATTTTATTCGTATCTATTTTCATTTTTAAAATTTTTCAGTACCGGTAGCCGCTGCATTGTCCACCCTAGGCTTATACGCGAGTCAATAGGTTTTCCCAGTTTTTGGGGGCAAAAGTAGGGGGGTCGGCTTATACACGGGTCGGCTTATACACGAGTATATACGGTAATTCTGGATCCAACACCTTGAACAGGGTTGTAATTTCTATAAAGTAAGTGTGTAATAAAGTTTAGTCTGATATTAAATGAATGGGACTCGATGAGCCTCTCACCTAGGGGGGGTAAGAACTACAGGTCAATAGATAGCTGCTGCAATATTAGCATCAGTGAGATGAGTATCCAGTTAAGAAAGGGTTAAACACTGCGTTGCCATCTTCAAGTAAGGAGAATTACAGGCAATGTTCTTCAGAATTTGTGTTTTATTCCCCACAGATGAAATCACCAGCGATGTCCAAGCCTTAAATAATTGTTTAAATGGTGTGATAAAGAGATGTGTTCTTCAATTCCAGATCCTAAATCAGGGTCAGGAGCGCATGGTCTCATGTCAGGAGACCGGGTGATCCTGAAAAGATGCGAGAAAGAGCCGTGAGCCGAGATTAGATGGCCGATCCAGCGTCTCTGAATTACAGCAACTTCAGTGGAGACTGAGGGAAAAGGACGCGGCAACTGTCGGAGACTCCCCACCAGCAGATGATGAACTCCGATAATAATAGTCACTGACATACACCACATAGTGATACACTGTCACATATATGACCTTATAACTCCACATTATGTCTGATATGCATAGGAAATATCCAAACTAAGGCAAAATGGTTACAGGAACATAATATAAATGAGGACTCAGTGAGGGAGAAACATTCACGTTCCTGAGCAAACCATTAGTTCAAGGGTAGATAACACTGAGTATAACTGACATTAATAACTTGTATATGTAGCCGTAAAAGCGCTATTTTATGTTATTTTTAAGGTAATCGGGTTAATGTGTAAAGGGAAAATGTTACCAAATAATCTCTGGTGGTAGAATATGGCCCTGAGACGGAAATGTCCATCCATGAGTGTTGTGATACAATTCTGGGTATCCAGGTAGGGAACTGAGGTGAAGCAGGTAGGAAAGTCCCGAGGACGCGGATAGCGCGATCCTAAATACCTCCTGATATACCCAGAATTGTTCATAACAACTGTTCATAAGAATTGTTCATAACAACTGTTCATGAGAATTGTTCATAACAACTGTTCATGAGAATTGTTCATAACAACTGTTCATAAGAATTGTTCATAACAACTGTTCATGAAAATTGTTCATAACAACTGTTCATGAGAATTGTTCATAACAACTGTTCATGAGAATTTTTCATAACAACTGTTCATAAGAATTGTTCATAGGAATGGTTCATATCGCATGTATTTGAATCCAGAGATCAAGTTAAAGCGGGTTTTGGATAAATTATCTCACCCCTATTGGCCATAAGCAATTATACTACAGAAGACCTTCAAGGTTTAGCAGGCCAACTAGGCCCTACATTGATAATGGTGCTTCAAAATAGAATGGACCTGGACATGTTATTAGCAACATAAGGAGGTGTTTGTAAAATTGTATGTATATTCCAGATAATACAGGTCCCACAGGGAGGTTACAGCAGCCATACAGAAACTGAACTCTCTACAATAAGAATTATAAAGGAATTCAGGTGTAGAAGATCCCCGGGACCAATACTTTCTGCAGATGAAGAGATGGCAGATGTGGCTGGATTAGATAGGCTTTGTTATCCTTGTCATCTTAAATTATTTCAGCTATTATTGTTTGTTGTGTGTTTCCCTGTGTAAGGAAGATGATTGGGAAACATCAGTTCTCACTTTCCTAGCTCAAGAGGTTAGTTATTCTGTAGACCTAGAACAGCTAGGCCCTCTACAGTCTTTTATAGTCTCCAACAAGATGGTCCCCTATTCCTCTAAGTTATGATAGCTGGGGTAGACACATCAAATAGTTCATAATTGTGAAGTCTGTACCAAGGGGGGTTTTAATGGTTATCAATTCTCAGCTAGCGGGCAGAGTTGAAGGCACATTGGGCAGATGTGATAGGCTCTGGTAGGAATTGGTTAATAAAGTATTTAGGGGGGACTGTTAAGGAGAGCCTTAAGATCAAAATACTTCATTAAGCTTAAGACATAAGGGCATGGGAGAAATGATATATAGAGTGTATTATTTTACATTGTATAAGTTGTGATTTAAACATGGCTGCCATTTCCTGCCACATCACACCATGTGCTGAGAGCAAGATGGAGTCCAAAGAAGACCGACCAATCACCGAAGCTGGAGGTCAGGCAAGACTGACCAATCACAGAATAACATACTCTATCAAGACCACACCCCTTGATGACCTCATGGATCCGCCCATGGACTAACCCGATGACCAATGAATACATCTGAGTAGGGCTGACCGAGCCCCTTATTGCCCATGGACCAATGAATACATCTGAGTAGGGTTGACCGAGCCCCTTATTGCCCATGGACCAATGAATACATCTGAGTAGGGCTGACCGAGCCCCTTTTTGAATAAAAACCTAATGTTTTGTAATAAACAGACACTTGGAGCTTGGGTCTGACCAAGGAAGGGTGTACATCTGACTCACTGTGTCTGGTGTCATACTTTTCAATGCCGGCGCTTGGTCTATATTGATTTGGTCAGGAGCAGCAACTTGTTATTAATATTGTTATTAATATTACCTTTACACTCCCAGCGGCCGAGGCAGGAACACCGGCCACCGAGTCCAATGGCGATGTGACAGGAACACGTCCTTCACACACCAAGGATTGCAGGCCCTACCTCAGTCAGGGTTTCACCCACACTCTACAGCTCCGGAATGTCATGCTCCTCAGCCTCCTCCTCCTGCGCATCCTCATCCACTTTACCCTCCACACCAGTCCCAAGCTGGAAGCACTGTAGCACTGCCTCTGCGAAGCGGCAACAGGCTGTACTGAAGCTAATATGCATAGGTGACAAACCCCACAATGCAGAAGAGGTGTGGACAGCTCTGAAACAGCAGGCAGATCACTAGCTCACACCTCTGAACCTAAAGCCAGGAAAGGTCGTGTGTGACAATGGCTGGAACCTGGTGGCAGCTTTGAGGCGAGGCCAGCTGACGCATGTTCCATGCGTGGCCCATGTGCTCAACCTGGTGGTTCAGCGGTTTCTAAAGTCATACCCAGAGCTGTCTGATCTGCTGGTAAAAGTTCGCTGCCTGTCTGCACATTTTCGCAAGTCACCTGCTGCTTCAGCAGGCCTTGCCAGCTTTCAGCGCCGTTTGCGTCTTCCGGCCCACAGACTGGTGTGTGATGTCCCCACGCGTTGGAATTCAACTCTGCACATGTTGGTCAGGATATGTGAGCGGAAGAGGGCAGTTGTTGACTACCTGCATCACCTAAGCCGTCGGGAAATGGGTCAAACTCCACACATAACACCTGAGGAGTGGAGATGGATGTCCGACCTATGTACCGTCCTCCAAAACTTTGAGGACTCCACCAAGATGGTGAGCGGCGATGACGCCATTATTAGCGTCACCATACCGCTACTCTGCCTTCTAAAACGGTCTCTGCTCAAAAACAAAGATGATGCATTGCAGGCGGAGCGCGATGAGTTGGAGCAAGAAACAGTAGTGGGTGTGGGTGATAACACACAGCCCAGCCTCCTCTCATCACAACGTGCAGTGGAGGACTATGACGAGGAGGAGGAGGATGTAGACATGGAGCAACTCTCTGACCAAATTGAGGATATGACATGCACACCAGTCATACCCTCGCTTCAGCGTGGCTGGCCAGAGGACAGGGGAGATGAGGAGGAGGAGGACAGCATGTTCAGTCATCGTGTTGGTCAGGATACTGAAGTGATGGCTATTAAGAGTCTGGCGCACATGGCTGACTTTTTGGTAAGCTGCCTGGCTCGTGACCTTCGCGTTAAGAACATCTTGGCCGACAATCACTACTGGCTGGCAACACTCTTAGACCCACGCTACAAGGAGAACTTTATGTCTCTTATTCCTGAGGCGGAGAGGTCAGCCAAAATGCAGCAGTTCCAGAAGGCCATAGTCACGGAAGTAGGCAAAGCATTCCCCTCACAAAACGCTAGCGGCATAGGTCAGGAATCGGTGGACAACCAAGGCGTACGGCCGAGAGGGGCACAAGTCCAATCCGCCAGAGGTAGGGGAACAGTCTTTACGATGTGGGACAGTTTTCTCAGCCCCTCACGTACCACAGCCCCTGAGGTGCGGGGTAGTGCCACAAGAAATGCTAAGTTTGGCCAGATGCTGAAGGAGTACTTTGCAGATCGAACAACTGTACTCCGACATTCCTCTGTGCCTCACAATTATTGGGTCTCCAAGCTGGACACGTGGCATGAATTGGCTCTCTACGCCTTGGAAGTCCTGGCCTGCCCTGCCGCTAGCGTTTTGTCAGAGCGTGTTTTTAGTGCCGCAGGTGGAATCATTACTGATAAACGCACCCGCCTGTCAACTGAAAATGCTGACAGGCTGACTCTGATCAAGATGAACAAGGGTTGGATTGGGCCATACTTCACCACACCACCAGCAAATGACCGCGGAATTTAAATTTTGTTATGGGAATTTGCCATGTACCTCCACTCACTCATGGGTACACACTTCTGGACTTTGGCTAATCGCTGGACTGCTCCTCCTTCTCCTCATGTGCCACCATGATGACCGTTACAATAGTTAGGCTGTTGTTTCAGGTATACCCCCAGTGGTAAATTTTTTCGCCCATTCTTTTAGAATGGGCATTACAACGACAGGAGACCCGCTCCTTTTCAATGGGAAAAATGTTTTGAGGCCCTCATGCACGTCTGTGTCCAGGGACAATGTGGAGCCTCCCAATTTTTGGCTGCCCTGCCAAAAGGCTATACTACAATACACCCACTTCAGGTTTACAGGCCCTCCTGCACGTCTGTATCCAGGGGCATTGTTGAACCTCCCAATTTTTGGCTGCCCTGCCAAAGGGCTATACTACAATACACCCACTTCAGGTTTACAGGCCCTCATGCACGTCTCTATCCAGGGACAATGTGGAGCCTCCCAATTTTTGGCTGCTCTGCCAAAGGGCTATACTACAATACACCCACTTCAGGTTTACAGGCCCTCCTGCACGTCTGTATCCAGAGGCATTGTTGAACCTCCCAATTTTTGGCTGCCCTGCCAAAGGGCTATACTACAATATACCCACTTCAGGTTTACAGGCCCTCCTGCACGTCTGTATCCAGGGGCATTGTTGAACCTCCCAATTTTTGGCTGCCCTGCCAAAGGGCTATACTACAATACACCCACTTCAGGTTTACAGGCCCTCATGCATGTCTGTATGCATGGGTCATTGGTGAATCTCACAATTTTGGACTGCCCCGGTAAAGGAAAATACTACAATACACCCACTTCCTCAAAATGGGCACATTATGTCAAGACAGGGCTTCATGTACGTCTCTTCTCAGGGACATCGGAGTGCCGCACAATATTTTCACGTAAAATCTTTCATGTAATCACAAAAAGTAACATACACTAGCTGTATCTCACTATTGGGTATGTGCCCTTAACATTTCCACCCTGAATATTCATTTTGGTGTCATTTTGGAAGGTTTTCTGGGGACTCCGTAAAATTGGCGTGAAACTCGGACAACATTGTTCACAGCTGTGACTTTTGAGTGAGAAATGCTTACAGGGGTCTTCCCCATGGTGTTGCCATGTCATTTGAGCACTCTTCTGAGAGTTTTGTGACATTTTTAGGGTTTCTACATGCTGCCGGCGGTCTTTTCATAAAAATACTCGGGTCTCCCATAGGATAACATTGGGCTCGGTGCTCGGGCCGAGTACACGAGTATCTTGGGATGCTCGGCCCGAGCATCGAGCACCCGAGCATTTTGGTACTCGCTCATCACTAATTACTAGTATTTTTTTTGCACCACCTCTGGCTTTTATAACAGCTTGCAATCTCTGAGGCATGGACTTAATGAGTGAGAAACAGTGCTCATCATCAATCTGGCTCCAACTTTCTCTGATTGCTGTTGCCAGATCAACTTTGCAGGTTGGAGCCTCGTCATGGACCATTTTCTTCAACTTGCACCAAAGATTTTCAATTGGATTGAGATCCGGACTAATTGTAGGCCATGACATTGACCTTATGTGTCTTCTTTCAAGGAATGTTTTCACAGTTTTTGCTCTATGGCAGGATGCATTAAGGATTATGGGATAAGAAAAGTGTCCAAAATATCAATGTTAACTTGGGCATTTATTGAAGATGTAATGACACCAATCTCCCCAGTGCCTTTACCTGACATGCAGCCCCAAATCATCAATGACTGTGGAAATTTGTATGTTGTCTTCAGGCAGTTATTTTTATAAATCTCATTGGAACGACAAATGTTCCAGCATCATCACCTTGCCCAATGCAGATTCGCAATTAAAGAGGACCTGTCACCAAACCAGGCATGGTGATCTAATTACAGCACTGGATGCAGCATGTCTCCAGCATGCAGGCAAGGGGTCACCCAGCACTTGAGCAGCCCTGTACCCCGAGATAATACAGTTAGAAAACTTACATGCTACAGCCACTAAGGAGGTGGCGAGGGGCTGCAGCCAAGGGCAGATTCACACCCCCTGCCTGTGTAATCTGCCCACCGCTGCCAATCATTCTCTCCCTGTCTGCAGCATTTAAACAGAGTTTTTTTTCTCTCCCATGTAGCCCCGCCCACTGAGGGGCGGGGCTAAATGGGAGAGAAAAAAAGCTCAGTTTAAATGCTGCAGACAGGGAGAGAATGATTGGCAGCGGTGGGCAGATTACACAGTCAGGGGTGTGAATCTGCCCTTGGCTGCAGCCCCTAGCCACCTCCTTAGTGGCTGTAGCATGTAAGTTTTCTAACTGTATTATCTCGGGGTACAGGGCTGCTCAAGTGCTGGGTGACCTCTTGTCTGCATGCTAGAGACATGCTGTATCCAGTGCTGTAATTAGATCACCATGCCTGGTTTGGTGACAGGTCCTCTTTAATCACTGAATATTACTTTCATCCAGTCATCCACAGTCCACAAATGCTTTTCCTTAGCCCATTGTAACCTTGTTTTTTTTCTGTTTAGGTGTTAATGATAGCTTTTGTTTAGCTTTTCTGTATGTAAACCCCATTTTCTTTAGATGGTTTGTTACAGTTTGGTCACAGACATTGACTCCAGTTTTCTCCCATTCATTCCTCATTTGTTTTATTGTGCATTTCCTGTTTTGGGGACATATTGCTTTAAGTTTCCGGTCTGGAGGCTTTGATGTCTTTCTTGGTCTACCAGTATGTTTCCCTTAACAACCTTCCCATGTTGTTTGTATTTTGACTAGATTTTAGACACAGCTGACTGTGAATAACCAACATCTTTTGCAACATTGCATGTTGATTTACCCTCTTTTAAGAGTTTTATAATCCTGTCCTTTGTTTCAATTGACATCTCTTGTGTTGGAGCCATGATTCATGTCAATCCACTTGGTGCAACAACTCAACAAGGTGTGATCACTCCTTTTTAGATGCAGACTAACTAGCAGATCTTATTTGATGCAGGTGTTAGTTTTGGGAATGAAAATTTACAGGGTGATTCCATAATTTTTTCCTCAGAATTGAGTGATTCCATAATTTTTTTACCTGCTGGGTCTACAAAAATAACCTTTACTGGCTAGCACATTTTTTTTTTCAATATTTTAGTGTTTCTTCAAGGCAGAGTTTCCATTTGAAATTACTTTAGTTTTGTGCCATGTCTGTGATCTGTTTTTTTCTCTACAAAATTAAACAACTGAATGGACATCCTCCGAGCCAGGTGATTCCATAATTTTTGCCAGAGGTTGTATATACAGGGTGGGACATATATATAGATGCACCTAAATAAAATGGGAATGGTTGGTGATATCAAATTTCTGTTTGTGGCACATTAGTATATGGGAGGGGGAAAGTCATTCCAGATTGGTGGTGACCATGGTGGCCATTTTGAAGTTGGCCATTTTGGATATAACTTTATTTTTTTCAATGGAAAGAGGGTCATTTGACACATCAAACCTATTGAGAATTTCATAAGAAAAACAATGGTGTGGTTGGTTTTAACGTAACCTTTTTCTTTCATGAGTTATTTACAAGTTTATGACCACTTACAAAATGTGTTCAAAGTGCTGCCCATTGTGTTGGATTGTCAATGCCACCCTCTTTTCCCACTCTTGACACACTGATAGCAACAGTGCAGGTAGAAATGCTAGCACAGGCTTCCAGTATCCGTTATTTCAGATGCTGCACATCTCGCATCTTCACAGCATAGACAATTGCCTTCAGATGAGTAATGAGGCAAACATTTTTATGAATGGTGAAGTTAACAAAACCACCGCTATTGATCTGACACTAACCCACAGTGGATAGATCCCTCCAAGACTGTTGGAGCACAAAAAAATGATGGTATAGTGTGGGGCCATTCTACATCAATGGAAACCTCAATGCCACTGGATATCTGACATTTATACATGATTCAAATATCCAGTGGCATTGGGGTTTCCATTGATGAAGAATGACTGAGTGTGTATTATACAGTGGGGCGATAGGTATATTTCTGGGGTGGTAGAGTGATACTGTTATTTTTAAGGGTATCGTGTTGGAAAATGCTGCTGAAGATGGAGATGAGGGAAGTCATGGCCCCTGTGCTACAATGAAAGAAAAGAATGGGAACAACTCCAATCAGAGATGTTATCTATAGTATTAAGTAAAATTATGTAAACGTTTGTGATCCTGCCTGCGTCTCATCAGTACTGTTGTTTAAATTCATATGATGTAAGTGTACCATGGGGCTTATCTGACACCAAAATGGTCACTGTAGTAAGCTTGTCACTGCATTCATGTCCTGACAGTTGTTCTGGCCCTGCATTCATCTACTGATGGTGGTTCTGTCATTGCATTCATCTAATAATAGTGGTTCTGTCACTGCATTCCTTTACTGATGGTGGTTCTGCCGCTGCATTCATCTAATGATAGTGGTTCTGTTGCTGCATTCATCTAATGACAGTGGTTCTGTCACTGCATTCATCTACTGATGGTGGGTCTATCCCTGCATTCATCTACTGATGGTGATTCTGCTGCTGCATTCGTGTCCTGAACTTTGTTTTGGCACTGCATTCATCTACTGATGGTGGTTCTGTTGTGGCATTCAACTACTGATAGTGGTTCTGTCACTGCATTCATCTACTGACGCTTGTTCTAGTGCTGCATTCCTCTACTGATTGTGGTTCTGGCTCTGCATTCATCTACTGATGGCTGTTCTGGCTCTGCATTCTTCTACTGATGGTGGTTCTGGCCCTGCATGCTGGCCTTGCTGCATTACGCTCATACAGACAAGGCCACACTGCACAATGTTGGTTCTGTCCGCTGAAGTGACATCACATAACGCTCCTAGTACTAAGTATAAGGTGATCATAAGGTATATGTGTGACCATCTTTTATTCTGGGGATACGTTTGTTAAGAGTGTAGAAAAGCACAGCTTACTTTGCTTTACTATCTATCAAAAAACATATATCCAGTTTAAAAATAGTAATATATGAGCATAATATGTGATTTGTCTGATCAATAGAAACGCTCATCTGAGCTGATCCGAGTGCTGTCAGTTTTTCCCACGAGCAGCACTAAGAAGACAATAAAGTAGTTTGAATATAGACTATGAAGTAGCCAGAGGTAAAAATGTTAAAGGGATAGCCCAGTTTTAAGACAGAAGTCTACAGTCATTCTATGTGACTGCAGACTTGTGAATCCTCATACTGCTGTGGTGATTTGGCATGTGTGTGACTGCAAGTGTGTGATTGCATGCATGGGGTCACATGCCAGCTAGACTTGCTAGGCCTCACTTAATGCAACTGTATTGAGCAAGGCCAGAAACAGTCTAGTCAGAATGTAGCTGGGAATATACATATTGCATGTTTGCAGTCACAAGACCGTCTGTTCCAAGTGCCGGTGCCAGAGAATCCTCACAGTGCACATGATGTGAGGATTCACAAGTCAGCAGACACATATAATGACTGTAGACATATAGTTTAAGATTGGACAAACCCTTTAAGGATGGGCCGCTACTCATGGGCCTCTGATGTGTGCTTGCCCCCTGGCTAAAATTTGCCAGCCAGCCCCTGGCGACGTTGGGCAACGTCAATTATTGTGTCAAGAGGTGGTAGATGATGATGATGAGATACAGTTGCCATCAGGTCAGCCTAAAATTTCAACTAAGAGGGAGGATTAGATTGAGGAATTGGAAGATGAGTTGGATGATGAGGTAACTGATCCAACCTGGGCCAATGGCATGCATAGTGAGCACAATATTGCAGAGGGGGGTGGATCTGTAGCACCAAAACAAGCAGGAAAAGGTAGTGGTTTGACCAAAGGGAAAACTGCATCAACTGTTTCCAAGAGCACCCCCACTCATCCAGATCCCAGGCCAAGGGGGCATCCTTCCACTGTATGGCAGTTTTTTTCTGATAGTCCTTTAGACAAAAACACTGTAATTTGTAGCATCTGCCATACCAAGCTAAGCAGAGGCAATAAGAATGCCAATCTGAGCACCAGCAACCTGCTCAAGCACATGGCAGCCAAGTATCCCTGTAGGTGGGCAGAATACCTGGGTAGAAATAATGTGTCTCTGGGTGAAACTACTGTCACTTCCCCTGTGCTACTGTGGCGCCCCTGCGTCCAGGAGGCCACAAAGGGAACTGCAGCCAGGCAGGTAGGACATTGTTAAACACTAACACCCTCACAGCCCACACAACCCACGTGTCAGAGAGGTTACATCCAGCCCTGAGATTAGAGACTATATGAGATCAGAGGGGTGGTGGATGAGAGGAGTGGGTTGGGCACACCAGAAGGTCAGGTGACTGACAGTATATAGTGAGGGGGAGGAGTGAAGGAAAGTAGTAGGCCACAGTGTGCTGAGATGTAAAGACTGAAGGACATCACGCTCTCTGGAAGTGTAAGACCGAGGAGTGCAGACCCGTACTGAGCCAGTGTGAGCCAGATGGGGGGGAAAGCCCGTCCGATGCTGAAACCACCAGGAGTGTGACAGAACAGAGAGGGATGGTGTACCCGTGCCCTAGACAGCAGCTGAAGCCACTCACTGCAGGTGGAGAAGCCCTCCTATAATACCAGAAGGAACAGAGAGAAGGAGCCTGGTAGTCTAGTGCTGTGGACTACTGGAGGCTGGGCTAAAGTAGAGTGTCGGCTCTAAAGGGGACCGTAGTTCACCCAGTATCCCCAGATAACACGACGAAGGGTCTGAGTTCCAGATTGAGATCCCTAACCCAAAAGACAGGCAGCTCAGTGACGTACTAGGACTCACAGAAGCCCGAGTCACCGCCATACTGTCCAGCGTAGCACACATCACCCGTACAGACGGAGACCGTAAAAGCCCGGAAAGGGACATTAACAGACTGTGTGAGGGGTCACAGGAGAGAGAGTCCTGGCTGCAGAAGGGAGAAAGCACCCGAGTGTTGAGAGTAGTGATGGTCGAATCCTAAATTACTCGGAATCACTTGACTCTAGCGAGTCCGAGCCCGGGACTCGCTACTCGTTGCGAGTCTAGCGAGTCCAATGTTAATGAATGGGGAAGCGAGTAATAGCGAGTAGTGTGAGATTTACAAATCGCAGATGTGTCTCGGAAGCTTCAGCCTGAAGCAATCCTAGTTTTGTCATTTATTTGCATTGGACTCGTTTACTTTGCAACTGTAATCGCTGGCTGGGAAACTCGCATAGATAAGAGTCCTGTCTTCTTTGTGTGCTGGCTGCCAGCTCCAGGGTCCTAGAGCCTGCCTGCTGCCTGATGTAGCAGAGCTGAGATTGTTCTCAGTCTGCTCATTCCCTGTGCATATACATCTATATCTATGCACAGGGATGAGCAGAGAGGACGGAAGAGGATTTTTTTAAATTAAAGATGGAGTCTCTAATGGCTTTTTTTTTTATTTCTAATAAAAAATTTTCTTTGTGTTGTGTTTTTTTTAAAACAATTTAATAGAAATTCATGGCGGTCATGTCTAATATTGGCGTGACCGCCATAAATTTCGGGCTTAGGGCCAGCTGATAATACAAAGCTGGCCCTAACCTCTATTACCCAGCGTGCCACCGCCACCAGGGCCGCTGGAAGAGCGGGGTTCAGCGCCAGAGGATGGCGCTTCAATGAACGCGCCATCTTCTGGGGCGGCTGCGGGCTGCAATTTGCAGCGGGGGGTGCCCAGAAAGCTTGGGCATCCCTGCGCTGCGGATTCCAGCCCCCAGCTGCTTAGCTGTACCTGGCTAGACATAGAAATTGCGCGGAGCCCCACGCATTTTTTTGACTCCGACTCCGAGACGACTCCGAGACGACTCCGACTCGACTCCGAGACGACTCCGACTCCGAGACGACTCCGACTCCGAGACGACTCCGAGACGACTCCGACTCCGAGACGACTCCGACTCCGAGACGACTCCGACTCCAACTCGACTCCGAGACGACTCCGACTCCGAGACGACTCCGACTCCGAGACGACTCCGACTCCGACTCGACTCCGAGACGACTCCGACTCCGAGACGACTCCGACTCCGACTCGACTCCGAGACGACTCCGACTCCGACGCGACTCCGACTCCGAGGCGACTCCGACTCCGAGGCGATTCCGACTCCGAGGTGACTCCGAGGCGACTCTGACTCTGAGGCGACTCTGACTCTGAGGCGACTCTGACTCTGAGGCGACTCCGACTCTGAGGCGACTCCGACTCTGAGGCGACTCCGACTCTGAGACTCCGACTCTGAGACTCCGACTCTGAGACTCCTCTGACTCTGAGACTCTGACTCTGAGACTCTGAGACTCTGACTCTGAGACTGACTCTGACTCTGAAATTCATTAAATAATAAAAAAAATGCGTGGGGCTCCGCGCAATTTCTATGTCTAGCCAGGTACAGCTAAGCAGCTGGGGGCTGGAATCCACAGCGCAGGGATGCCCAAGCTTTCTGGGCACCCCCCGCTGCAAATTGCAGCCCGCAGCCGCCCCAGAAGATGGCGCGTTCATTGAAGCGCCATCCTCTGGCGCTGAACCCCGCTCTTCCAGCGGCCCTGGTGGCAGTGGCACGCTGGGTAATAAAGGGGTTAATACCAGCTTTGTTATACAAGCTGGTATTAAGCCCGAGATTCTTAATGTCAGGCCACGTTTGACCCAGCCACTAAGAATCTCCAATAAAGGGTTAAAAAAACACAACACAGAAAATTTTTTATTTGCAATAAAAAAAAAAGCCATTAGGGACTTCATCTTTAATTAAAAAAATCCTCTTCTGTCCGACGTAGTCCAAAACGCGATGTCCTCTCTGCTACATCCCCTGTGCATAAATATAGATGTCTATGCACAGGGAATGAGCAGACTGAGAACAATCTCAGCACTACTACATCAGGCACCAGGCGGGCTCTAGGACCCTGGAGCTGCACAGAGAAGACAGCTGGACTCGGCTCGCAATGTAACAGCAGTTATCTGCGAGTTTCCCTGCTATCACTGGCACAGTAGCCGAGTCTAATGCAAACAATGGCAATCCTAGTTTTGTCAGCGTTTCTGACAAAACTAGGATTGATATTGATTTGCATTGGACTCGTGCGAGTAATCACTGGGAAACTCGCAGACTACCGAGTCCTGCGAGTCCCTTACTACTCGCCGAGTAACGAGTCCTAGCGAGTAGATTCGCCCATCCCTAGTTGAGAGCTGTAACTGTGCTGTAAGAACTGCAAATGAAGTGTAACCTGCTGAGAGAGAACAACTAAGAGTAAAGCTTTGGAAACCCTGAATTGCCTCTCGTGTCAGTCAATGCCTGCAGACCATTGCTCCCCTCATACAGATCCAGCATGTCAGCAGCAGCCAGGAGGAGAGATCCATGCAGTGCTTGCAAGTAAGTGTGCTACAACTACACACCAGAGACTTAAACCCTTGCTGCCCCAGGGGATACAGTTCTCCTCACTGGAACTATACCATCTCCGCTGCCATTTCATCACCCCCTGAGGTTCTGCAGCAGCGGCGGCCCCATCACTGGCCGCACCAAGTGGGTGGCGTCACCCGTGACAATCCCCTTGTAAATAATCCCCATCTTTATTGTGAGGGCCCAGGGACACGGTCCGGACCAAGCCACCCGTGACTTCCCCACTACCGACCGGTCTGGTACCGAGTACCTCCGTCCCGCCTGGGGCTCCACACTACATTTTTCCCAATCTTCTGTCCAGGAAGTAGGCACTCACACCTCCCGCCCACAACTTACGGTTGCACATACAGCAATCAACATCAACCACATTCACTTTCTTGCCCTAGCGAAGCGTTCAGTTGTCCTTACCCCAGTACCCAGCAGCACACCCACAGGCACAAACACTAAATGCCGACATTTCCAGATTGCTAGTCCTGGAAATGTCTTCATTTCAGCTTGTGAGAACGGAGTTCTGGCTAAAGCCGCCCCACAGTACTTGGTTCCCAGCCGGGAATATTTTGCCGAGTGTGTTGTCCCCGTTTTACACAAGCACATGTTAAACAATAACAACCATGCTCTGACAAATGCCGTAACCGGGGAGGTCCACCTAACAGACACATGAACAAGTAGCTGTGAACAGGAACAATACATTTTGATAGCCCACTAAGTGAACCTGGTGGAGGGTGGGACAGAGTCGCAGCCTGGGACATCACACATCCTACCGATGCCATGAATGACGGGCACAGCTTCCATCAGGATTTTCATCTCCTTGTAAGCCAGTTCCTGTCTTCCTTCTTCTTCCTCCTGCTCCTCATCCTCTGGTGAATTACCCTTCTAATAACTCATAAGTTGGGAGATCTGCAGCAGTGCCTCGGTGAAGCGGCAACACGCTGTGCTGAAACTCATCTGTTTAGGTCGTAAACCACGCACTGCAGCAGAACTGTTGCAAGGGATAAAAGAACAGACCGATCAGTGGCTCTCCCTGCTGAACCTCCAACCAAGTTTGTTCGTGTGCGATAATGCGCTTAACCTGGTGGTGGCTTTAAAGTTTGAAGCTCGGCAAGCTGGTACACATTCCATGCATGGCTCACATGCTGAACTTAGTTATAACGGTTTCTAAAAATATACCTTACCTTGCTGTACCTAGTTGGAAAGTATGCTGTGTCAGTGCCCATTTCAGAAAGTCACCTTCCACTTTCACCAGTCTTGCAGTGCTTCAAAAGTGCTTGAATTTGCCTGGTCACTATCAGGGTAAATGGTAAGTGGGTGTGGGAATGGGTAGCAGGATGGCTAAAAGGGTGAGGTCAACTGGGTGGCTAATCTGGCCCTGGACTGGGATGTCTGGCTAGCCCTGAACCCAGAGGTACCTCTGATGGTGACGAGGTCTGGGCTCCGAACCTTTCCCTCCTCCTCACCAGCCCTGTTCTATACATCCTCACCTTCACCCACCATGGATTGGGAAAGCAGCAACTTCTGAAAGGCAAAGCAGAAAGAAGCTTCAGCAAATGCATCAATGTCTTCACTGCTCACAAGTCAAGGCACAGTGAACTCTATTATTGGCTTCACCTGGAGGAAGGGGAGGCTATTTAAAGGCCAGGGGCATGGTCACTTGACAACCTATAACTCCCCATCTGCAGAACCGCCCATAGAATGCAGCAGCATCAGCAAACCCACACTGAATGTGTCAAAGGAAATTTAACCCCAAATACTCCAGAGAGTTTTACATATAGACTGCACCAGTCAATACATGACAGTCACCAACTGATTTGCGACCTGCCCATGTGGTGGAACTCAACATATCATATGATGGTAAGTGACTTGCCCCAGGGCCGTCGGGTACCCGGTCCTGGGCGTTTAGTTCACGGGAGATGTCACTGGGGCCTATTGCCCGGTCCCATGGCCCTGGTGGTTGATTAAAAGGGAAAAAAATCAATAAAAATAAAATAAAAGTGCTTCGTGACGCCACCTACGGTTCCGGTAATGTTACCGGCGCTGCGAGACAGTCCTCCGGGGTGATGGTGGAGCAGCAAGATGGTTACACTCCTCGAAGGTGGAGTGAGATCCCCGAGGCAGTTGTGAATAGTTTTTACACAGGGAGGCAGCTTACCACACAGCCTTGTTACCAGTCTTCTCAACGCAACAAGTGTGCGGCTCTCCAGGCGCAGGCAAATAAAGTATGTCACACAGTCTTTAACTCTGCACGGTTTTCTGGCAGTACTTTAGACAGGTCACAGATGGTACAATCTTTCAGGTCTTTCTGGCCTGGGTAGTCACCAGAGAACCGGGATGACTCACTTAGGACCCTCGGTGGTATGCCTGCCATTCCTTGCCGTTCCCTCACAGCGCCCTCTCCTGACTTCCTTGAAGTGCAGAGCCTCGAGCCAGCTCCCATGGGCCCTCTGTGGAGGACTCTTCTCCGGGTCCCCCTGACCCTATTCGGTGTGCCTTTTTGGGGATGCACCAGGTGTCCAGCCGCCACTTCCTCTAGAAGCTTTGTCTCCGGTTTAATGGCTCGGGGATAAACACCCCCACCGTGTTCAGAGTCGGTCCTCTGTTCCGGGACCAGATCCCTCCAGTCGGTAGTCGTGTTATGGTTAATATTTTATAATATTGTAAAATGATTACTGGTACTGTAAGTGATGGGAGATATGTGTCAGCCAGATTGATGAACTCAAAATTTTCGAACTTTCTTAATGGACCTCAAAAATGGGAAATTTATGTGTGTGGTTACTTGTCTATAGACATCAGATTACGGTATTTGTCTTTTGTTAAAAGTTCACATTTCATATTCTTACCGGCGTAACTTGCTTTCAGTATGTACCGTTTTTGATCTCCACGTCAATTTTCTATGTAGATTCTAAAATCATTAAAATAATTTGGTATAATAAAATCTTATAATTATTTATGACTGTTTTAAAATTACGCTGGACTGCAATCCCTCTAACAGCATTGACGGAGACGTCCGCACTGATAAACAAATCCACCCATTGTGATCACATGACTGCTACAGCGTCTGACGCAAATTCCAGTAAGAAGAGCGAGAGACAGGACGCGTCGCTGTGCCCGCTGGCCACGGAGCATAGCTGACGGCGGACCCTACCTGCCCCGAAGGTGAACAGGGGAAAAGCAGAGGAACCAACAGCCAAGTCTGAACGCTATACTTGGATCAACAGAAATTGCATACTGCAGATCACACCAGCCAGAAATCACATGCATCACATCCCTGAACAACAAATCACCTGCAGAGAGTGAAGGTATTGTGATCAGTAACAATAATGCACATACGTAGCTAACCTTGGAATCACCATAAGTAATATAATATATACATAAAGTGGTTAGTTTGGAGATCACCAATAGTAATATAATATATGCAAAGATAATACTATAATAGTGGATAAAAATTGATATAGTGTCTTATAATTCCAGTGACATATCGTAGAGATCACACAAAGCAGTATAACCAAATAACTGAGAGCTCCAAATTCTACAAATCTGAAGGTAAAATAGAAGATTAGTAATTTTAAAACAGTCATAAATAATTATAAGATTTTATTATACCAAATTATTTTAATGATTTTAGAATCTACATAGAAAATTGACGTGGAGATCAAAAACGGTACATGCTAAAAGCGAGTTACGCCGGTAAGAATATGAAATGTGAACTTTTAACAAAAGACAAATAATCTGATGTCTATAGACAAGTAACCACACACATAAATTTCCCATTTTTTAGGTCCATTAAGAAAGTTCAAAAATTCTGAATAAAGACACAGCAGAGGAAGAATAAATGAACTTTTAAGTTTTTAAAGGTTTTTTATGAGTGATATTTATAAAATAAAATTTTTTGAATAAACAGGTCCCTAGTAAGGGAGAAAATAGTACAAGAGAGGAGGTGTCTTGATTGTATGGTAAGCAAATCAATAAAGCCATATAGACTTAGCTCGTCACTCACCATAAAGTCAAATCACGTTTAATTATATCCTGGGTGTAATACACACGGATAAAACCTGGTAGGACTGCAGCTTGTCAATAATGAGGTTGTGCTCCAGAGTCAATATAATAGAAAAATAGATTGATGAACTCAGTTATGTGAGCTGGGGCTGATTCACCATGTGCCTCCCTCCCTGAGGTGTGGTCAGAGAAGTTCACCTCTGTTTTTTTTTTCTCTGGTGTGAGTTTTGGAGTGCAGCAGAGCAGTGTGCAGCTCTGGACCTAAGTAGCTGATCCTTACTGTGGTTGTTTTCATATGGTTTATGACAGCAATAAACCAGACATTTACCCGACAAGGCTTCCTGTGTCTACCTGGAATTGGCAGCTGTGAGTGGCTCTATCACACGTGGTTGAGAATGCGGGCATAGACCCCCAGGAAGCGTCCGTATTCACTACGAACGACCTGTATGTCCTGGGTGAAGCCTGCAAACACATTCAGACGGCATGGAGGACCTGATTAAACACCTGTTGCAGATCCAACAGCAACAGCAGCAACACCAACAACAGCTTGCGCAACAGGAAACAAATAAACTCTTGATGCAGCAGTTGCAGCAGCAACGGGATCAGCAACAGAAACTCCTGACTGAGGTACTTTGGGCAAGGGCAGCTGGCCCATCCCCAGGTCCAGATGAGGATTCAGGAGTCCGGAAAATGGTAAGACGTTCACTCAAAAAGATGACCCCCGGGGGATGATGTTGAAGCCTTCCTGACGATTTTTGAGAGGGTCGCAGCACGAGAAAAACTGCCACCGGTACAGTGGGCGGAGGTGTTAGCGCCATATTTAACAGGAGAGCCCCAAAAAGCTTATTATGACCTGGCTTTACAGGACGCTCAGGAGTATGGGAAGCTAAAGACTGAGATTTTAGCACGCCTGGGTGTGACTATGACTGTTAGAGCTCAGCGGGTCCATCAATGGGCCTATCATGGCAATAAAACCCCCGCTCCCATATGTTTGACTTGCTACATCTTGTGCAAAAATGGCTGCAGCCGGAATCCTCCACAACAGCGTAAATGGTGGAGCGAATGGTAATGGACAGATTTGTGCACTCCCTCCCGAAGCCAGTGCAAACCTGGGTTGCTCAGGGTGACCCCCAGAATGCCGATGACCTGGTGGGATTGGTCAAGAGGTACCAGGTGGTGGATAGTACCCTGGGGAAGCCACGAGACTTGCCAGGTACATATTGGGGGGTACAAACAGTGTCCGACTCCTAAAGGAAGGGTAATAGAGCCACGGGTGGAGGGAGCCCAAGGCCCCAAGGGGCAAGTGGAGGCATAACAAAATCTCCAGCTGGTCCATTAATCTGTTGGAGGTGTCAAGGCCCTGGTCATATAGCTGCCCGTTGTTCCCTGATTACTGAGCGAATGGACTGTAGCTTGGGTCGGCGCTCCTCATATTATGCTTACCCCGTCTGCAGCACTGACAGTGAACCCAGAAAGGGCCCGCAGGCATGTCTTGTGGAAGTGAACGGTGCCCAGGTAACGGGACTATTGGACTCCGGAAGTTTAGTGACCCTGATGAGTGCCACACTTCCCCATCAACTGATACCGGGTAAAAAGTATCTATCCATGGAGATGCCATGAACTACCCCGTTGCTATTGTGACCATAAAAACAAACTGCGGGACTAAGTCACATGAAGTCGGGGTGGTGGAATATTTATTGCACCCGGTGATAATCGGGCGGGACTTTACTTTGTTTTGGGACTTGTGGGAAAAGGGGGCGGTATCTAAGGCTCCTTTTGAACGACAGTCAGCCCACCAAGAGACCTTGCCACTGCAGGAGGCAGATGAGTCTCCCCTGGGTGTGTTGCTTGGTGACGAGGATGAGCCGGAGTCCCATGAAGCCGACTTCCCGGAGTTGATGACATCCAGCGGGAATTTTGGGACTGCTCAAATGAGGGACTTGACACTAAAAGGGGCCTTTGAAAATGTGACTGTTATAAATGGGGTGGCCCACGAGCCAGGGGTGACACCAGATTCCCTCACTTCGCAGTAAATGGGGAGTTGATATATCGGGTTACCCAGGTGAGAGGTGAGAGGTGAGGTAATAGAACAGCTGTTGGTTCCAGGGCCCTATAGACGCAAAGTACTAGACATGGCACATTCTCATGTCCTGTGTGGTCACCTAGGGGTAGATAAGACCCAGGATCGGATCCTTCGCAGGTTCTATTGGCCTGGGTGTGATCGGGAGATTGTAGACTATTGTAGGTCGTGTCCCACCTGCCAGTTGACCGCCCCTGTTGCTCACTTCCGAAGTCCGCTAGTGCCTTTACCAATTATAGAAGTGCCCTTTAATCGAATTGCTATGGATCTGGTGAGCCCCCTGGTCAAGTCTGCTAGAGGCCACCAGTACATCTTAGTAGTCCTGGACTATGCGACTCGGTACCCGGAGTCAATACCTTTGAGAAATTCCTCTGCTAAAAATATAGCCTGAGAATTGGTACACATCCTCTCTAGAACGAGACTTCCAAAAGAGATTCTCACAGATCAAGGAACCCCCTTTATGTCCAAGGTTATGAGAGAACTGTGTAAAGCACTACAGATAACCCAATTGAAAACCTCAGTGTACCATCCGCAGAGAGATGGCCTCGTGGAGAGATTCAACAAAACGTTGAAGTCCATGCTGAAGAAGGTGGTCGAGAAAGACTGTCAAGACTGGGACGGTCTCCTACCATATCTAATGTTCTCTATCAGAGTGGTCCCCCAAGACTCAATAGGATTCTCTCCATTTGAGCTCTTGTATGGTCGTCATCCTCGAGGTCTCTTGGACATAGCAAAAGAGACGTGGGAAGCGGAGGTGACCCCCCCACCGGAGTGTCGTTGAGCATGTTGCTCAGATGCAGGCGAGAATCTCCGAGGTGATGGCCATCGTAAGAGAAAATCTGCTCTGAGCGCAAGAGGCGCAAGCACGGGTGTATAACCACTCCACAAGGGTGAGACAGTTCAGTCCTGGTGATCGTGTACTGGTATTGATCCCTACCGTCGAAAGTAAATTCCTCGCCAAGTGGCAAGGGTCTTATGAGGTGGTCGAAAAAGTGGGTGAGGTGAACTACAAGATTCACCAACCTGGAAGAAGGAAGCCTTACCAGGTATACCACGTCAACCTGCTGAAGCCATGGCGGGATAGAGACCCTATGGAAACCCCCTGTCTGGTAGGCAAGATGGAGGCCAACATCACAGAGGTCACAGTGGTGGACACACTGTCGAGGGCTCAAAGGCATCAATGTCAAGAGTTGCTTCATCAGAACAGGGATCTCTTCACTGACCTGCCGGGATGTACTCAGGTTGTGGAACACGATATCCTCACTGAACCACACATGAGGGTTAACCTGAAGCCGTACCGGATCCCTGAAGCTCGATGAGAAGTGATCTCGAAGGAGGTGTCGAGAATGTTGAATCTCGGTGTTATCGAAGAATCAAAAACTGGCTGGTCCAGTCCCATCGTGCTTGTGCCAAAACTGGACAGATCGTGGCGGTTTTGTAACGACTATCGCAAGTTGAACGAAGTCTCTGGTTTTGACACCTATCCATGCCTCGAGTCGATGAGCACATCGAGAGGTTAGGACCAGCTAGGTTCATCACCACCCTTGACCTAACAAAAGGATACTGGCAGATACCCATGTCACAGAGTGCCAAGGAGAAGACGGCCTTCTCTACACCTGATGGTTGTTTCCAGTATACACGGATGCCATTCGGCTTGCAGGGAGCCCCGGCCACCTTCCAGAGGGTCATGGACCGAATCCTAGCCCCCCATGAGAGGTACACTGCGGCTTATTTTGACGACATCGTGATCTTTACATCGGACTGGGAAAGTCACCTGCAGAAGGTCCAGATGGTGCTGCAGGCACTGAAACCCGCAGGGTTCACAATAAAACCGAAGAAGTGCGCCATCGGGAAGGAGGAGGCCAGGTATTTGGGCTATGTTGTCGGTAGAGGCCAGATCAAGCCACAACTAAATAAAGTGGAGGCCATCCAGAGTTGGCCACAACCCCTCTGTAAGAAGCAAGTCAGAGCCTTCCTGGGACTTGTCGGATATTACTGTCGATTCATCCCAAACTTTGCTGTGAAAGCCGCTCCCTTGACCGACCCCTCCTTAAGGGCACGAAGTCTTCCATGGCCAAGTGGACTTCGGAAGCTGAGACAGCTTTCCAGGACCTGAAGTCAGCTCTGTGTAAATGACCGGTCCTCATGACACCAGATTTTAGCAGGGAATTTGTACTCCAGACCGATGCGTCAGAGATCGGGCTAGGAGCTGTCCTGTCCCAGGTAGTACATGACGAGGAACATCCAAACCTGTACCTTAGTAGAAAGTTATTGTCCTGCGAGAAAAATTATGCTATTGTAGAAAAGGAGTGTTTGGCCATCAAATTAAATTAAGGTTAATTAAGTATTTGATCCTATGGCTCTCCTCAATAGTCCCCCCTAAATACTTTATTAACCTGTCCCTACTAGAGCTTATCACATCTGCCCAATGTGCCTCCAACTCTGCCCGTTAGCTGAGAATTGCTGACCATTAAACCCCCTTGATACAGACTTCACAATTATCAAACATTTGACCCCCCTTGGTACAGACTTTGCATATATATCAACTATTTGATGTGTCTACCCTACGTATCATAACTGAGAGGAAAGGGGGACCATCTAGTTGTAGACTAATAAAGACTAAAGAGGGCCTAGCTGTTCTATGTCCACAGAATAACTAACCTCTTGAGCTAGGAAAGTGAGAACTGATGTTTCCCAGTCATCTTCCTTACACAGGGAAGGACACAACAAACAATAATAGCTGCAATAATTAAGATGACAAGGATAACAACGCCTATCTAAACCAGCCATCTCTGCCATCCCATCATCTACAGAAAGTATTGGTCGCAGGGATATTCTATACCTGAATTCCTTTATAATTCTTATTGTAGAGAATTCAGTTTCTGTATGGCTAATGTAACCTTCCCGGTGGGACCTGTATTATCTGGAATATACATACAATTTTGCAAACCACTCCTTACTTGGCTAATAACATGTTCAAGTACATTCTATTTTGGAACACCATTATTGATGTAGGGCCTAGTGGGTCTGCTAAACCTTGAAGGTCTTCTAGTAGTATAATTGACGAATCTCTGTTAATCATAATAGATGTAATTCATCTAGACTATATTCTTACTTACGGCCACTAGGGGTGAGATGAAGGATTCAAAACCCGCTTTGACTTGATCTCTGGCTTAAAATACATGCGATATGAACAATTCTTATGAACAATTCTTATGAACAATTCTGGGTATATCAGGAGGTATATAGGATCACCCTATCCACGTCCTCGGGCCTTTCCTACCTGCTTCACCTCAGTTCCCTATCTGCATACCCAGAATTGTATCACAACACTCATGGATGGATATTTCTGTCTCAGGGCCATATTCTACCACCAGAGATTATTTGATGATGTTTCCCCTTACACATGAATACGATTACCTTGAAAATAACATAAAATAACATAAAATAGCACTTTTACGGCTACATGTACAAGTTATTAGAGTAATATCAGTTATACCCAGTGTTATCTACCCTTGAACTGATTAATTAACTCAGGAAAATGAATGTTTCTCGCACTCTGAGTCCTCGTTTATATCATGTTCCTGTAACCATTTCTGCCTTAGTCTGGATATTTCCTATATATCAGACATAATCTGGAGATTTATAAGGCCATATATGGGACAGTCTATCACTATGGGGTGTAGGTCAGGGACTATCATTATCGGAGACCATCATTCTGCTGGTGGTGAGTCTCCAACAGCTGCCGCGTCCAGATGGGTTTTCCCTCAATCTCCACTGAAGTTGCTGTAATTCGGAGAAGCTGGATCGGCCATCTAATCTCGGCTCACGGCTCTTTCTCGCGTCTTTTCAGAATCACCCGGTCTACTGACATGAGACCATGCGTTCCTGACAATGATCTAGGATCTGGAATCGAAGAACATACCTGTTTACAGTCAATTATATAAGGCTTATACATTGCTGGTCAAGACTTCATGCCATATCTAAAGTAACAGTGCGAAATAAATCGCAAGTTCTGATGAATATTGATTTTAATTCTCTTATTCGGAGATAGCAATGCAGTGTTTAAACCTTTCCTGACTGGATACTCATATCACTGATGCTGATAGCAGGAGCTAACTATTGACCTGCATCGTGTCCTATCCATTTTTGTAAGATTAAACCCTTTTACACTTGTATCCACACTTACTTTATAGAAAATACAATCCTGTTCTAGGTGTTGAGTCGAGAATTATCTTATATCGACTTATTTACTAAGGAGGAAAATTAAACAAAAACATTTGATCTATGTCTTGCCCATCTCCTCCACCTATTAATTTTACCTTCTGCATTATTAATGTTTATCTCCCATTTAGCTTGTCCACTGCTTTGTGTATGATAAGGATTGTAGAAAGCTGCTGACTCCCAGATACTGTAAAATAACTTTAATGACCTCCACTATAACATATGCAGCTTTACCCCATCAGGAGCCTAATTTCTACATACCACCTTCATCGTCAGTTTCTCAGAAGTAACGTAGTTCCTGCACCGGATCCTGAAAAGAAATTAGCACAAAGAGCACAACCCACATACACCTAATGTGCCGCGCTGTCTCTGTACGATCTATCTGCAATTACTGGAATGGTAGAGCGGAGGGGTGCTTTCGGGTTTCTGCGGGGTCGTTACAGATTCCTCTCCGTTATATGAGTCACACATCATACAAGACTGGGTGTATCTGGCCATCAGGGCACTGAACCCTGGTGCCACCCAAACCTTGTCCACTAAAACACATGTAGCAGTTAATGACAAATGAGTTAGTTCTTGGGTTACCTGAGCCATCATTAAGAAGAGAGTTGTGGCAGAGAAAGCTTACTGCCTGGTGTCTACAGACCTTCCTCAGCTGCTCCCTGCGTGTTGCACTCCTTTCCATTCAATCACCTGTTTCTGCGGGAATAAGAACATCAGGAGTGACAGTGGCCCCTGGTGCCCGGGTCTGCACTGGTGTCCGGGTCTGAGACTCTCGACTCTAGGCCTCTTCACAGCTGTCAGCTGCATCTGTGCGAGCATTACCTCCGGCTTTATGAGTGTCACCTGCACTCTGCCAGGCTTATCTGATAACAGGAGAGCTTCCATACAGGCTCATACACTCCCTGCGGTCTCTTATAGGTCTTTATGTGACTTTAGGAAAGATCTGCAGTCTATATACACATTTGGCCATCTTACCCTTTGTGCTCTACATATTGCAGTGATTGAGATCTTCATCTACCTCCTGTGCCGATAGGTGAGGAGGGAGTGGTTCAGCTTTATTACCTCCTGTTGTGTAATCACAGCCCATCCAATGTAGAATCCACCATCTATAAAATAACTCACAATCTGCATTAGTAATGAGCTCATCTGGGACATGTTCACGCCATGTGATCCCGAGGTGTATGTACTGTATGTGTTTGCTTTTTCCTGTATTTAAGACAAAAATATAGAGAAAACACTTAAATTTAAAGAAGACGTACAAAAAAATAAACTATTAAAACTTTAAAATCAGGCACTAAATTTCTCTTTCCCCCCCTTTTTGAATCCAATATCCAAAGCATATCTGGATTCAAAAACTATGTTGTTACCTGAATTTCATAATTGGAACCTGAAAAGATCATGAAAAGGTTTTCTAGATTATAGCTAACACTGGCCTTGTTCACACTCGCCTGCGTTTTTGGCACTCTCTGCGTTTTTCTGCAGTTTTTCAAAAACGCAGGTGCGTTAATGCAGGGTGCAATTGAGTGTAGCTGCGTTTTTTCACTACACCTGCGTTTTTTTCCCCCAGTCCAAAAAACGCTGCATGCAGCGTTTTTTGGGTGCTAGAAAAAAACACAGGGGTTGTTTCCAAAAACGCATGCGTTTTTTTAACATGGAGCCCTATGGGAAACGCATGCGTTAACGCAGGACACATATAGGCACCTGTGTTAACGCTAGCGTTTTTAAAAGGCTCATTGAGGCACCCTGCGTTAACGCTAGCGTTTTTGCCTGCGTTTTTCATGAAAAAAGGACAAATTCCAAAAAGGTTTTTAATCCTTTCAGACACACATTTTTTGGCACTCTTAAAAAAACGCATGTGGTTTTAGGAGTGCTAAAAAAAACGCAAGTTGTGTGTGAACAAGGCCTATGAATACCATAAGTGTATGTGCACATGATGAACATTTGGGGTGTAAATTTTCTGCATCAAATCTGTATTTCCCGGCAAAAAGAAAACACACGAAATCTGAAAGAACAATAAAAAAAATTAGATAACGTGTGCAACATGTCTGAAGTCTCAGCAACCTCACTGGTGTCAGAATAGGCGTCCAGATTTGTGACAAAATTATACAGCAAAAAGCTCAATAAAACTCACTATGTGCACAAAGCCCAAATACTATGTTATGTGTAACTGTAATGAGGAATCCATGCTGTGGGATTGTCACCCCCCCCCCCCCAGTGATGGGGTCCACTCCAGGTACAAGTCTCTGCTGCTGTAAATCATGTCCTTGAGATACTTTAGGCTGCTGTATTGAAAATATATCTATACAATAAAGTAACAGAAAATATGGAGAAGGAAAACAAAACAAAAACTGTTTCAGTGCAGAGACATGGAATAGACATGCAAATCACCTGGAATTGATTTGCTAATTAGGTAAATCCAGCAGACTGCTCCAGTATCATGAATAAATCTACATTCATGTGAAAAAGGTGTCCATTATTAAAATATTTGCGGTTGGAGCAGTAAAAATTAAAATAATTGATAAGTACTTTTACCAATATCCTAAAGTGAGACTAAAAAAATAAAATAAAACATGATATGGCTCAGAATTAGATGTTAAAATGTAGCTTTAAAGATACAATAGTCAAATAGTGTCTTCAAAGACTGTGAGGTCAGCAAGACTAGGGATAGAGGAGAGAAGAGAAGGCGCAGATCTAAGTGCAGTATATTAGTAGCAACAGTTGTTCTTAGGTATTGTGCTCACCTTTCTGGTGTCTTGTTCAGTTTGCATATAATCCTACAGAGGGATATTTCCTGGATCTCCTGGCCTGCTGCCTGTTCCCAGAGAAGCAAGTCGCCCAGAGGGAGGCTCGTGTTGAAGTGCAGGAAAAACATTTTTTTTTTTTGGTTTGAATTCAAGCGCTACCAGAGGGATCACAGGGATGGCAAATTATTCCAAAATAATTTCTTCTTTTATAAAAGAAGAAATTATTTTGGAATAATTTGCCATCCCTGTGATCCCTCTGGTAGCGCTTGAATTCAAACCAGAAAAAAAATTCTTAAAAGATACAATGAAGCATGTGACATGTGCATGGCTGCCATGTTAGGTGGTGTGGGTGGTGTCTCTCTGCGGGACTGGCTTCGTTTGCATCAACTCTCCTTCCCCCAACTCAAACAGTATCTCTACAGTTCATTCACACTTCCTGTTGGATAGAGAGAAGATCATGGACATATCTCTCCTGCATTTTGCACTTTTACTGTGGAGTTATAATGATGACTACTGCATTTTTCCCCTGGACCTTCCATCCACCCATTGGCAAATTGTGTGTGTGTGTATATATATATATATATATATATATTGTGAGACTCATGTGGGGTTAGTGGAGGAGGGCAGGTATATCTCACCCAGGTATCTGTCCTATGCAACCTGACATGGGTTGTATCACCTGGCTGGTAATGAAGTAATGGGAGGCGGTTTGGGTCTGTAAAAGGAGTCTGGGAGACGGGCGGAGCTCTCTCTCAGCCTGGGAGCACAGACAGCCTGTCTGTGTGAGGAGAAGCACGTGAGTGAAGCCATTGCTGTTTGGTTGTATGTTTAGGCTGGAAGGGAGAAGCCCTTCAGCCTGTAGTGAGGGTGAATTCTGTTTAGTTAGAGCCGGACAGGCGAGGATTTTATTTTGCTGTTTTGTTTTCTTTTGTTGGCTTTCACCACAATAAACCTGGCCCAGTGCCAGTTGCATCCAAATTGCTGTGTTTGGACTAAATGACACAAGATCAACGTGCCCTTTGATCCCAGCAAAGGCGAACCACAGGCGTGTTGTCACATTTGGTGCCCCATGTGAGGATCACGTTACAGTGTCAAAATGGATGACGTGGTGAAAGCGCTGGTGCAATCCACAGCGGTGCAGCAAGAAGCTAACCGCTTAATGTCAGCACAGCTGAGGGAACTGGTGGAAACGACAACCAGAGACCGCCGATTGCTGCAGGAGGTGGCGCAGCGCCTGGCAACCGCACCGGAGCTGAATCCGGAAGCTGAGCAGAGGGTGATTCATGTGAGTCGGTACTGGCAGAAACTGACTGCGGACGATGACGTGGAAGCCTACCTGACTACGTTCGAGCGGACAGCCGAGCGGGAGAAGTGGCCGAAGGCACGGTGGGCCGGCTTGCTTGCTCCGTTTCTGGCAGGGGAGGCCCAAAAGGCTTACTTCGACCTGGAGCCCGAGGCCACGCAGGATTTCGACAAACTAAAAGCGGAGATCCTGGCCCGGCTGGGAGTGACGACGGCGGTACGAGCACAGAGAGTGCATCAATGGACTTATCATCCCGATAAACCTCCACGGTCCCAGATGTTCGACCTGGTTCACCTGACAAAAAAATGGCTACAACCCGAGGTGCTGTCGGCGCCAGAGATAATCCAAAGGGTTGTCCTGGACAAATACCTAAGAGCTCTACCGCCAGCCCTGAGGAAGTGGGTAAGTCATGGAAATCCTACGACCGCCGATCAACTGGTGGATCTCGTGGAACGTTATTCTGTGGCGGAAGGTCTCCTGGATGATGCGGCACATCCTCCCTCTTCCCCCTCTCCCCGGGGGTCGGGTAAGACTGTATCCGGGACTAGGGGAGGGGGAAGGTATTCTAAGACAGTGGCGGAGGAGAACGGAACTTTTGGTGTCGTGAGGCCGAAGGGGCCGAACTATGGACTAAGCAAGGGGCCCGTAAGGTGTTTTCGCTGCCAGGAAGCGGGTCACATTGCTGCGAACTGTCCGTTAACCACTGAACCCATGCAGTGCGAGGTCACGGACTTTGAAAAACGTGTGACTATGGTTGCTAGGGTAGTGTGTGCTGCTGCTGGTTCAGGCGATATCGAAAAACACCTGTGTGACCTGACTGTTGATGGCAAGAATGTTGTGGCGCTGTTGGACTCAGGGAGTGTGGTAACTCTAGTCAAGGCCAGTCTGGTGTCAGTCCCGACTGGTCCGTCAGACAGATTTTCGGTGACGTGCGTGCATGGAGACACATGCTCGTACCTCACGACTGTCTCCTGCATTACTACGCTTTACGGGACTGTGCACCATAAGGTGGGACTAGTCCCAGCCTTACTGCATGATGTTATTCTAGGAAGAGATTTTCCCCACTTCTGGCAGTTGTGGGAAAACCAGTTGGTACCCCGGGCTGGAGGCCCCGGTGACCCGGTTCCGATGCCTCCAGGGGGGCCGGAGCCGCTGGAGGATGATCCCCAGGAGGAGGCTGGGGGGGAATCCCGGGAAGATGTCCTGCAGTTCCCGTTTTCAGTCATGGCTGGCGATTCCGAGGAACCCAGGGCCGGAGCGGGGGTGGACAGTCGACCACCTTCCGGTTTGCTGGATTTGGAAGTCCTGAAAGATGACTTCCAAAGCGAGCAACTAAGGGATCCAACCCTGTTGCAGGCTAGGAAAAATGTAAAGACGATAAACGGGGTACAGGTGGAGGCTGATACTAGGCTGGCTTACCCTCACATGGCCCTGGAGAATGACTTTCTCTATCAGATAGAGAAAAAGGGGGACGACACGGTACAACGATTGGTCGTGCCGCAATCCTACAGGCGGAAAGTGCTGGACCTGGCACACACCCACGTGATGGGGGGTCACCTGGGGGTCCAAAAAACCACTGAAAGGATATTACATTGTTTTGTTTGGCCCGGCATGCATCACGATATTCGCAGGTATTGCGAGTCATGTCCTGAATGCCAGATCTCGGCGCCCAGGCCTCATCTATGTAGCCCCTTGGTACCCCTACCTATCATTGAGATCCCGTTTGAGAGGATCGGGATGGATTTGGTTGGGCCCCTCCCCAGGTCTGCACGTGGACACCAGCACATCCTTGTCATCTTGGACTATGCCACTCGTTACCCCGAGGCCATCCCTTTGCGTAACACGGCCACCAAGACCATTGCCAAGGAGCTGGTCCATGTGTTTAGCCGGGTTGGTATCCCGAAACAAATACTCACAGACCAGGGGACCCCTTTTATGTCGAGGGTAATGAAAGAGCTCTGCCGGCTGTTACGGATAACACAGTTACGCACCTCTGTGTATCACCCCCAAACAGACGGGCTCGTTGAGAGGTTCAACAAAACCTTGAAGCAGATGCTCCGAAGGGCGATAGAGAAAGATGGGACGAACTGGGACTACTTACTCCCGTATTTGCTTTTTGCCATCCGGGAGGTACCCCAGTCTTCCACCGGGTTCTCTCCTTTCGAGCTTCTGTATGCCCGACGTCCCCGGGGTCTGTTGGACGTCGCGAAAGAAACCTGGGAGGGACAGGTTACCCCCTTCAAAAGTGTGATAGACCATGTAACCCAAATGCAGGACCGTATTGCGGCCGTTATGCCCATTGTGAAAGAGCACATGATGCAGGCTCAAGAGGCCCAGAAACGGACCTATGACAGGGGAGCCAAGGTTCGCACTTTTGCCCCGGGGGATAGGGTGTTAATCCTGGTCCCCACCGTGGAAAGCAAGTTCCTGGCAAGGTGGCAAGGCCCCTTTGAAATCATGGAACGGGTAGGTGAAGTAAACTATAAAGTGCATCAGGCGGGTAAAAGGAAACCGGAGCAGATTTATCATGTGAATCTGATAAAACCCTGGAAGGACCGTCCGGCTCTATCAGCGGGTCTGGCCCTTCCGATCCGCACGCGGACCATACCGGAAGTCCGGATTGCGGAGACTCTGTCAGAGCGGCAGAAGACAGACGTCAAGCGGTTTCTCGTAAACAACCAAAAGTTTTTTTCCGAGAAACCTGGGCAGACCACGCTCATCAACCACGATATTGTAACCGAGCCCGGCGTCACCGTACAGGTGAAACCCTACAGAATCCCAGAAGCTCGGCGTGACGCCGTCTCCCGAGAAGTGAAGTCAATGTTGGAGTTAGGGGTGATTGAGGAATCGCATAGTGCCTGGTCGAGCCCGATTGTGTTAATCCCTAAACCCGACGGCACCATTCGATTCTGCAACGATTTTAGGAAGCTGAATGCAGTCTCTAAGTTCGATGCCTACCCTATGCCACGGGTTGACGAATTGATAGACCGGCTGGGAAAGGCCCGGTATATCACAACCTTAGACTTGACGAAGGGGTATTGGCAGATACCCCTGACGGAGGCAGCCAAAGAGAAAACTGCGTTTTCTACACCGGACGGTTTATACCAATATGTGCATATGCCGTTTGGGCTTCATGGGGCACCTGCGACATTTCAGAGACTAATGGACCGAATCCTGCGGCCACATAGGCAGTATGCTTCGGCCTATTTGGACGACATTGTCATATACAGCCCGGAGTGGGAAACCCACCTCCGGAAAGTACAGGCCGTGATCGAGGACCTGCGGGAGGCAGGGCTAACGGCCAACCCAAAAAAGTGTCATATCGGGCTGGAAGAAGCCCGGTATTTGGGTTACGTGATTGGGAGAGGGATCGTTAAGCCCCAGACTGACAAAATACAGGCCATCCAGAACTGGCCGCAACCAATCAATAAGAAGCAGGTGAGAGCTTTTTTGGGGATTGCTGGCTATTATCGACGGTTCATTCCCAATTTTGCAGCCATCGCTGTTCCCCTGACGGATCTTACAAAAGGGAAAGACTCTGTCATGGTCCAATGGACCCCGGCAGCGGAGGAGGCCTTCCGCAACCTGAAACGGGCCCTCTGTTCTCAACCAGTGCTTGTGACTCCTGACTTCCAAAGCGAGTTCGTGGTCCAAACGGATGCTTCCGACACTGGTATCGGGGCGGTATTGTCGCAACTAAGGGACGGGGAGGAACATCCGGTCCTTTATCTCAGTCGTAAGCTAAACAAACATGAGCAACGGTATGCCATCGTGGAGAAAGAATGCCTGGCCATTAGGTGGGCTCTCGAGTCCCTCAAATATTACTTGGGGGGACGGAAGTTCCGGCTGATTACGGACCATGCCCCTCTCAAGTGGATGCACTTGAATAGGGAGCGGAACAGCCGGGTGACTCGGTGGTTCCTGGCCTTGCAGGCCTACAATTTTACGGTGGAACATCGCCCGGGGGCGCGGATGGGAAATGCTGATGCCCTGTCTAGGGTGCACTGTTTTGTGGGTACCGCTGCTCAGCCGGAGTGGTCTGAGCAGAGGGGGGGGATATGTGAGACTCATGTGGGGTTAGTGGAGGAGGGCAGGTATATCTCACCCAGGTATCTGTCCTATGCAACCTGACATGGGTTGTATCACCTGGCTGGTAATGAAGTAATGGGAGGCGGTTTGGGTCTGTAAAAGGAGTCTGGGAGACGGGCGGAGCTCTCTCTCAGCCTGGGAGCACAGACAGCCTGTCTGTGTGAGGAGAAGCACGTGAGTGAAGCCATTGCTGTTTGGTTGTATGTTTAGGCTGGAAGGGAGAAGCCCTTCAGCCTGTAGTGAGGGTGAATTCTGTTTAGTTAGAGCCGGACAGGCGAGGATTTTATTTTGCTGTTTTGTTTTCTTTTGTTGGCTTTCACCACAATAAACCTGGCCCAGTGCCAGTTGCATCCAAATTGCTGTGTTTGGACTAAATGACACAAGATCAACGTGCCCTTTGATCCCAGCAAAGGCGAACCACAGGCGTGTTGTCACAATATATATATATATATATATATACAGTCATGGCCAAAAGTATTGACACCCCTGCAATTCTGTCAGATAATACTCAGTTCCTTACTGAAAGTGATTGCAATCTCAAATTCTTTGGTATTATTATCTTCATTTAATTTGTCTTCAATGAAAAAACACAAAAATAATTGTCCTAAAGCCAAATTGGATATAATTCCACACCAAACATGAAAAAGGGGGGTGGACAAAAATATTGGCACCCTTAGAAAAATCATGTGATGCTTCTCTAATTTGTGTACTTAACAGCACCTGTAACTTACCTGTGGCACCTAACAGGTGTTGGCAATAACTAAATCACACTTGCAGCCAGTTGATATGGATTAAAGTTGACTCAACCGCTGTCCTGTGTCCTTGTGTGTACCACATTGAGCATAGAGAAAAGAAAGAAGACCAAAGAACTGTCTGAGGACTTGAGAAACCAAATTGTGAGGAAGCATGAGCAATCTCAAGGCTACAAGTCCATCTCCAAAGACCTGAATGTTCCTGTGTCTACCGTGCGCAGTCTCATCAAGAAGTTTAACCCCTTCACGACCTAGGACGTTGTGCAACGTCCTGTGTTTCTGCCTGTTAACGACCCAGGACGTTGCACAACCTGCACCCCCTGTGAGCCGGGTCACTCAGGTGTCACATATGCTGCTGCTCTGTGACAACCTGTAGATGACCCCACAGGGGGTGGTTTAACCCCCCCATGCCCAGGACCTCTCCGATCGGCAGTTTAAAAGTGAAACTGCCGATCGGAGGGAATCATAGGGATTCACCCCTCCAGATCTGATTGGAGCTCTCCAATCAGATCTGGAGGGGCGGATCGGCAAGTGCCCACCCCTCCTCACCCCCCTCCAGCTCCAGGACTGTCCAGGGCCCCCCCGCCGTCCCCCCCAACTGCCCGCCCCCCTCTATTACAATGTATCTGCCGGCGGGCTGCACCCGCGTGCGCCCGCCGGCAACACTGCCTGCTCCCCTGCTCTGGTGCTCCCCCCCAGGCTGCCCCACCTCCGGGCCCTGTGCCTGGCCCCCCCCTCCCTCACCTCCTGCGGTGGGCTGCACACTTCGGTGCACCCGCCGCCGCTGCTGCGCCTCCTCTGCCCGGCCCGCCGGTCTGTGGCCCCGCCTCCTCTCCCGGCCTCCTCCTGCTCATCGGTGGAACGAGGGAGGTAAGTATGTATGTATGTGTATGTATGTATCTATGTATGTATGTATGTGTATGTATCTATGTATGTATGTATGTGTATGTACCTATGTATGTATGTATGTGTATGTATCTATGTATGTATGTATGTGTATGTATCTATGTATGTATGTATGTATGAATGAATGAATTGATGGATGGGTGAATGGATAGGGGGTGCATGTGTGGACGTGTGTGTGGACGTGAGCGTACATGAGCGTGCGTGGACGTGAGTGTGCGTGCGTAGACGTGTGCGTGTGTGGACATGTGTGTGGACGTGTGCGTGCATAGATGTGTGTGTGCATAGACGTGTGCGTGCGTGGATGTGTGCATAGATGGATGTGTACGTGGATGTGCGTGGTTGTGTGCGTGCGTGGATGATGGGTGCATAGGTGGATGGATGGGTGCAACAAGGGATCAAGTGTCCTCTTGTTGTAGTCTCTGGGATCATAGTCATGGTGCACTGTATGACAGGTCATTGTCATACAGTGCACCATAACTCTGACCCCAGAGACTGTAGGAAGAGGACACTTCATCCCTTGCTGCAGTCTCTGGATTGGCCAGAGGCGATCGAGCGTCGTGGGACCTTCGTTGTGGACTACGTCGGAGGCGATCGAGCGTCGTGGGACCTTCGTTGTGGACTACGTCGGATCTTTATAATAAAGATGGAGTCCGAATTTTGTTTGTGTTATTTTTTTCAAATATAAGATTTTTCTCTGTGTGTATTTTCTGACTATTTACCAGAGATTCCTAATGGCGGGTCTAACATGGGCCCTATATTATGAATCTCGGGCTTAGTGCCAGCTGCCAATAAAAAGCTGGCATTAACCCCTTTATTACCCAGTTTGCCACCGGCACCAGGGCAACTGGAAGAGCATGGGTACAGCGCCAGAAAATGGCGCTTCAATGAATGCGCCATTTTCTGGGGCGGCTCCGGGCTGCAATTCGCAGCATGGGGGGCCCAGAACGCTTGGGCCTCTCCATGCTGCGGATTCCAGCCCCCAGATGCCTAGTTGTACCTGGCTGGACCAAAAATATGGCGGAGCCCCATGTCATTTTTTTTTCTAGAATTAGTTCTAGAAGAAAAAAAAAGGGCTTTGCTGTATTTTTGGTGGCTAGCCAGGTACAACGAGGCAGCTGGGGGTTGGTGGCAGTCTGTAGCTGCCAAGTTGTACCTGGCTGGACCAAAAATATGGCGGAGCCCCACGCCATTTTTTTTCTAGAATTAGTCCTAGAAAAAAAATAAAAATGGGCTTTGCTGTATTTTTGGTTGCCAGTCAGGTACAATGAGGCAGCTGGGGGTTGCTGGCAGTCTGTAGCTGCCAAGTTGTACCTGGCTGGACCAAAAATATGGCGGAGCCCTACGCAATTTTTTTTCTAGAATTAGTCCTAGAAAAAAAATGAAAATGGGCTTTGCTGTATTTAGATGCATAGTGAACACTTTGAACCCCCAGGTGCTTCACAAATTGATCCGTAAAAATGAAAAAAGAAAATTTGTGTGAAAACAAATGTACTTTTTCCTTATTACGAATCAATTTGTGAAGCACCTGGGGTTCAAAGTTCTCACTATGCATCTAGATGCATTCCTTGGGGGGTCTAGTTTCCCAAATGGGGTCACTTGTGCGGGAGCTCCAATGTTTAGGCACACAGGGGCTCTCCATACACGACATGGTGTCTGCTAACGATTCCAATAGTTAGCGGACACCATGTCGCGTATGGAGAGCCCCTGTGTGCCTAAACATTGGAGCTCCCCCACAAGTAACCCCATTTTGGAAACTAGACCCCCCATGGAACCTATCTAGATGCATAGTGAGCACTTTGAACCCCCAGGTGCTTCACAAATTGATCCGTAATAATGAAAAAAGAAAATTTGTGTGAATCAAATGTACTTTTTCCTTCTTACGGATCAATTTGTGAAGCACCTGGGAGTTCAAAGTGCTCACTATGCATCTAGATGCATTCCTTGGGGGGTCTAGTTTCCAAAATGGGGTCACTTGTGGGGGAGCTCCAATGTTTAGGCACACAGGGGCTCTCCATACACGACATGGTGTCCGCTAATGATTCCAATAGTTAGCGGACACCATGTCGCGTATGGAGAGCCCCTGTGTGCCTAAACATTGGAGCTCCCCCACAAGTGACCCCATTTTGGAAACTAGACCTCCCAGGGAACGTATCTAGATGGGTTGTGAACATTTTGAACCCCCAGGTGCTTCACAAATTCATCTGTAAAATTGAATAAGTACTTTTTTTTTCCATAAAAATTTTCTTTTTCATTTTCACAGATTAATTTGTGAAGCACTGGGGTGTTCAAAATGCTCACCACTCATCTAGATAAGTTCCCTGGGGGGTCTAGTTTCCAAAATGGGGTCACTTGTGGGGGAGCTCCAATGTTTAGGCACACAGGGGCTCTCCAAATGCAACATGGTGTCCGCTAACAATTTGACTGAAAAATCAGCTCAAATTGTTAGCGGACACCATGTCGCGTTTGAAGAGCCCCTGTGTGCCTACACATTGGAGCTCCCCCATAAGTGACCCCATTTTGGAAACTAGACCCCCCAGGGAATTTATCTAGATAGCTGGTGAGCATTTTGAACCTCCAGGTGCTTCAAAAATTTATCCGTAAAAATGAAAAAGTACTTTTTTTTCCATAAAAATTTTCTTTTTTCATTTTTACAGATTAATTTGTGAAGCACTGGGGTGTTCAAAATGCTCACCACCCATCATCTACATAAGTTCCCTGGGGGGTCTAGTTTCCAAAATGGGGTGACTTGTGGGGGAGCTCCAATGTTTAGGCACACAGGGGCTCTCCAAATGCAACATGGTGTCCGCTAACAATTTGACTGAAAAATCAGCTCAAATTGTTAGCGGACACCATGTCGCGTTTGGAGAGCCCCTGTGTGCCTACACATTGGAGCTCCCCCATAAGTGACCCCATTTTGGAAACTAGACCCCCAGGGAATTTATCTAGATGGCTGGTGAGCATTTTGAACCCCCAGGTGCTTCAAAAATTCATCCGTAAAAATGAAAAAGTACTTTTTTTTTCCATAAAAATTTTCTTTTTTCATTTTTACAGATTAATTTGTGAAGCACTGGGGTGTTCAAAATGCTCACCACCCATCTAGATAAGTTCCCTGGGGGGGTCTAGTTTCCAAAATGGGGTCACTTGTGGGGGAGCTCCAATGTTTAGGCACACAGGGGCTCTCCAAATGCAACATGGTGTCCGCTAACAATTTGACTGAAAAATCAGCTCAAATTGTTAGCGGACACCATGTCGCGTTTGGAGAGCCCCTGTGTGCCTACACATTGGAGCTCCCCCATAAGTGACCCATTTTGGAAACTAGACCCCCCAGGGAATTTATCTAGATGGCTGGTGAGCATTTTGAACCCCCAGGTGCTTCAAAAATTCATCCGTAAAAATGAAAAAGTACTTTTTTTTCCATAAAAATTTTCTTTTTTCATTTTTACAGATTAATTTGTGAAGCACTGGGGTGTTCAAAATGCTCACCACCCATCTAGATAAGTTCCCTGGGGGGGTCTAGTTTCCAAAATGGGGTCACTTGTGGGGGAGCTCCAATGTTTAGGCACACAGGGGCTCTCCAAATGCAACATGGTGTCCGCTAACAATTTGACTGAAAAATCAGCTCAAATTGTTAGCGGACACCATGTCGCGTTTGGAGAGCCCCTGTGTGCCTACACATTGGAGCTCCCCCATAAGTGACCCCATTTTGGAAACTAGACCCCCCAGGGAATTTATCTAGATGGCTGGTGAGCATTTTGAACCCCCAGGTGCTTCACAAATTCATCCGTAAAAATGAGTACTTTTTTTTCTACAAAAATTTTCTTTTAGCCTAAATTTTTTCATTTTCACATGGGGAACAGGATAAAATGAATCCTAAAAATTGTTGGGCAATTTCTCCTGAGTACATCGATATCTCATATGTGGTCATAAACCACTCTTTGGGCGCACGGCAGGGCTCAGAAGGGAAGGAGCGCCATTTCACTTTTTGAATGGAAAATTAGCTTCAAAAGTGAAATTGCGCTCCTTCACTTCTGAGCCCTGCCGTGCGCCCAAACAGAGGTATCAGTGTACTCAGGAGAAATTGCCCAACACATTTTAGGATCGATTTTATCCTGTTGCCCATGTGAAAATGAAAGAATTGAGGCTAAAAGAACATTTTTGTTGGAAAAATTAAAATGACCATTTTTTCCTTCCACTTTGCTTTAGTTCCCGTGAAGCACCTGAAGGGTTAATAATCTTCTTGAAGGTAGTTTTGAGTAGCTTGAGGGGTGCAGTTTTTGGAATGGTGTCACTTTTGGGTGTTTTCCGTCATGTACACCCCTCAAAGGGACTTCAAATGTGATGTGGTCACTAAAAAAAATGGCTTTGTAAATTTTGCTGGAAAAATGAAAAATTGCTGATGAACTTTGAACCCTTATAACGTCCGAACAAAAATTTTTTTTTTTTCCAAAATTGTGCTGATGTAAAGTGGACATGTGGGAAATGTTATTTATTAACTATTTTGTGTCACATACCTCTCTGGTTTAGCAGAATAAAAATTCATAATTTGAAAATTGCTAAATTTTCAAAAATTTTGCCAAATTTTTAATTTTTTCACAAATAATCGCAAAAATTATCAACCTAAATTTAATACTAACATGAAGCCCAATATGTCACGAAAAAACAATCTCAGAATCGCTAGGATCCGTTGAAGCGTTCCAGAGATATTACCTCATAAAGGGACACTGGTCAGAATTGACAAAAATGGCCTGGTCATTAGGGTAAAAATAGGCCGGGGGGTGAAGGGGTTAAAGCCCATGGCACTGTGGCTAACCTCCCTAGATGTGGCCGGAAAATAAAAATTGACAAGAGATTTCAATGCAAGATTGTGCGGATGGTGGATAAAGAACCTCGACTAACATCCAAACAAGTTCAAGCTGCCCTGCAGTCCGAGGGTACAACAGTGTCAACCCATACTATCCATCGGCGTCTGAATGAAAAGGGACTGTATGGTAGGAGACCGAGGAAGACCCCACTTCTTACCCTGAGACATAAAAAAGCCAGGCTGGAGTTTGCCAAAACTTACCTGAGAAAGCCTAGAACGTTTTGGAAGAATGTTCTCTGGTCAGATGAGACAAAAGTAGAGGTTTTTGGGCGAAGGCATCAACATAGAGTTTGCAGGAGAAAAAAAGAGGCATTCAAAGAAAAGAACACGGTCCCTACAGTCAAACATGGCGGAGGTTCCCTGATGTTTTGGGGTTGCTTTGCTGCCTCTGGCACTGGACTGCTTGACCGTGTGCATGGCATTATGAAGTCTGAAGACTACCAACTAATTTTGCAGCATAATGTAGGGCCCAGTGTGAGAAAGCTGGGTCTCCCTCAGAGGTCATGGGTCATCCAGCAGTACAATGACCCAAAACACACTTCAAAAAGCACTAGAAAATGGTTCGATAGAAAGCACTGGAGACTTCTAAGGTAACCAGCAATGAGTCCAGACCTGAATCCCATAGAACACCTGTGGAGAGATCTAAAAATGGCAGTTTGGAGAAGGCACCCTTCAAATATCAGGGACCTGGAGCAGTTTGCCAAAGAAGAATGATCTAAAATTCCAGCAGATCATTGTAAGAAACTAATTGATGGTTACCGGAAGCGGTTGATCGCAGTTATTTTGTCTAAAGGTTGTGCAACCAAGTATTAGGCTGAGGGTGCCAATACTTTTGTCTGGCCCATTTTTGGAGTTTTGTGTGAAATGATCAATGTTTTGCTTTTTGCTTCATTCTCTTTTGTGTTTTTTCATTGAAGACAAATTACATGAAGATAATATTACCAAAGAATTTGTGATTGCAATCATTTTCAGGAAGAAACTGAGTATTATCTGACAGGATTGAAAAGGGGTCAATACTTTTGGCCATGACTGTATATATAGACCAAATGATGACTGCAGCGAAGGTCTGAGGACTGAAACATCCACCACATAGATGCCTGAAGGCCATTAAAGGCAATATACATCGCAAGTGGAGTGCTGCAGCAGTCATCATTTGGTCTGTATATTGGGGGTGAAGGAACTAAGCCCTGGACTGATTTGCACCACCCTTATTAGAGATTAAGTGCTGCTCTTGTTTATATATATATATAAATATTTATATATATATACATATATGTATATTTTTATCATCGCATCTTTCTCTGAGGTATGTCATTTAGTCTCCCATGCCAATTATATATATATATATATATATATATATATATATATATATTTATTTAATCCCAATTAATACTTCATTAATATGTACACTCACATCTTTTAATTTTTCCATTTAACAATTTCTTATAGCTTTCAGCACATAGTTATATCTGACTGGCACACTGGGCTTATCTGCACAAGGGAACTTACATGTGCCTTATTTTTATTCTATTTTTATTTTATTTATTTTTAATTACCAGTATACTCATTACTTCATTCAATATTCAGTCTCTCTACATTAACCCATCACATGTCTCTATGTGGGAGGGGGGTGGGGTGGCGTCCCTTTTCTTTTATGTGACACTAGCAGAGTTTTGGGAAACTTGCTCAAAACTGGTCAGACAACTTCTAGATTCTGAATTTACATAGTGGCTACAGTATATTGTCCAAACATTCTTTCATTCTTTTGTCCCCTGACCATGCGGCCTTCACTCGGCGGCCATCTTTGCATGGACACAATTATACTAACAGATTCTCAATTGGAGGCAATCCTAACCTATCTTTTCCAAACATTCTTTTATACGCTAGCATTTCTGTCCCACCATGAAGATGAACCTGCCCAGGAACAAACCGAGAGTGTGTTAACAGAGGCTGCAGCAGGACCTACACAACCAGAAACTGGCAATGTGCCCATGGCCTCCCAAAGTAACCCAACTACACGCCCTCGGGCAAGACGGCGAACCTACGCCCAGATAGTGGAGCACGACGAGCTCATTCTCGATGCTGTCCATCTCTTGGAGGAAAATGTGAGCTGCACACAACAATTTGCCACACAACAAATTGAACTGTCTCATCCCCAGGCTGGTCGTCTCTCCCAGTTGAGGAGTGTGAGTGGCGGCAATTTTTATTATCGTTTGTGTCCGACCTGCGCACCCTCAATGTTGCTGACAGGGCGGCCTTTAAAATTGAGATGTCACACTTCCGGTTCCGGCGCCTCCATGAGCGGCCGCATCTAACGGCGCTCCGGGCCCCGCCGCGGCGATCCGGATCCATCCAGCCTCTCCTTGAGCCCCTGGACCATCGGCACAGCAGGACACTCACCCCAAGCACCGGACCATCGCACAAGCAAGATGATGGACCGGTATGTCACCCGTAAGGGAGAGAGCGGCCGGCCCCCCCCGCACATGCGGCTAACAGCAATGGCGCCCGCGATGCTGAGAAGGAGGGAGAGCCGGATGACACCTCCGTGCTGGGAGGTATTGTGCCACCGGGGATTATAAATGCAGGGGCGAATGTAGTCACTGAGGTGGGGATAACAGGAGCCCCCCTATTACTGCAGCCAGAGGCCCCCATGCAGGAGCAGCAGACACAGTCTCAAGGACACAGAGTCCATGAACACGCAGGGGATGAGAGGAGGAGAGAGGACCCGGGTGTACAGTCAGGAAGCGGACAGGGCCCACAACATATGGACTATAAAGCACTGGCCAAAGAATTGGCCACACACATGGCTGAAGACTTTAAAATGGCTATAGCTGACATGGTGGCTGCCACTACAAAAGAACTCAGTAAAAAATTAGAGACCCATGACCAGAAACTTAAAGAAGCAGAAGCACGGGTTGGAGCTGCTGAGGACAGAATACAGGAACTAGAGGACCAAGTGCTAGCATTACAAAAGCGCTCTGACTATGCCTTTACAAAACTAGAAGATATTGAAAACAGGGCGAGGAGAAGTAACCTCAAAATTGTAGGTCTACCAGAGTCTATTCTGTCAAACCAACTAGAGGAAATTTTCGAAGTAGACCTCCCCAAAGCTTTAGGGCTAATGCACAGATGTAAGACGGAGCGTACCCATAGAATTGGACCTCCGAGAGACCCTCTGGAAGCTGCTTCCACGACTAGTGCTAGCCCCTCTCACCCTGGAACCTCTACCAAACCAAGACACGCAATTGCCAAATTCCTAAACCACAGGGATAAAGAGGAGATCCTTAGGGCCTATAAGGCCAGGAAACACCCTTTAATGATACATGGTCATAGAGCTTTGATCTTCGCTGACTACTCAATAGAAGTCTCCCGCCGAAGAAGAGCTTTTAGTAAAGCGTGTTCACTACTTCATAAGAGAAATGTTCGTTTCCAATTAAATTTCCCGGCTACTTTACGGTTTAAATCCAGAGAGGGCGCACTGATGACTTTTACGGACCCAGGGAAAGCATTATCTGCGATTTTGGACAATTCTCGCTCTCCAAGAACTGTAACACCTCCGACTGTAAACACTGATTTACAGCACGCATCGTCTAATCCAGATCCGGGAGCTGAAGAAGACCGTGATTCTGTGAGGTCCTACAGGCTGCGTTCGGACACCATGAATAATGGAGGCGCTTCTGGTGGCGGGACACCCAGGCAACAGAGACAGACAGGTTCACGTTGGCATAAAAAGAAATGAGACAGCGGTGTCGATTTCTTCCGACTTTGAGGAAAAGAAAAGAGGACTTTTGATATAGTTGCGCTAATGATTTGGAGGCTCTGAACCCCCCCTCCTTTCCTCCTACTGTTATTTTATTTTCCCTCCCCCTCCCCCTCTTTCCTTCCCCCCCCCCTCTTTCCTTTCCCCCCCACACACCCCCTTTTTTTTTTTTTTTTTCCTTCCCTTTCCTTTCTCTTCTCCGTTTTCTTTTAGGTGTCTTGGACTGAAGGAGTAAATGGGCCGCTATATCATCGAAACCAATTGCATGATGCAGATCTAGAATCTGAGTGAGCCAGCTCTCTATTTAAAGCTATTTGATCTCCGCGATGCCTATATAAATTTGTTTGGGGAAGGGAGAGAGTGTGATGAGACGTCACCTATTACGGTTGAATGTAACACCACATTGTGATGGTGACGTCTACCTGTCCATTGCTTCCATTTGTCATTTACTAATGCACTTTTATTATGCCTACAATGCCTTGAAAATCCTGAAACAAAGGATCGGTGACTACCTATACTAGAGAATAAATCTCACGGGCAGGGGATGAGAGAATTCTTACTATGCTTGATTTATATTCCCGATGAAGGGGAGAAATAAGGGTAACAAAGAACTATTAAAAACTACTCATTAGATGATTGCCGTGGCGGGGCACGAGACGTATGTACGTGGGTTGTATTGGAGGGAAGAAGAGAAGTCTGCAACAAGGACAGGTGAAAAGTAGTGGTGTGGTTGGGGTAATGGGGGTGTTATGGGGGGAAGGGAAAAACCTAGAGACATCATTAGCAGGATATTCATGCTCCGTTGCGCTTTATGTATAATAGCCACTGCATCTTGGTTTAAGCTATGGGGGGCAACACCCCGATGGTTAAGGTTAAATTACTCTTCAATGATACTGATCTGGGGGGGTTCGGATGGTTAGGTGGGTCTCCTGGAATGTAAAGGGCCTGCGCTCCCCATCAAAGCGCATGATGGTTTTACGTCATCTTAAACGATTGCATACGGATATAGCCTTGCTCCAGGAGACCCACCTGACATCGGAAGACTTTTTCCGTCTTAGGAAATTATGGGTGGGAGACATTTATGGATCGGGGGCGGTGGAGAGAAAAGCGGGAGTTGTGATCTTAATTCATAAGTCACTGGCGCATACGGTCCTATCCACACAAACAGATGACGAGGGCAGACTGATCCAAATGACCATACAAATACAAAAGGATGTCTTTTCTGTCTATAATGTATATGCTCCAAATGAGAAACAGAAACCCTTCTTTCAAAAAATACAAGCCAAACTTTTAACTGACACTGGCCACAACAGAATAGTGGGAGGTGATTTTAACATGGTATTACGGGCAGAAGAGGATAGGAGACACTCCACACCTCCACCGAGGACAGCTCGAGACCCAGGGGAAATAGGATCAGCGAGCTTTCTAGAATCCCTCTTTGCAGATGTAGATATGGGCGATGTGTGGAAGATGGTACACCCCCTGGATAGGGAGTTCACCCACTTTTCCCACCCCCATGGGTCTTGGTCGAGGATAGACATGTTTTTCACCTCGCCCAATATACTACAAAGGGTGATTGAAACTAAAATTGAAGACATGGTAATATCTGACCATAGCCCACTGGTGTTAGAAACTAAAGATGCCTATGAGAAAGGCACCGACTATCTGTGGCGTTTCCCTGACACATTTACCAGAGAGGAAAACTTTGTCGCCCTCCTTAAAGAATGGTGGATGCTTTACTCAAATGACAATGAAGCCCATCGCTCTGACCCGGGCTTGTTTTGGGAAACAGCGAAATCGGTCATGAGAGGGCACGTGATGGCTTACAGCATGGGGATAAAGAAAAAGATAAAAGAACAATTTGTTAAGGCTAGTCTGGAGGTGAGAAACTCGTACTCTCGCTATAAAAGCACGATGGCGGACCCTGATAGAGAGACCTGGTTACAGGCCAAGAAAAATTTTGATATGTGGGCAGAAAGGAGGGAAGGATTATATAAAAATAGATTAGAACTTAATCTACATAAATTTGGGGATAAAGCCGGTCGATTATTGGCACGTTTATCACGGGGTAGATACCCTCCTTCCCATATTCAAACTATAATTGACAAACACGGCAACACCTGGACTACCCCGAAAGATGTAACCCACGCACTGGGAAAATTTTATGCTTCTCTTTACTCAGACAGTGACACTGATATACCTGAGGGAGCCGATAGGTTGCACCTAATTCGTTTACCAGGTATCTCAGAAGAGGACAAACAATTTCTAAACAGTCCTGTCACTGTGGAGGAAATAGAAAATGCGATAAAAAATATAAATCCGGGCAAAGCGCCAGGCCCTGATGGATATAATGGTGCATTCTTTAAAGCCTTAAAAGAACAAATCTCTCCTATCCTACGTGATTTATTTAATACAATATTACAGGGGGCCCCTATACCGGAAAGAATGAACATGGCCTATATTAAACTTATCCCCAAACCTGGTAAGATACCAACGGATCCGGCGAGTTTCAGACCAATTTTACTAATAAATCAGGATCTAAAACTTCTTTCAAAGATAATGGCTGATAGACTGGCGACGGTAATGCCTAGCTTGATACCCCCTCACCAAGCGGGATTTATTAAGGGAAGATCAACTACTACTAATATTAGAAGAGCGATGCTCTTGCTTGATGTCATGGGGAAAAGAGTGGGAGTGGAGAGGGGGGACCCAGCCGTGATCACGTTAGACGCAGAAAAAGCGTTTGACAATGTACGGTGGTCATTGCTGGGTAGGGTCCTGGATTCTATTGGAATTGTGGGGCCATTTCGGCAATACCTGCAGGCCTTGTATCATAGGCCAAAAGCCTGTATTAGCACCCCCGGATACTTATCAGATTCCTTCTTTTTGCAGAAGGGAACGAGGCAAGGATGCCCGTTATCCCCCCTCCTCTTTAATCTAGCAATAGAACCTCTGGCCTTATACCTTGAGAATAATAATACTTATGAGGGATTCAGAGTGGGGGCGAGGGAGGTTAAGCTGTCCCTTTTCGCTGATGACATTATTCTCTATGTCCAAAATCCCGAGAGGGACCTTCCTCGCATCCTCGAGGATATTGAAAGATTGGGTAAACACTCAGGTTTTTGCCTAAATAAAGGTAAATGTGAGATTCTGTTCATCAATCCGAGAAGTAAATTCTCGCGATACACTCACCTCTATGATCTTCCAGTCACCAAAGAAAGCATAAAATACCTGGGAATTCAACTGGCTAGATATCCTGGCCAGACCTATAGACTCAATTTTGCCCCGATCCTTTCAAAAATAGAAAAAGAATTGGCGGGATGGGTTGGACTACCACTCTCTCTGACTGGGAGATGCCATCTGCTTAAGATGATTAGTTTTGCGAGATTGTTATACCCGCTCCAGAATATCCCCATGCTGTTAAAACATACTGATATAGCTAAAATAAACAAAGCCTTCTCAAAATTCTTATGGAGGGGGAAGAAACCCAGGCTGGCCTTTGGTGTCTTGATGCAGTCAAAACAGGAGGGAGGTCTCCAACTCCCGGATGTTCGAGGATACAATTTAGCGTGCATTTTACGCAATGTTCTTGACTGGATTAAGGGCACTAATAGGTTCTCTGATGTAGCCCTAGAAGGAGAATTTGCTAAACCCTGGGATTTGTCTGCTCTGCTACATTCACCGCTGCCATACTTACCTACAACCCTTAAGGGTACTGTTATATATAGAGACACGATTATGACTTGGAAAGGAATAAGGAGAAAATTAAATTTATCTTGGAAAGTCTCAAAATTACTCATCCCTTGGAGATGCCCGGCCTTTCCACTAGGCCGTGAAAACTCTCTATTTGAGGCTTGGAGGGAGAGGGATATCGGGACCCTGGGAGACCTTATGAATGTAGGAGAGAGGAGGTGGATGACAGAAAGAGAGGTGTTGTCCACTTATGCTCTCTCTCCATTCCATGCCATACAATACCGACAGTTACATCATCATCTCCTCTCTCGGTTGTTGGATATCTCTGGGAGAGGTCGAGGACAGCTTATGGTCCGACCTGCTAGCTATAAGCGAAGGTGACGTGTCCATTACCTCTCTCTATGCTAAGCTGCAGCAAATTTTAAGACCAACAAGAGGGAGGGCTCTTTTCACTAAATGGAGGAAGCACTTGGCTGACACTGACCTCACTCAAAAGATCTTGGAGGGTTGGGGGACAGTTAGACGCTACATTCACAATGAAAGATGGAGAGATTCCCAATTTAGGATCATCCATGGGACCATACAAGGCTTTAATATACCGCCGACACAGGCCAACTTGGGAAGATGGGTGAATTGCCCTAAATGTAAGGCTCCTATGACGGACCTGGAACATGGTCTTTGGTCATGCCCCGCTTCTCAGAGATATTGGAAGGTGGTCGACACCTGGACAAGAGGGATATGTGGGGGATTGGAAAGGCTGAACCCGATGCTCTGGCTATTCCACTACTGTGGAGATTTGGTGGAAGGTAGTCAGCCACATGTACTATTTCACTATATTTGCAATTATAGCGAAGAGACTTCTTCTTCAACTCTGGCTTAACGATAGTCCTCCTGATTTATCTCAGGTCAAGACCTCCTTGAGGAATGTTCTTGCAATCGAATCACTGGAGACACTTAGTAACCCCAGCAAATTATCACAAAAATTTTTCCATAAATGGAGAGTATACATTGAGAAGGAATTTACTGATGCTGAAATTACGGCTTTTATGCTACCTCATAGGTCCTCAGCTTGGTATGCCATGGAGGATTTGAGGGGCGCCCTAGGTAAACTGAAATGTCCAATCTAATGGTGGCACTCAATCTCAATTCTCTTGGGAATGGGGTGGGTGGGATTAGGGGATGTCGTTATCTTCCCAACAGTTTTGTTTAAAGTGAACTTTTCTGTACACGGATATCAACTGTTATAATATTGACTACTTGTGATATTCTTTTCTGTCTGTGGCTATGTTTGTTTATATTTTTGAAACAATAAAAATGATGGTTCAAAAAAAAATTGAGATGTCACAACTTGTCTCAAAATATGTTGACAAAATACCTTTGGAGCTGACAATGGTCCTGTTGGAGGAGGCTATGGAGGACCAATAATGGTTTTGTTCTGTCTTGTAATTTGTACCATATTTCATTCTGCCAAACACACATATCCTGTTTTTGTGCCCTGGTATATGGGTTTGTTTATTTTGGCATAAAAAAAATATAAAACAAAAAAACAACAAATAAACTCTTTGTTGGTTTGATGTGTTATGTTTGGTTGTGTGTTTACAGAGGAGGATGATGATAATGTCATGGTGTAGAGTTCTGTTGGGCCAAGCCCCAGCTTGGTTTGTTTGTCAGGCACTTGGTTGCACAAATCGACTTTCTGGGGATGCAACACATATCAAAGTGGATTGGCAAAACAATGAAGGCCATGATTTATCAGCCATCTTGGCGTGTGTCCCTTGGTGGTTGTGGTGTGTTTGGTTGTCACTTACTCTGCTTTTTAATTTAACTTAACAACTACCACAAGCAGGTAGTGTTGCAGAACACCCACTATTGCCATGGCCCAGGTGCAAAATATGCGGCACACATTCTTACACCTATGGGGGTTCATCGGGTACAATGACAAAACATACCTCATGCATTGGTGACCAATTCCCAAACCAAAGAGCACATTGTTTTTTCTAACATCATTCTAGTCAAATAGACACATATGTAATACAATACAAAGACATGCAATGTGTTTAGTGGGGAACAATTTATAAAGCCAAACGCAAAAAAACACATCTGTGTTGAAATTATACCTAAGGCAAATCTTGCACCTTGTAACAAAATAAAAGCTTAGACGAAACGTGAACGAGGATGTAACTGTCCAGCTGGCATCATAAAATAATCAGCAAAACAATTACGCACGTCCATGGCGGAGATGGGCGAACGTACGGATCGTGGTTGAATGGCAACAAGGTCACACTGCCACTCAGAGGGTACAACTACTTCTGGATCATTAATCAACACATAGTTGTGTAGGCACACACAAGCCTTAACAACACTGTCCACATTACGGGGCAGTAATTGTATGGTGGATAAAAGCACACGCCATTTAGCAGACAGTATCCCAAACGCACATTCCACATATTGGCGGGCTCGACTCAGGCGCTTATTGAAATTGCTGCGTGTGGTGTCTAGGTCTCTGCTGCTGTAGGGCTTTATCAAATTCGGATGCATCTGGAATGCCTCATCTCCTATCAGCACGTGTGGCACATTCAGATCAGTTGTGCCAGGTAATGGGGCCGGTGGAGGTATATTGAATCTTCCCTGGTACAAGGCTTTCCCCATGTTGCTTGCCTTGAACACGCGGGCATCATTGGCACGTCCATAGGCCCCGATGTCCACAGCCACAAAACATGAATGGGCGTTCGCTATGGCCATCAGCACTATGGAGTGGAATCATTTATAGTTGTAATACAGGGAACCCCCGTGTGGTGGCTTGCGAATTCTTATATGTTTGCCATCAACGGCTCCGACACAATTTGGGAATTGTGCACAATCACGGAAAGTTTGAGCATTGTCTCGCCATATTTGTTCTGTGGGGGCCGGCATCACTATCGGCTGTAGTTTTGACCACAAGATCTCAGAGGTGTCTGGAACGATCCCACCAATGGTTGACCTCCCAATTCTAAACTGATAATGCAAGGACGCATAGCTCTCACCGGTGGCCAAGTACCTGGAAAAGGGAAAATAATTTTACAAAACACGTAGCCAAACACACATCTCAACAGGTGAGGACTTATAAACACTGGCTTTTCAGAGATGGACACAATGACATAACTATTATGACATTGTTTAAACTACTAAGCATCTGAAAGGGGAAAATGAGGCAACATGCTGATGTGAAACTGTACACAACTAGATCAAGACAACAGCTAACGATACACTGGATGAGGGCAGCCTGCGTACATGGTCAACTTGGCCACTACCAAACACCAGAGGTTAAGGGTGACCAAACACACATGTAGGGTCAAGGCCCACTGGTATACGTGCAGCCAATGTGTGTGTCTGGTGCATGCAGCCTTAAGTGAGCCTAGGGTCCCTTTTTAGACTAAATTTTGCAAAGCTGATCCGGTTTTGAACTTTTTAGGCTGCTTTCACACTGCAGTTTTTTCACTGATCAGTGTCCATCAGATTTGTGTGCCAAAACCAGGAGTGTCTCCAAAACTCAGAACAGGTGTCAATCTTTCAATTATAGTTTTTCTCTGCAAGTTCCTCTCCTGGTTCCTCTCCGGGTTTTGGCACACAAATCTGATGGACACTGATCAGTGAAAAAACTGCAGTGTGAAAGCAGCCTTAGAAGCTCAAAACCGGATCATTAAACGCTCCTCATAGGAGGCTATTTTCCAAACCGGACTGGTTTACAAGCAATCCGCTTACCGACTCCCGCTCTGCAGCCTGTGTCAAAAATCATGCAGGCTGCAGTTTGCATAGCAGATGTAAGCCCCGCAATGCGGTAACCAGTGTGAGGTAGCAAGGGGAATGGTGGTAGAGGGACACTATGTTTCCCCAAGGATGGTGAGCTACTGCATGTATGGGACAGGAGATGCTTACATGAGCATAGGTGAGGTAGGTGTTGCCACGGTTACTCAGAACGGAGGCTGTTGGTAGAACCTGTTGTGGGACCTCATCTATGAGGAATGGGGGAAGGTTTTGGGCGGGCCTCCATTCCTCATCTACCACCCCAGGTTTTGAAGTAGCTGGGAGGGAAAGACAGGTGGAAGAGATTAGGCCGGCAGAGACGGCTGTCAAGGAGTTGTGAGATCAGATCAGACTGCAGAGGAGTTCAGTCTGTGGGAAAGTAGCCTGTGAGCACACAGGGAGCGTGTACCGGACCCCAAGGTGTGGAAGGACCCCTAGGCGAGCTCCAGGAGGAGCAGGTTTAGGGCCGACGCTATTTATCCTGATGAAAAGGTTTTTGTTTTGCCATTGTGTGCAATAAAACACACTTGTTTTTGGACTGAGCCTGAGTGTCACTGCCTTACCTGCTGCTGCTATAGAGACTGATCCCTACACTGGATTGTTGAGGATGTGTAATCCTGAGCAAGGCGGGTCCCGCATATACTTTGCTTATCACGGCTGGCGCCAGGATAAGCAAAGTTTTGTCAGTGTTTGCAAAGTTTTGAATTTATTAATAAATGAGGCTATAATGTCTCTAGGGGATGGGCACCCCCCTAGAGATATACCACCCACTCAGGTGGCCATATACTGATGTCATTTGCAGATGTACAGTAGGCGGCTCCTGGCGGGTTGGTACATTTTGAGGAATGAATCCACCGGCTTCCCTGAGAGCAGTGCTCATACAATACCTCATGTATGTATAGTATGTGTGGTGTCGTATGTGCTGCAGGCATATACAGTAGATTTATGGGCTGCGCAGCGCCATAGTTGTACTGTCTAACCCTGCCTGACCCTCGACAGCGCAAATACTATACATACATTAGGTGTAGTATGAGTGCTTCTCTCAGGTAAGCCGGCGCATTGATTCATACAAATGTACAGTAGGTGACATGAGCCGGATACTGTACATGTGCAATTACATCATTATATGCCCACCTGAGTGGGTGGTATGTGTCTAGGGGTGGTGGACGTCCCCTAGAGACATTATATACACATTTATTATGAAAATTTTATCTTTTAAAACACAGAGAAGAGTTTGCTCATCCCTGTGGCATCATGGATGAGCAAACTGTACGGTATTACACATCCAGAAAAATCCTGTTATCGCAATGTGGTTCCCTCCACACATTTTGGGGACAAATGTGTGGGCCCCCAATTGCGTACAAGGCATCTGGATCTGGAGGCGGGGAACGCTATGTTACTTATAAATGTGACCCTAGCTTGAGTGTTTTAAGTATGGCTAGGGTCACATTTACGTTTTGACCCTAGACAAGTACAGAGATATCCTGGATGAAAACCTCTTCCAGAGTGCTCTGGACCTCAGACTTGGCCAGATGTTCACCTTCCAACAAGACAATGACCCTAAGCACACAGCTTAAATAACAAAGGAGTGGCTTCAGAACAACTCAGTGACTATTCTTGACTGGCCCAGACAGAGCCCTGACCTAAACCAAATTGAGCATCTCTGGAGAGACCTGAAAATGGCTGTCCACCAAAGTTCACCATCCAAATTGACGAAACTGGTGAGGATCTGCAAGGAAGAATGGCAGAGGATCCCCAAATCCAAGTGTGAATAACGTTTTGAATCATTCCCAAGAAGACTCATGGCTGTACTAACTCAAAAGGTGCTTCTACTCAATACTGAACAAAGGGTCTGAATACTTATGACAATGTGATATTTCAGTATTTCTTTTTTTAATAAATTTGCACAAATATCTACATTTTTGGTCTTTTTCAGTCAAGATGGAGTGCAGAGTGTACATTAATGAGAAAAAAATGAACTTTTTGAATTTAGCAAATGGCTGCGATGAAACAAAGAGTGATCAAATTTAAAGGGGTCTGAATACTTTCCGTACTCACTGTACTTATTTCTCACTGCAAAATGCTAATACATTTATATAATTTAGACAATGTGATTTTTTGGATTTTATTTTTGATATTCTATCTTTCACTAAAATTAACCTACCTTTAAAATAATAGACTGTTCATGTCTTTGTCAGTGGGTAAACTTGCAAAATCAGCAAGGGATCAAATACTTATTTCCCCCACTGTATGTGTAGTTCCAAATTGTTACTTAGATAGGGGATACATATCCTATAGCAATTTACAGTAACTATTATTGGGAGAAGAACATGCCTGAGTTGTCCAGGGGCCAAAATGAGATGACTGTCTGTCTTTCCCTAAATCATTGCTTCTCTTAAACTTATTCTAAAATTTTGGTGGTTGGGCACCATTTTCAGGACATTTCTGCTAGGCCTGAGAAAAAGGGGTAATACACTCCGCAGACCTATTCAAGTCACAGCCTTACATGTATTGGAACACAGTATAGAGCTGGGCTTGAAGTCTGGTTCAATTTCATACAGTCATATGAAACATTTTGGGCACCCCTCTTAATCTTACTCTTTTTTTTTTTTTAGTTTAAAATAGTTTTTTTGCAACAGCTATTTCAGTGTGATATCTGTTATAATAAAACCCTAAGGCTACTTCCGTCAGGATATAACGGTATGGTACGTCACATCCTGGCTGAAGTAGCCTCTACACCCACTCTGGCTGTTCCAATATGGCCGCCCGTTGGCAGGAGTGGGGCTTCCAAAGCCCCACTCCCGCCATCGGTACAAGATGCGGCCCCACACACACTCCGACACTAACACACACACACCCCTTCCACTCTTCTTCTTCGGCCATACTTACCACTGGCTCTCCCCGCCGCCTCCAGACGATCCTCTGTTCCGGCGACATGTTTATTCCAACATGGCGTCCGGGAACTCTCGCCGTTGTGAGACTTCCCGGACACCATCTTGGACAAAGTATATCGCCGCCGCTGGCGGACTGGATCCAATATGGCGTCCGGGAAGTCTCGCGAGACTTTTCGGACGGCGAGAGTTCCCAGATGCCATGTTGGAATAAACACGTCGCCGGAACTGAGGAGTCACAGCTCTGACCACCGAGCCGCCGCACAGCGTTGACCACCGAACCACCGCACAGCGCTGACCACTGAGCCGCCGCACAGTGCTGACCACCGAGCCGCCAAACTGTGCTGACCACCGAGCCACCAAACTGTGCTGACCACCGAGCCTCCGTCCTGCGCTGACCACTGAGCCTCCGTCCTGCGCTGACCACCGAGCCACCGCACAGCGCTGACCACCAAGCCACTGCACAACGCTGACCACCGAGCCACCACACAGCGCTGACCACTGAGCCACCGCACAGCACTGACCACCGAGCCACCGTACTGCGCTGACCACCGAGCAACCATCCTGCGCTGACCAACGAGCCACTGCACAGCGCTGACCACTGAGCCTCCGTCCTGCGCTGACCACCGAGCCTCTGTCCTGCGCTGACCACCGAGCCTCTGTCCTGCCCTGACCACTCTGTCTCCATCCTGCACTGACCACTCTGCCTCCGTCCTGCGCTGTCCTCTCTGCCTCCGTCCTGTGCTGACCACTCTGCCTCTGTCCTGCGCTGATCACCGAGCCTCCGTCCTGCGCTGACCACTCTGCCTCCATCCTGTGCTGACCACTGAGCCACTGTACAGCGTTGACCACCGAGCCACCGCACAGTGCTGACCACCGAGACACTGCACAGCGCTGACCACCGAGCCACCACACAGCGCTGACCACTGAGCCACCGCACAGCGCTGACCACCGAGCCACCACACAGTGCTGACCACCGAGCCATCGCACAGCACTGACCACCGAGCCACCGCACTGCGCTGACCACTGAGCCACCATCCTGTGCTGACCACCGAGCCACCATCCTGTGCTGACCACCGAGCCACTGTACAGCGTTGACCACCGAGCCACCGTACTGCGCTGACCACTGAGCCACCATCCTGTGCTGACCACCGAGCCACTGTACAGCGTTGACCACCGAGCCTCCGTCCTGCGCTGACCACCGAGCCTCTGTCCTGCGCTGACCACCGAGCCTCTGTCCTGCGCTACCACTCTGTCTCCGTCCTGCACTGAAAACTCTGCCTCCGTCCTGTGCTGACCTCCCTGCCTCCATCCTGTGCTGACCACTCTGCCTCCATCCTGCGCTGACCACCGAGCCTCCGTCCTGCGCTGACCACTCTGCCTCCATCCTGTGCTGATAACTCTGCCTCTGTCCTGCGCTGCCCACTCTGCCTCTGTCCTGCGCTGACCACCGAGCCACCGCACAACGCTGACCACCTTCGCCACCGTACAGCGCTGACTACCGAGCCACCGCACAGCGCTGACCACTGAGCCACCGCACAGCGCTGACTACCGAGCCACCGCACTGTACTGACCACCGAGCCACCATCTTCTGCTGACCATCGAGCCTTTGTCATGCGCTGACCACTGAGCCTCCATCCTGCGCTGACCACTTTTTCTTCCGTCCTGCGCTGATCACTCTGCCTCCTTCCTGCACTGACCACTCTGCCTCCGTATTGCGCCGACCACTCAGCGACAGCACAGTGCTGACCACCGAGCCACGGCACAGTGCTAACCACCGAGCCACTGCACAGTGCTGACGACCGATGCCACCGATCAGCGCTGACCACCAAGCCACCGCACAGCGCTGACCACCAAGCCACCGCACAGCGCTGACCACCGAGCCACCGCACAGCGCTGACCACCAAGCCACCGCACAGCGCTGACTACCGAGCCACTGCACAGCACTGTCCACCGAGCCACTGCACAGCGCTGACCACCGAGCCACCGCACAGCGCTGACTACCGAGCCACCGCACAGCGCTGACCACCGAGCCACCGCACAGCGCTGACCACCGAGCCACCGCACAGCGCTGACCACCGAGCCACCGCACAGCGCTGACCACTGAGCCTCCGTCCTGCGCTGACCACTCTGCCTCCGTCCTGCGCTGACCACTCTGCCTCCGTCCTGCACTGACCACTCTGCCTCCGTTCTGCGCTGACCACTCAGCGACAGCACAGCGCTGACCACCGAGCCACCGCACAGTGCTGACGACCGAGCCACCGCACAGCGCTGACGACCGAGCCACCGCACAGCGCTGACCACCGATGCACTGCACAGCGCTGACCACCGAGCCAGCGCACAGCGCTGACCACCGAGCCACCGCACAGCGCTGACCACCGAGCCACTGCACAGCGCTGACCACCGAGCCTCCGTCCTGCGCTGACAGCCGAGCCTCTGTCCTGCGCTGACCAACGAGCCTCTGTCCTGCGCTGACCACTCTGACTCCGTCATACGCTGAAAACTCTGCCTTCGTCCTGCGCTGACCTCATTGCCTCCGTCCTGTGCTGACCACTTTGCCTCCGTCCTGCGCTGACCACCAAACCTCCGTCCTGTGCTGACCACTCTGCCTCCGTCCTGCGCTGACCACTCTGCCTCCATCCTGCGCTGACCACTCAGCGACAGCACAGTGCTGACCACCAAGCCATCGCACAGCACTGTCCACCGAGCCACTGCACAGTGTTGACCACCGAGCCACCGTCTTCTGCTGACCACCGAGCCTCCATCATGCGCTGACCACTGAGCCTCCGTCCTGTGCTGACCACTTTGCCTCCGTCCTGCGCTGACCACTCTGCCTCCGTCCTGCGCTGACCACTCTGCCTCCATCCTGCGCTGACCACTCTGCCTCCATCCTGCGCTGACCACTCTGCCTCCGTTCTGCGCTGACCACTCAGCGAAAGCACAGTGCTGACCACTAAGCCACCGCACAGTGCTGACCACCGAGCCACCACACAGCGCTGACCACCGAGCCACCGCTCAGCGCTGACCACCGAGCCACGGCACAGTGCTGACCACTGATCCACTGCACAGTGCTGACCACCGAGCCACTGCACAGCGCTAACCACCGAGCCACCGCACAGCGCTGACCAACAAGCCACCGCACAGCACTGACCACAGAGCCACTGCACTGTGCTGACCACAGAGCCACCGCACTGGGCTGACCACCGAGCCACTGCACAGCGCTGACCACCGAGTCAACGCACAGCGTTGACCACCGAGCCAGCGCACAGCGCTGACCACCTTCGCCACCGCACAGCGCTGACTACCGAGCCACCGCACAGCGCTGACCACTGAGCCACCGCACAGCACTGACTACCAAACCACCGCACTGTGCTGACCACCGAGCCACTGCACTGTGCTGACCACCGAGCCACCGTCTTCTGCTGACCACCGAGCCGCCGTCATGCGCTGACCACTGAGCCTCCATCCTGCGCTGACCACTGAGCCTCCATCCTGCGCTGACCACTCTGCCTCCATCCTGCGCTGACCACTCTGCCTCTGTTCTGCGCTGACCACTCAGCGACAGCACAGCGCTGACCACTGAGCCACCGCACAGCGCTGATGACCGTGCCACCGCTCAGCGCTTACCACCGAGCCACTGCACAGCGCTGACCACTGAGCCACCGCACAGCGCTAACCACTGATCCACTGCACAGCGCTAACCACTGATCCACTGCACAGCACTCACCACCGAGCCACTGCACAGCGCTGACCACCGAGCCACTGCACAGCGCTGACCACCGAGCCACCGTACAGCGTTGACCACCGAGCCACCGTACAGCACTGACCACCGAGCCACCGCACAGCACTGACCACCGAGCCACCGCACTGTGCTGACCACAGAGCCACCGCACTGGGCAGACCACTGAGCCACTGCACAGCGCTGACCACCGAGCCACCACACAGTGCTGACCACCGAGCCATCGCACAGCGTTGACCACTGATCCATTGCACAGCGCTGACCACCAAGCCACCACAGAGCGCTGACCACAGAGCCATCGCACAGCGCTGACCACCGAGCCACTGTACTGCGCTGACCACCGAGCCATCATCCTTCGCTGACCACCGAGCCACTGCACAGCGCTGACCACCGAGCCTCTGTCCTGCGCTGACCACCGATCCTCTGTCCTGCGCTGACCACCGAGCCTCTGTCCTGCGCTGACCAGTCTGTCTCCGTCCTACGCTGAAAACTCTGTCTCCATCCTGCGCTGACCTCATTACCTCCGTCCAGTGCTGACCACTCTGCCTCCGTCCTGCGCTGACCACCGAACCTCCGTCCTGCACTGACCACTCTGCCTCCATCCTGCGCTGACCACTCTGCACTGACCACCGAGCCACCATCCTTCGCTGACCACCGAGCCACCGCACTGTGCTGACCACCGAGCCACCGCACTGTGCTGACCACCGAGCCTCTGTCATGCGCTGACCACTGAGCGTCCATCCTGCGCTGACCTCTTTGCCTCCGTCCTGCGCTGACCACTCTGCCTCCGTCCTGCCCTGACCACTCTGCCTCCGTTCTGCGCTGACCACTCAGCGACAGCACAGCGCTGACCTCCAAGCCACCGCTCAGCGCTGACCACCGAGCCACCGCACTGGGCTGACCACCGAGCCACTGCACAGCGCTGACCACCAAGTCACCGCACAGTGCTGACCTCCAAGCCACCGCAGAGTGCTGACCACTGATCCACCGCACAGCGCTGAGCACCGAGCCACCGCACAGCGCTGACCACCGAGCCACCGCACTGGGCTGACCACCGAGCCACTGCACAGCGCTGACCACCAAGTCACCGCACAGCGTTGACCACCGAGCCACCGCACAGCGCTGACCACCTTTGCCACCGCACAGCGCTGACTACTGAGCCACCGCACAGCGCTGACTACCGAACCTCCGCACTGTGCTGACCACCGAGCCACCGTCTTCTGCTGACCACCGAGCCTTTGTCACGTGCTGACCACTCAGCCTCCATCCTGCGCTGACCACTTTGCTTCCGTTCTGCGCTGACCACTCAGCGACAGCACAGCGCTGACCACCGAGCCACCGAACAGTGCTGACCACTGAGCCACCGCACAGCGCTGACGACCGATCCACCGCTCAACGCTGACCACCGAGCCACCGCACAGCGCTGACGACCGATCCACCACTCAGCGCTGACCACCGAGCCACCGCACAGCGCTGACCACCGAGCCACCGCACAGCGCTAACCACTGATCCACTGCTGTAATACTATTGTATAGGTTTGAGGATTCTGATCGCTTAAGGGCAATGAAGAGCAGAGACGGGTTCTTGGGTGCAAAGTATTTATACACACACAGCAAACAATGTGAACTTAGTACACAGCAAATAAACATACAAAAATAACACGACCCCAAAATATACTGCCAAGCACAGTCCTTACGAAAATAGTCCAATAAACAAATAGTCCAAGGTATGTAGATCCGGATGAATGTAGTCCATAGCACAAGTCCTTGTACCGGAACGACCGGATAGATATAGTCTGTGCCAAAAGGTCCCCACACCCGGGTGACCGGGTGAGGAGTTCAAACACAGTCCTGAGTAGGAAACGTAACACAAGTTCCAGAGAGCAAACAGTACAGAAAGTAATAACCGGGAAGTTGCTTACACACACTTGAGACGTCCGAGCCTGAAGATAAAAGCAGCACTAAAGGGAGCACACTGCAGGAAGCTGTAGGAAGACAAAGATCTCACAGAGCTCCAGGGAAGTAAGTGGACCAAGGAGAGCAGCTGAGCAGGAGAAGACCAGGAGCCAGTATACTCAAGCAATTAATGATCACCTGAGTCAGGTCTTTATGCAAACAAGACAGGAAGAAGGGCAAACAAAACAATGATCTCCATGTTGACTGAGGGCAATATTGTCAAACTGCAGGCTGGAAAACCTGGAATACTGACAACTGCACAGCGCTGACCACTGAGCCATCGCACAGCGCTGACCACCAAGCCATCGCACAGCACTGACCACCGAGCAACCGCACAGCACTGACCACCGAGCCACCGCACTGGGCTGACCACCGAGCCACTGCACAGCGCTGACCATCGAGCCACCGCACAGCGCTGACCACTGAGCCACCACACAGCGCTGACCACCAAGCCATCGCACAGCGCTGACCACCGAGCCACCGTACTGCACTGACCACCGAGCCACCATCCTGCGCTGACCACCGAGTCACCGCACAGCGCTGACCACCGAGCCACCGCAGAGTTCTGACCCCCGAGCCGCCGCACAGCGCTGACCACCGAGCCACTGCACAGCACTGACCACCGAGCCACCGCACAGCGCTAACCACTGATCCACCGCACAGCGCTGACCACCGAGCCACCGCACTGTGCTTACCACAGAGCCACCGCACTGGGCTGACCACCGAGCCACTGCACAGCGCTGACCACCGAGCCACCGCACAGCGTTGACCACCTTCGCCACCGCACAGCGCTGACTACCAAGCCACCGCACAGCGCTGACCACTGAGCCACCACCGAGTCACCACACAGCGCTGACCACCGAGCCACCACACAGCGCTGACCACCGAGCCACCGCACAGTGCTGACCACCCAGCCACCGCACTGTGCTGACCAATGAGCAACCGCACTGTGCTGACCACTGAGCCACCGCACTGTGCTTACCACCGAGCCTCCGTCCTGCACTGACCACCGAGCTACCGCACAGCGCTGACCACCGAGCCACCGCACAGCGCTGACCACCGAGCCACCTCACAGCACTGACCACCAAGCCATCGCACAGCGCTGACCACCAAGCCACCGCACAGCGCTGACCACCAAGCCACCGCACTGTGCTGAACACCGAGCCACCGCACTGTGCTTACCACCGAGCCACCATCTTTTGCTGACCACCGAGCCTCCCTCCAGCGCTGACTACCGAGCCTCTGTCCTGCACTGACCACTCTGCCTCCGTCCTGCGCTGACTACTCTGCCTCCATCCTGCGCTGACCACCGAGCCACCGCACAGCGCTGACCATCGAGCCACCCAGCACTGTGCTGACCTCCGAGCCACCATCTTCTGCTGGCCACCGAGCGTCTGTCATGCGCTGACCACTGAGCCTCTGTCCTGCACTGACCACCCAGCCTCCGTCCTGTGCTGACCACCGAACCTCCGTCCTGCGCTGACCACTTTGCCTCCGTCCTGTGCTCACCACTCTGCCTCCATCCTGCGCTGACCACTCAGCCACCGCACAGCGCTGACCACCGAGCCACCGTACTGTGCTGACCACCGAGCCACCGCACAGCGCTGACTACCGAGCCACCGCACAGCGCTGACCACCGAGCCACCGCACAGCGCTGACCACTGAGCCTCCGCACAGCACTGACCACATAGCTAAAGCACAGCGCTGACCACCGAGCCACCGCACAGCCCTGACCACCGAGCCACCACACTGTGCTGACCACCGAGCCACCGCACTGGGCTGACCACCGAGCCACTGCACAGCGCTGACCACCGAGCCACCACACAGCGCTGACCACCGAGCCACCGCAAAGCGCTGACCACCAAGCCACCGCACAGAGCTGACCACTGAGCCACCGCACAGCGCTGACCACCGATCCACCGCACAGCGCTGACCACCGAGCCATCTTACTGCGCTGACCACCGAGCCACCATCCTGCGCTGACCACCGAGCCACTGCACAGCGCTAACCACCGAGCCTCTGTCCTGCACTGACCACCCAGCCTCTGTCCTGCGCTGACCACCGAGCCTCTGCCATGCACTGACTACTGAGCCTCCGTCCAGCACTGACCACCCAGCCTCCGTCCTGCGCTGACCACCAAGCCTCCGTCCTGCGCTGACCACTCTGCCTCCATCCTGCGCTGACCACTCAGCCACCGAACAGCGCTGACCACCGAGCCACCACACTGTGCTGACCACCGAGCCACCGCACTGGGCTGACCACCGAGCCACTGCACAGCGCTGACCACCAAGTCACCGCACAGTGCTGACCTCCAAGCCACCTCAGAGTGCTGACCACTGATCCACCGCACAGCGCTGAGCACCGAGCCACCGCACAGCGCTGACCACCGAGCCACCGCACTGGGCTGACCAACGAGCCACTGCACAGCGCTGACCACCAAGTCACCGCACAGCGTTGACCACCGAGCCACCGCACAGCGCTGACCACCTTTGCCACCGCACAGCGCTGACTACTGAGCCACCGCACAGCGCTGACTACCGAACCTCCGCACTGTGCTGACCACCGAGCCACCGTCTTCTGCTGACCACCGAGCCTTTGTCACGTGCTGACCACTCAGCCTCCATCCTGCGCTGACCACTTTGCTTCCGTTCTGCGCTGACCACTCAGCGACAGCACAGCGCTGACCACCGAGCCACCGAACAGTGCTGACCACTGAGCCACCGCACAGCGCTGACGACCGATCCACCGCTCAACGCTGACCACCGAGCCACCGCACAGTGCTGACGACCGATCCACCACTCAGCGCTGACCACCGAGCCACCGCACAGCGCTGACCACCGAGCCACCGCACTGTGCTGAACACCGAGCCACCGCACTGTGCTTACCACCGAGCCACCATCTTTTGCTGACCACCGAGCCTCCCTCCAGCGCTGACTACTGAGCCTCTGTCCTGCACTGACCACTCTGCCTCCGTCCTGCACTGACTACTCTGCCTCCATCCTGCACTGACCACTCTGCCTCCATCCTGCGCTGACCACCGAGCCACCGCACAGCGCTGACCATCGAGCCACCGCTAAGTGCTGACCACCGAGCCACCGCACTGTGCTGACCTCCGAGCCACCATCTTCTGCTGGCCACCGAGCGTCTGTCATGCGCTGACCACTGAGCCTCTGTCCTGCACTGACCACCCAGCCTCCGTCCTGTGCTGACCACCGAATCTCCGTCCTGCGCTGACCACTTTGCCTCCGTCCTGTGCTCACCACTCTGCCTCCATCCTGCGCTGACCACTCAGCCACCGCACAGCGCTGACCACCGAGCCACCGTACTGCGCTGACCACCGAGCCACCGCACAGCGCTGACTACCGAGCCACCGCACAGCGCTGACCACCGAGCCACCGCACAGCGCTGACCACTGAGCCTCCGCACAGCACTGACCACATAGCCAAAGCACAGCGCTGACCACCGAGCCACCGCACAGCCCTGACCACCGAGCCACCACACTGTGCTGACCACCGAGCCACCGCACTGGGCTGACCACCGAGCCACTGCACAGCGCTGACCACCGAGCCACCACTCAGCGCTGACCACCGAGCCACCGCAAAGCGCTGACCACCAAGCCACCGCACAGAGCTGACCACTGAGCCACCGCACAGCGCTGACCACCGATCCACCGCACAGCGCTGACCACCGAGCCATCTTACTGCGCTGACCACCGAGCCACCATCCTGCGCTGACCACCGAGCCACTGCACAGCGCTAACCACCGAGCCTCTGTCCTGCACTGACCACCCAGCCTCTGTCCTGCGCTGACCACCGAGCCTCTGCCATGCACTGACTACTGAGCCTCCGTCCAGCACTGACCACCCAGCCTCCGTCCTGCGCTGACCACCAAGCCTCCGTCCTGCGCTGACCACTCTGCCTCCATCCTGCGCTGACCACTCAGCCACCGAACAGCGCTGACCACCGAGCCACCACACTGTGCTGACCACCGAGCCACCGCACTGGGCTGACCACCGAGCCACTGCACAGCGCTGACCACCAAGTCACCGCACAGTGCTGACCTCCAAGCCACCTCAGAGTGCTGACCACTGATCCACCGCACAGCGCTGAGCACCGAGCCACCGCACAGCGCTGACCACCGAGCCACCGCACTGGGCTGACCAACGAGCCACTGCACAGCGCTGACCACCAAGTCACCGCACAGCGTTGACCACCGAGCCACCGCACAGCGCTGACCACCTTTGCCACCGCACAGCGCTGACTACTGAGCCACCGCACAGCGCTGACTACCGAACCTCCGCACTGTGCTGACCACCGAGCCACCGTCTTCTGCTGACCACCGAGCCTTTGTCACGTGCTGACCACTCAGCCTCCATCCTGCGCTGACCACTTTGCTTCCGTTCTGCGCTGACCACTCAGCGACAGCACAGCGCTGACCACCGAGCCACCGAACAGTGCTGACCACTGAGCCACCGCACAGCGCTGACGACCGATCCACCGCTCAACGCTGACCACCGAGCCACCGCACAGTGCTGACGACCGATCCACCACTCAGCGCTGACCACCGAGCCACCGCACAGCGCTGACCACCGAGCCACCGCACAGCGCTAACCACTGATCCACTGCTGTAATACTATTGTATAGGTTTGAGGATTCTGATCGCTTAAGGGCAATGAAGAGCAGAGACGGGTTCTTGGGTGCAAAGTATTTATACACACACAGCAAACAATGTGAACTTAGTACACAGCAAATAAACATACAAAAATAACACGACCCCAAAATATACTGCCAAGCACAGTCCTTACGAAAATAGTCCAATAAACAAATAGTCCAAGGTATGTAGATCCGGATGAATGTAGTCCATAGCACAAGTCCTTGTACCGGAACGACCGGATAGATATAGTCTGTGCCAAAAGGTCCCCACACCCGGGTGACCGGGTGAGAAGTTCAAACACAGTCCTGAGTAGGAAACGTAACACAAGTTCCAGAGAGCAAACAGTACAGAAAGTAATAACCGGGAAGTTGCTTACACACACTTGAGACGTCCGAGCCTGAAGATAAAAGCAGCACTAAAGGGAGCACACTGCAGGAAGCTGTAGGAAGACAAAGATCTCACAGAGCTCCAGGGAAGTAAGTGGACCAAGGAGAGCAGCTGAGCAGGAGCAGACCAGGAGCCAGTATACTCAAGCAATTAATGATCACCTGAGTCAGGTCTTTATGCAAACAAGACAGGAAGAAGGGCAAACAAAACAATGATCTCCATGTTGACTGAGGGCAATATTGTCAAACTGCAGGCTGGAAAACCTGGAATACTGACAACTGCACAGCGCTGACCACTGAGCCACCGCACAGCGCTGACCACCAAGCCATCGCACAGCGCTGACCACCGAGCAACCGCACAGCACTGACCACCGAGCCACCGCACTGGGCTGACCACCGAGCCACTGCACAGCGCTGACCATCGAGCCACCGCACAGCGCTGACCACTGAGCCACCACACAGCGCTGACCACCAAGCCACCGTACTGCACTGACCACCGAGCCACCATCCTGCGCTGACCACCGAGTCACCGCACAGCGCTGACCACCGAGCCACCGCAGAGTTCTGACCCCCGAGCCACCGCACAGCGCTGACCACCGAGCCACTGCACAGCACTGACCACCGAGCCACCGCACAGCGCTAACCACTGATCCACCGCACAGCGCTGACCACCGAGCCACCGCACTGTGCTTACCACAGAGCCACCGCACTGGGCTGACCACCGAGCCACTGCACAGCGCTGACCACCGAGCCACCGCACAGCGTTGACCACCTTCGCCACCGCACAGCGCTGACTACCGAGCCACCGCACAGCGCTGACCACTGAGCCACCACCGAGTCACCACACAGCGCTGACCACCGAGCCACCACACAGCGCTGACCACCGAGCCACCGCACAGTGCTGACCACCCAGCCACCGCACTGTGCTGACCAATGAGCAACCGCACTGTGCTGACCACTGAGCCACCGCACTGTGCTTACCACCGAGCCTCCGTCCTGCACTGACCACCGAGCCACCGCACAGCGCTGACCACCGAGCCACCGCACAGCGCTGACCACCGAGCCACCTCACAGCACTGACCACCAAGCCATCGCACAGCGCTGACCACCAAGCCACCGCACAGCGCTGACCACCAAGCCACCGCACTGTGCTGAACACCGAGCCACCGCACTGTGCTTACCACCGAGCCACCATCTTTTGCTGACCACCGAGCCTCCCTCCAGCGCTGACTACCGAGCCTCTGTCCTGCACTGACCACTCTGCCTCCGTCCTGCGCTGACTACTCTGCCTCCATCCTGCACTGACCACTCTGCCTCCATCCTGCGCTGACCACCGAGCCACCGCACAGCGCTGACCATCGAGCCACCGCTAAGTGCTGACCACCGAGCCACCGCACTGTGCTGACCTCCGAGCCACCATCTTCTGCTGGCCACCGAGCGTCTGTCATGCGCTGACCACTGAGCCTCTGTCCTGCACTGACCACCCAGCCTCCGTCCTGTGCTGACCACCGAACCTCCGTCCTGCGCTGACCACTTTGCCTCCGTCCTGTGCTCACCACTCTGCCTCCATCCTGCGCTGACCACTCAGCCACCGCACAGCGCTGACCACCGAGCCACCGTACTGCGCTGACCACCGAGCCACCGCACAGCGCTGACTACCAAGCCACCGCACAGCGCTGACCACCGAGCCACCGCACAGCGCTGACCACTGAGCCTCCGCACAGCACTGACCACATAGCCAAAGCACAGCGCTGACCACCGAGCCACCGCACAGCCCTGACCACCGAGCCACCACACTGTGCTGACCACCGAGCCACCGCACTGGGCTGACCACCGAGCCACTGCACAGCGCTGACCACCGAGCCACCGCACAGCGCTGACCACCGAGCCACCGCAAAGCGCTGACCACCAAGCCACCGCACAGAGCTGACCACTGAGCCACCGCACAGCGCTGACCACCGATCCACCGCACAGCGCTGACCACCGAGCCATCTTACTGCGCTGACCACCGAGCCACCATCCTGCGCTGACCACCGAGCCACTGCACAGCGCTAACCACCGAGCCTCTGTCCTGCACTGACCACCCAGCCTCTGTCCTGCGCTGACCACCGAGCCTCTGCCATGCACTGACTACTGAGCCTCCGTCCAGCACTGACCACCCAGCCTCCGTCCTGCGCTGACCACCAAGCCTCCGTCCTGCGCTGACCACTCTGCCTCCATCCTGCGCTGACCACTCAGCCACCGAACAGCGCTGACCACCGAGCCACCACACTGTGCTGACCACCGAGCCACCGCACTGGGCTGACCACCGAGCCACCGCACAGCGCTGACCACCGAGCCACTGCACTGTGCTTACCATCGAGCCACCGCACAGCGCTGACCACCGATTCATCACACTGTGCTGACCACCAAGCCACCGCACTGGACTGACCACCAAGCCACTGCACAGTGCTGACCACCGAGCCACCGCACAGCGCTGACCACCGAGGCACCGCACAGCGCTGACCACCGAGCCACCGCACAGAGCTGACCACTGAGCCACCGCACAGTGCTGACCACCGAGCCACCGCACAGTGCTGACCACCGAGCCATCACACAGCACTGACCACCGAGCCATCGCACTGTGCTGACCACCAAGCCACTGCACTGTGCTGACCACCTAGCCACCTTCCTCTGCTGACCACCGAGCCTCTGTCCTGCACTGACCTCCGAACCTCCGTCATGTGCTGACCACCGAGCCTCCATCCTACGCTGACCACTGAGTCTCCGTCCTGCACTGACCACCGAGCCTCCACACTGTGCTGACCACCGAGCCACCGCACAGCGCTGACCACCGAGCAACCGCACAGCGCTGACCACCGAGCAACCGCACTGTGCTGACCACCGAGCCACTGCACTGTGCTTACCATCGAGCCACCGCACAGCGCTGACCACCGATTCATCACACTATGCTGACCACCAAGCCACCGCACTGGACTGACCACCAAGTAACTGCACAGCGCTGACCACCGAGCCACCGCATAGCGCTGACCACCGAGGCACCGCACAGCGCTGACCACCGAGCCACCGCACAGCGCTGACCACCGAGCCACCGCACAGAGCTGACCACAGCCACCGCACAGTGCTGACCACTGAGCCACCGCACAGTGCTGACCACCGAGCCATCACACAGCACTGACCACCGAGCCATCGCACTGTGCTGACCACCAAGCCACTGCACTGTGCTGACCACCTAGCCACCTTCCTCTGCTGACCACCGAGCCTCTGTCCTGCGCTGACCTCCGAACCTCCGTCATGTGCTGACCACCGAGCCTGCATCCTACGCTGACCACTGAGTCTCCGTCCTGCACTGACCACCGAGCCTCTGTCCTGCGCTGACCACCGAGTCATCGCACAGCGCCGATCACCGAGCTATCGCACAGCGCTGACCACCGAGCAAACCGCACAGCGCTGACCACCGAGCAACCGCACTGTGCTGACCACCGATCCACTGCACTGTGCTTACCAGCGAGCCACCGCACAGCGCTGACCACTGAACCACCGCACAGTGCTGACCACCGAGCCACCGCACAGCGCTGACCACTGATCCACTGCACAGCGCTGACCACCGAGCCACCGCACAGCGCTGACCACCGAGCCATCACAGTGTGCTGACCACCGAGCCACCGCACTGGGCTGACCACCGAGCCACCGCACAGTGCTGACCACCGAGCCACTGCACAGCGTTGACCACCGAGCCACCGCACAGCGCTGACCACTGAGCCACCGCACAGTGCTGACCACCGAGCCACCGCACAGCGCTGACCACCAAGCCAACGCACAGAGCTGACCACTGTCCCACCGCACAGCGCTGACCACCGAGCCACCGTACAGTGCTGACCACCGAGCCATCGCACAGCGCTGACCACCGAGCCACCGCACTGTGCTGACCACCGAGCCACTGCACTGTGCTTACCACCAAGCCACTATCCTCTGCTGACCACCGAGCCACCGTCTTCTGCTGACCACCAAGACTCCGTTCTGCGCGACCACCGAGCTCGTCCTGCACTGACCACCGAGCCTCCATCCTCGTACCACCGAGCTTCAGTCCGCCTGACCACTCGAGCCTCTGTCCTGGCTGACCACATCTGCCCACTGCGACCACTCGCACGTCGTGCTGACCACCGAGCCCTTCATCGCTGACCACCTGAGCCTCCGTCCTGCGCTGACCACCGAGCCTCCGTCCTGCTGACACTCTGCTCGCCTTGCTCACCACCTGCCTCCATCTGCGCTGACCACTCAGCCCGCACGCTGACCACCGAGCTCCGTCCTGCCTGACCACCGAGCCACCCACACGCTGACTACGACCACCGACACCAGCGCCTGACCACCGAGCACCGCACAGCGCTGACACTGAGCCCCACAGCACTGACACATAGCAAAGCACAGCGCTGACCACCGAGCCACTGCACTGTGCTTACCATCGAGCCACCGCACAGCGCTGACCACCGATTCATCACACTTGCTGACCACCAAGCCACCGCACTGGACTGACCACCAAGCAACTGCACAGCGCTGACCACCGAGCCACCGCACAGCGCTGACCACCGAGGCACCGCACAGCGCTGACCACCGAGCCACCGCACAGCGCTGACCACCGAGCCACCGCACAGAGCTGACCACTAGCCACCGCACAGTGCTGACCACTGAGCCACCGCACAGTGCTGACCACCGAGCCATCACACAGCACTGACCACCGAGCCATCGCACTGTGCTGACCACCAAGCCACTGCACTGTGCTGACCACCTTAGCCACCTTCCTCTGCTGACCACCGAGCCTCTGTCCTGCGCTGACCTCCGAACCTCCGTCATGTGCTGACCACCGAGCCTCCCATCCTACGCTGACCACTGAGTCTCCGTCCTGCACTGACCACCGAGCCTCTGTCCTGCGCTGACCACCGAGTCATCGCACAGCGCCGATCACCGAGCTATCGCACAGCGCTGACCACCGAGCAACCGCACAGCGCTGACCACCGAGCAACCGCACTGTGCTGACCACCGATCCACTGCACTGTGCTTACCAGCGAGCCACCACACAGCGCTGACCACTGAACCACCGCACAGTGCTGACCACCGAGCCACCGCACAGCGCTGACCACTGATCCACTGCACAGCGCTGACCACCGAGCCACCGCACAGCGCTGACCACCGAGCCATCACAGTGTGCTGACCACCTGAGCCACCGCACTGGGCTGACCACCGAGCCACCGCACAGTGCTGACCACCGAGCCACTGCACAGCGTTGACCACCGAGCCACCGCACAGCGCTGACCACTGAGCCACCGCACAGTGCTGACCACCGAGCCACCGCACAGCGCTGACCACCAAGCCAATCGCACAGAGCTGACCACTGTCCCACCGCACAGCGCTGACCACCGAGCCACCGTACAGTGCTGACCACCGAGCCATCGCACAGCGCTGACCACCGAGCCACCGCACTGTGCTGACCACCGAGCCACTGCACTGTGCTTACCACCAAGCCACTATCCTCTGCTGACCACCGAGCCACCGTCTTCTGCTGACCACCAAGACTCCGTTCTGCGCTGACCACCGAGCCTCCGTCCTACACTGACCACCGAGCCTCCATCCTCCGCTTACCACCGAGCTTCTGTCCTGCACTGACCACTCTGCCTCTGTCCTGCGCTGACCACTCTGCCTCCATCCTGCGCTGACCACTCTGCGACCGACCGTCTGCTGACCACCGAGCCTCTGTCATGCGCTGACCACTGAGCCTCCGTCCTGCGCTGACCACCGAGCCTCCGTCCTGCGCTGACCACTCTGCCTCCGTCCTGTGCTCACCACTCTGCCTCCATCCTGCGCTGACCACTCAGCCACCGCACAGCGCTGACCACCGAGCCACCGTACTGCGCTGACCACCGAGCCACCGCACAGCGCTGACTACCGAGCCACCGCACAGCGCTGACCACCGAGCCACCGCACAGCGCTGACCACTGAGCCTCCGCACAGCACTGACCACATAGCCAAAGCACAGCGCTGACCACCGAGCCACTGCACTGTGCTTACCATCGAGCCACCGCACAGCGCTGACCACCGATTCATCACACTGTGCTGACCACCAAGCCACCGCACTGGACTGACCACCAAGCAACTGCACAGCGCTGACCACCGAGCCACCGCACAGCGCTGACCACCGAGGCACCGCACAGCGCTGACCACCGAGCCACCGCACAGCGCTGACCACCGAGCCACCGCACAGAGCTGACCACTGAGCCACCGCACAGTGCTGACCACCGAGCCACCGCACAGTGCTGACCACCGAGCCATCACACAGCACTGACCACCGAGCCATCTCACTGTGCTGACCACCAAGCCACTGCACTGTGCTGACCACTTAGCCACCTTCCTCTGCTGACCACCGAGCCTCTGTCCTGCGCTGACCTCCGAACCTCCGTCATGTGCTGACCACCGAGCCTCCATCCTACGCTGACCACTGAGTCTCCGTCCTGCACTGACCACCGAGCCTCTGTCCTGCGCTGACCACCGAGTCATCGCACAGCGCCGATCACCGAGCTATCGCACAGCGCTGACCACCGAGCAACCGCACAGCGCTGACCACCGAGCAACCGCACTGTGCTGACCACCGATCCACTGCACTGTGCTTACCAGCGAGCCACCACACAGCGCTGACCACTGAACCACCGCACAGTGCTGACCACCGAGCCACCGCACAGCGCTGACCACTGATCCACCGCACAGCGCTGACCACCGAGCCACCGCACAGCGCTGACCACCGAGCCATCACAGTGTGCTGACCACGTAGAGCCACCGCACTGGGCTGACCACCGAGCCACCGCACAGTGCTGACCACCGAGCCACTGCACAGCGTTGACCACCGAGCCACCGCACAGCGCTGACCACCGAGCCACCGCACAGTGCTGACCACCGAGCCACCGCACAGCGCTGACCACCAAGCCAATGCACAGAGCTGACCACTGTCCCACCGCACAGCGCTGACCACCGAGCCACCGTACAGTGCTGACCACCGAGCCATCGCACAGCGCTGACCACCGAGCCACCGCACTGTGCTGACCACCGAGCCACTGCACTGTGCTTACCACCAAGCCACTATCCTCTGCTGACCACCGAGCCACCGTCTTCTTGCTGACCACCAAGACTCCGTTCTGCGCTGACCACCGAGCCTCCGTCCTACACTGACCACCGAGCCTCCATCCTCCGCTTACCACCGAGCTTCTGTCCTGCACTGACCACTCTGCCTCTGTCCTGCGCTGACCACTCTGCCTCCATCCTGCGCTGACCACTCTGCGACCGTCGTCTGCTGACCACCGAGCCTCTGTCATGCGCTGACCACTGAGCCTCCGTCCTGCGCTGACCACCGAGCCTCCGTCCTGCGCTGACCACTCTGCCTCCGTCCTGTGCTCACCACTCTGCCTCCATCCTGCGCTGACCACTCAGCCACCGCACAGCGCTGACCACCGAGCCACCGTACTGCGCTGACCACCGAGCCACCGCACAGCGCTGACTACCGAGCCACCGCACAGCGCTGACCACCGAGCCAACCGCACAGCGCTGACCCTGACCACGCGCTACACGAGCCCCACAGCACTGACCACATAGCCAAAGCACAGCGCTGACCACCGAGCCACCGCACAGCCCTGACCACCGAGCCACCACACTGTGCTGACCACCGAGCCACCGCACTGGGCTGACCACCGAGCCACTGCACAGCGCTGACCACCGAGCCACCGCACTGGGCTGACCACCGAGCCACTGCACAGCGCTGACCACCGAGCCACCGCACAGCGCTGACCACTGAGCCACCACACAGCGCTGACCACCGAGCCACCGCAAAGCGCTGACCACCAAGCCACCGCACAGAGCTGACCACTGAGCCACCGCACAGCGCTGACCACCGAGCCACCGCACAGCGCTGACCACCGAGCCACCGCACAGCACTGACCACCGAGCCATCTTACTGCGCTGACCACCGAGCCACCATCCTGCGCTGACCACCGAGCCACGGACAGCGCTAACCACCGAGTCTCTGTCCTGCACTGACCACCGAGCCTCTGTCCTGCGCTGACCACCGAGCCTCTGCCATGCACTGACTACTGAGCCTCCGTCCAGCACTGACCACCCAGCCTCCGTCCTGCGCTGACCACCAAGTCTCCGTCCTGCGCTGACCACTCTGCCTCCATCCTGCGCTGACCACTCAGCCACCGAACAGCGCTGACCACCGAGCCACCGTCTTCTGCTGACCACCAAGACTCCGTTCTGCGCTGACCACCGAGCCTCCGTCCTGCACTGACCACCGAGCCTCCATCCTCCGCTTACCACCGAGCTTCTGTCCTGCGCTGACCACTCTGCCTCTGTCCTGCGCTGACCACTCTGCCTCCATCCTGCGCTGACCACTCTGCGACCGTCGTCCTGCTGACCACCGAGCCTCTGTCATGCGCTGACCACTGAGCCTCCGTCCTGCGCTGACCACCGAGCCTCCGTCCTGCGCTGACCTCTTTGCCTCCGTCCTGTACTGACCACTCTGCCTCTGTCCTGCGCTGACCGCTCAGCCACCGCACAGTCGCTGACCACCGAGCCACCGCACAGCACTGACCACCGAGCCACCGCACAGTGCTGACCACCGAGCCACAGCACTGCGCTGACCACCGAGCTACCGCACTGTGCTGACCACCGAGCCACCATCTTCTGCTGACCACTGAGCCTCCGTCCTGCACTGACCACCCAGCCTCCGTCCTGCGCTGACCACCGAGCCTCCGTCCTGCGCTGACCACTTTGCCTTCGTCCTGTGCTGACCACTCTGCCTCCGTCCTGCGCTGACCACTCAGCCACCGCACAGCGCTGATCACCGAGCCACCGCTCAGCGCTGACCACCGAGCCACCGCACAGTGCTGACCACCGAGCCACCGCACAGCGCTGACCACCGAGTCATCGCACAGCGCTGACCACCGAGCCATCTTACTGCGCTGACCACCGAGTCACCATCCTGCGCTGACCACCGAGCCACTGGACAGCGCTAACCACCGAGCCTCTGTCCTGCACTGACCACCGAGCCTCTGTCCTGCGCTGACCACCGAGCCTCTGCCATGCACTGACTACTGAGCCTCCGTCCAGCACTGACCACCCAGCCTCCGTCCTGCGCTGACCACCAAGTCTCCGCCCTGCGCTGACCACTCTGCCTCCATCCTGCGCTGACCCTCAGCCACCGAACAGCGCTGACCACCGAGCCACCGTCTTCTGCTGACCACCAAGACTCCGTTCTGCACTGACCACCAAGCCTCCGTCCTGCACTGACCACCGAGCCTCCATCCTCCGCTTACCACCGAGCTTCTGTCCTGCGCTGACCACTCTGCCTCTGTCCTGCGCTGACCACTCTGCCTCCATCCTGCGCTGACCACTCTGCGACCGTCGTCTGCTGACCACCGAGCCTCTGTCATGCGCTGACCACTGAGCCTCCGTCCTGCGCTGACCACCGAGCCTCCGTCCTGCGCTGACCTCTTTGCCTCCGTCCTGTATTGACCACTCTGCCTCTGTCCTGCGCTGACCGCTCAGCCACCGCACAGCGCTGACCACCGAGAGCCACCGCACAGCACTGACCACCGAGCCACCGCACAGTGCTGACCACCGAGCCACAGCACTGCGCTGACCACCGAGCTACTGCACTGTGCTGACCACCGAGCCACCATCTTCTGCTGACCACTGAGCCTCCGTCCTGCACTGACCACCCAGCCTCCGTCCTGCGCTGACCACCGAGCCTCTGTCCTGCGCTGACCACTTTGCCTTCGTCCTTGCTCACCACTCTGCCTCCGTCCTGTGCTGACCACTCAGCCACCGCACAGCGCTGATCACCGAGCCACCGCTCAGCGCTGACCACCGAGCCACCGCACAGTGCTGACCACCGAGCCACCGCACAGCGCTGACCACCGAGTCATCGCACAGCGCCGACCACCGATCCATCGCATAGCGCTGACCACCGAGCCATCGCACTGTGCTTACCACCGAGCCACCACACAGCGCTGACCACTGAACCACCGCACAGTGCTGGCCACCGAGCCACCGCACAGCGCTGACCACCGAGCCACCGCACAGCGCTGACCACCGAGCCATCACACTGTGCTGACCACCGAGCCACGGGACTGGGCTGACCACCGAGCTACTGCACAGCGCTGACCACCAAGCCACCGCGCAGCGCTGACCACCGAGCCACCGCACAGCACTGACCACAGAGCCACCGCACAGCACTGACCACCGAGCCACCGTACAGAGCTGACCACTGAGCCACCGCACAGTGCTGACCACCGAGCCACCGCACAGCGCTGACCACCGAGCCACCGCACAGCGCTGACCACCGAGCCACCGCACAGAGCTGACCACTGAGCCACCGCACAGTGCTGACCACCGAGCCACCGCACAGCGCTGACCACCGAGTCATCGCACAGCGCCGACTACCGAGCCATCGCACAGCGCTGACCACTGAGCCATCGCACAGCGCTGACCACCGAGCCATCGCACTGTGCTTACCACCGAGCCACCGCACAGCGCTGACCACTGAACCACCGCACAGTGCTGGCCACCGAGCCACCGCACAGCGCTGACCACCGAGCCACCGCACAGCGCTGACCACCGAGCCATCACACTGTGCTGACCACCGAGCCACGGGACTGGGCTGACCACCGAGCTACTGCACAGCGCTGACCACCGAGCCACCGCGCAGCGCTGACCACCGAGCCACCGCACAGCACTGACCACAGAGCCACCGCACAGCGCTGACCACTGAGCCACCGCACAGCGCTGACCACCGAGCCACCGCACAGCACTGACCACCGAGCCATCGCACAGCGCTCACCACCGAGCCACCGCACAGCGCTGACCACCAAGTCATCGCACAGCGCCGACCACCGAGCCATCGCACAGCGCTGACCACCGAGCCATCGCACTGTGCTTACCACCGAGCCACCGCACAGCGCTGACCACTGAACCACCGCACAGTGCTGGCCACCGAGCCACCGCACAGCGCTGACCACCGAGCCACCGCACAGCGCTGACCACCGAGCCATCACACTGTGCTGACCACCGAGCCTCTGTCCTGCGCTGACCACTTTGCCTTCGTCCTTTGCTCACCACTCTGCCTCCGTCCTGTGCTGACCACTCAGCCACCGCACAGCGCTGATCACCGAGCCACCGCTCAGCGCTGACCACCGAGCCACCGCACAGTGCTGACCACCGAGCCACCGCACAGCGCTGACCACCGAGTCATCGCACAGCGCCGACCACCGATCCATCGCATAGCGCTGACCACCGAGCCATCGCACTGTGCTTACCACCGAGCCACCGCACAGCGCTGACCACTGAACCACCGCACAGTGCTGGCCACCGAGCCACCGCACAGCGCTGACCACCGAGCCACCGCACAGCGCTGACCACCGAGCCATCACACTGTGCTGACCACCGAGCCACGGGACTGGGCTGACCACCGAGCTACTGCACAGCGCTGACCACCAAGCCACCGCGCAGCGCTGACCACCGAGCCACCGCACAGCACTGACCACAGAGCCACCGCACAGCACTGACCACCGAGCCACCGTACAGAGCTGACCACTGAGCCACCGCACAGTGCTGACCACCGAGCCACCGCACAGCGCTGACCACCGAGCCACCGCACAGCGCTGACCACCGAGCCACCGCACAGAGCTGACCACTGAGCCACCGCACAGTGCTGACCACCGAGCCACCGCACAGCGCTGACCACCGAGTCATCGCACAGCGCCGACTACCGAGCCATCGCACAGCGCTGACCACCGAGCCATCGCACAGCGCTGACCACCGAGCCATCGCACTGTGCTTACCACCGAGCCACCGCACAGCGCTGACCACTGAACCACCGCACAGTGCTGGCCACCGAGCCACCGCACAGCGCTGACCACCGAGCCACCGCACAGCGCTGACCACCGAGCCATCACACTGTGCTGACCACCGAGCCACGGGACTGGGCTGACCACCGAGCTACTGCACAGCGCTGACCACCGAGCCACCGCGCAGCGCTGACCACCGAGCCACCGCACAGCACTGACCACAGAGCCACCGCACAGCGCTGACCACTGAGCCACCGCACAGCGCTGACCACCGAGCCACCGCACAGCGCTGACCACCGAGCCATCGCACAGCGCTGACCACCGAGCCATCGCACTGTGCTTACCACCGAGCCACCGCACAGCGCTGACCACTGAACCACCGCACAGTGCTGGCCACCGAGCCACCGCACAGCGCTGACCACCGAGCCACCGCACAGCGCTGACCACCGAGCCATCACACTGTGCTGACCACCGAGCCACGGGACTGGGCTGACCACCGAGCTACTGCACAGCACTGACCACCGAGCCACCGCGCAGCGCTGACCACCGAGCCACCGCACAGCACTGACCACAGAGCCACCGCACAGCGCTGACCACCGAGCCACCGTACAGAGCTGACCACTGAGCCACCGCACAGAGCTGACCACCGAGCCACCGCACAGTGCTGACCACCGAGCCACCGCACAGCGCTGACCACCGAGTCATCGCACAGCGCCGACCACCGAGCCATCGCACAGCGCTGACCACCGAGCCATCGCACTGTGCTTACCACCGAGCCACCGCACAGCGCTGACCACTGAACCACCGCACAGTGCTGGCCACCGAGCCACCGCACAGCGCTGACCACCGAGCCACCGCACAGCGCTGACCACCGAGCCATCACACTGTGCTGACCACCGAGCCACGGGACTGGGCTGACCACCGAGCTACTGCACAGTGCTGACCACCGAGCCACCGCGCAGCGCTGACCACCGAGCCACCGCACAGCACTGACCACAGAGCCACCGCACAGCGCTGACCACCGAGCCACCGTACAGAGCTGACCACTGAGCCACCGCACAGCGCTGACCACCGAGCCACCGCACAGCACTGACCACCGAGCCATCGCACAGCGCTCACCACCGAGCCACCGCACTTTCCTGACCACCGAGCCACCGCACTGTGCTGACCACTGAGCCACCATCCTCTGCTGACCACCGAGCCTCCGTCCTGCACTTACCACCGAACCTCCGTCCTGCGCTGTGACCACCGAGCCTCTGTCCCTCGCTGACCACCGAGCCTCCGTCCTGCGCTGACCACCGAGCCTCTGTCCTGCGCTGACTTCCGAGCCTCTGTCCTGCACTGACCACTCTGCCTCCGTCCTGCGCTGACCTCTCTGCCTCCTTCCTGTGCTGACCACTGTGCCTCTGTCCTGCGCTGACCACTGAGCCACTGCACAGCGCTGGCCACCGAGACACCGCACAGCGCTGACCGCCGAGCCACCGCACATCACTGACCACTGAGCCACTGCACAGCACTGACCATCAATCCACCGCACAGCGCTGACCACCGAGCCACCGCACAGCGCTGACCACCGAGCCACCGCACTGTGCTGACCACCGAGCCACCGCACAGTGCTGACCACCGAGCCACCACACTGCGCTGACAACCGAGCCACCACACTGCGCTGACCACCGAGCTGCCGTCCTGCGCTGGCCACCGAGCCTCCGTCCTGCGCTGGCCACTGAGCCTCCGTCCTGCGCTGACCACCGAGCCTATGTTCTACGCTGACCACCGAGCCGCCGTCCTGTGCTGACCACCGAGCCTCTGTCCTGCCCCGCCGACTCCATCCTGCTCCCATCCTGCACCCCCCGGCTCCTTCCTGCCCTCCAGCCCCATCCCGCCCACCTGCCTCCATCCTGCCCCCCCTGTCAGCTCCATCTTGCCCCGCTCGCCACCATCCTGCCCCCCCGCCACCATCCTGCTCCTCCGGCTCCATCCTGCTTCTCTGGCTCCATCCTGCTCCTCCGGCTCCATCCTGCTCCTCTGGCTCCATCCTGCTCTTCTGGCTCCATCCTGCCCTGCTCGCTCCATCCTGCCCCGATCCCACCATCCTGCTCCTCTGGCTCCATCCTGCCCCGCTCCCTCCATCCTGCCCCCCGCTGTTCCTGCCCCCCCGCCTCCATCCTGACCCCCGCCTCCATCCTGCCCCCCCTCCGCTTCCATCCTGCGCCCCCTCCGCCTCCATCCTGCCCCCCCCTCCGAATCCATCGTGCACCCCCTCCGCCTCCATCCTGCCCCCCCTCCGAATCCATCCTGACCCCCTGCCGCCTCCATCCTGCCCCCCCCCGCCGCCTCCATCCTGCTCCCCCGACACAATCCTGCCCCCCCCCCTACGTCACCATCCTGCCCCCCCGGCAGTTAGCAGTCATGTGACCGATCAGCTGATCGGTATCCCAGGCAACGACAGGTCCTAAAGGCCTGTAGGACCTACAAGACAGAGGTGGAACGAGCCGGCGGACAGGTGAGTATCCTCACTTAGGATTTTTTTATTTTTACTGTGGAAGAGCGGGGGCCACGGGGAGCGGAGTATCGCCATATAACATAGTGCTGCTATACATGTACTGTAATGTATTGCCATATACTATAGTGCTGCTATACATGTACTGTAATGTACCGCCATATACCATGGTGCTGCTATACATGTACTGTAATGTACGGCAATATACTATAGTGCTGCTATACATGTACTGTAATGTACCGCCATATACTATTGTGCTGCTATACATGTACTGTAATGTACCACCATATACTATAGTGCTGCTATACATGTACTGTAATGTACCGCCATATACCATAGCGCTGCTATACATGTACTGTAATGTACCACCATATACTATAGTGCTGCTATACATGTACTGTAACGTACCGCCATTTACTATAGTACTGTTGTACATGTACTGTAATGTACCGCCATATACCATAGTGCTGCTTTACATGTATTTTAATGTACCGCCCATATACTATAGCGTTGTTATACATGTAATGTAATATACCGCCATATACTATAGTGCTGCTATACATGTGCTGTAATGTACCACCATATACCATATATATGTAGTTCACTCACGTTGACTGAACAAGTTCTGTCAGTCACAGTATATCAACTACATACATATTCTAGAATACCCGATGCGTTAGAATCGGGCCACCATCTAGTTTGTAATAACTGATGGACACAGTAATATTTCAGGTTTGAAATTAGGTTTATTGTAGTAACCAAAAATGTGAACTATGCATTATTTCAAAATTTGACAGGTGCCAAAGTATGGGCACCCTTCTGATTTTCATGATTTGAATATTCTTAACTACTTTTTACTGACTTACTGAAGCACTAAATTGGTTTGGTAACCTCGTTAAGCTTTGTTCTTCATAGCCCAGTGTATCCAATCATGAGAAAAGCTATTTCAGGTGTCCACTTGCAAGTTGTTCTCCTAGTTGCATCTTCTCTGAGTGGCATCATGGGCTCCTCAAAACAGCTCTCAAATGATCTTAAAAAAAAGATTGTTCAACATAGTTGTTTAGGGGAAGGATATAAAAAGTTGTCTCAGAGATTTAACCTGTCAGTTTCCACTGTGAGGAACATAGTAAGGAAATGGAAGACCACAGGGACAGTTCTTGTAAAGGCCAGAAGTTGCAGGCCAACAAAAATATCAGAAAGGCAGAGAAGAAGAATGGTGAGAACAGTCAAGAACAATCCACAGACCACCTCCAAAGACCTGCAGCATCATCTTGCTGCAGATGGTGTCACTGTGCATCGGTCAACAATACAGCGCACACTGCACAAGGAGAAGCTGTATGGGAGAATGATGCAAAAGAAGCCGTTTCTGCATGCACGCCACAAACAGAATTGCCTGAGGTATGCAAAAGCACATTTGGACAAGCCAGTTTCATTTTGGAAGAAGGTCCTGTGGACTGATGAAACAAAGATTGAGTTGTTTGGTCATACAGCAAGGCGTTATGCATGGCGCCACAAAAAACACAGCATTCCAAGCAAAACACTTGATACCCACTGTCAAATTTGGGGGTGGGCCATCATGCTTTGGGGCTGTGTGGCCAATGACAGCACCCTGAATCTTGTTAAAGTTGAGGGTCGCATGGATTCCACTCAGTATCAGCAGATTCTTGAGAATAATGTTCAAGAATCAGTGTCAAAGTTGAAGTTACGCTGGGGATGGATCTTTCAGCAAGACAATGATCCAAAACACCGCTCCAAATCTACTCAGGCATTCATGCAGAGGAACAATTACAATGTTCTGGAATGGCCATCCCAGTCCCCAGACCTGAATATCATTGAACATCTGTGGGATGTTTTGAAGCGGGCTGTCCATGCTTGGCGACCATCAAACTTAACTGAACTGGAATTGTTTTGTAAAGAGGAATGGTCAAAAATACCTTCATCCAGGATCCAGGAACTCATTAACAGCTACAAGAAGCAACTAGAGGCTGTTATTTTTGCAAAAGGTGGATCTACTAAATATTAATGTCACTTTTCTGTTGAGGTGCCCATACTTTTGCACCTGTCAATTTTTTAAATAATGCATATTTCACATTTTCAGTTAGTACAATAAACCTCATTTCAATCCTGAAATATTACTGTGTCCATCAGTTATTACATATATCACACTGAAATAGCTGTTGCAAAAAAACTATTAAAAAAAAAAAAAAAAGAGTAAGATTAAGAGGGGTGCACAAACTTTTTCATATGACTGTAATTGCAAAGTTCGGCAATAGCCTCGTATGCAATTCGCCTAGTAGAATAGCATGCATATGCAAAGCCTCGGTTGACTTCACTGAAGGTTGCTGCTGACCAAAAACCATTCCTGGGTTGTCCTACATTGTTACTTAGATAGGGGATACATATTGGATAGCAATTTACAGTGTCCATTGCTGCCCACCTGATGGAACCGCAAAAATTCAGGTTGAAGGTCGGCTGATGCCCAGCCAAACCTAGGTGACTGCCAATGTTGGCTTTGAACACCATTGCTGGGTTGTGCAATTTATCAAGTAAAATAGATATCAATTTAAGTCAAACCTGTTGCCACTTCATAGAAGTACTGCTTCAGTGCTTCCAGCTTGGGACTGATAGAGAGAGGAGCAAATTTATTGTAGGGGGCCCACTGTGGGACCTCCCAAGTGAGTGAGTGTGGGCCCTCTCAAATGTATACTTGACCCTCAGTAGCATCAACCATGGCTTTGCTTATGCTGTTATTTTTAACAGAGGGGCATGGCAAAAATAAGACCATTGCCCAACTCTACAACTATGGAATCCCTGGACCCTCCAAAAGTAACGGTAGAGAGTCACATGTGGGCTCTCCCAAAAGAGCGAGTATTACACAACTCTCACAAGGCAGCAACCCTGACAAAGAAATATCTGTGTGACAGTACTCAGACTGACTCTGTATGGCTGTTATTTCACTGTGGACTGGCACGAGCAAGCCATAAGACAGAAGGTGCAATCTGGCATCTTGGCTAAACCCAATTCCCTTCTCCCTAAGCAGTTTAACACTTCAGGTCATGCGGGTGAAAAAATTTGCAAATAATACTGTTGACGTTTTTTCATTCTAAATTAATGGTAGACAGCCTTCTGTGGGCCCTCCCAAATGAGTGAGTGAGGGCCCTCTCAAATGTATAGATGACCTTCAGTGGCATCAACCATGGCTTTGCTTATGCTGTTATTTTTAACAGTGGAGCATGGCAAAAATAAGGCCATTGCCAATTCCACAACTATGGAATTCCTGTTACTTCCAAAACTAATGGTAGAGGGCTCGCTGTGGACCCTCCCAAATATATTGAAGAGGGCCCTCCCAGATGTATGGTACAGGGCCACCTGAGGCCCCTTACAAAACTCAGGTTTGTAGACACCTTCAGGCCCTCTGAAAACATGAATTGAGGGCAGCAGAATGAAATGGAGGTGGTGTTCGAGGAGGAGGGCAAAACCCAAAATACCAAGGGGCATGTGTTGTAGCCTGCTTTGTAAAGTGCTGGTTTATATGTATTCTAGTACCTCAATAGCAATGAGTGAGGGACTGCTAAAATGTATGCGTAAATGCAGTCCCTAACAAATGTATAGTACAGGGCCACCTGAGGCGTAGGTTTTTTGACACCTACTGGTTCCCTAATAACTTGAATTGAAAGCCGCAAAATTATATGGTCGAGGAAGAGATGAGTAAAGCTCAACATATCAATGGGCATGTTGCAGCTGGCCTTGTAAAGGGCCGGGGAATATCTAAATAAAAATTATGAATGAGGGAGGGACCTACAAAATGTATAAGTAAGAGTCGTCACAATTGTAAAAGGAAAAAACAAGCAAAAACACTACATACATACGGTAAAGGTATTATTTTTTTTCTCATCTTTATTTTGCCTTATATGCACGTTATTATGCATATAAACTTTATTAATATTTCTCCCGTTAAAGTGCAATTTAGGTTTGGTTTGGTGTTCTTGTTAATCCTTACAAGTGGAGTAATGCTCTAACAATATTCCCAGAAAACATATGTGAGTCACAAATGTATGCTGGTATATTCTCTAGGCTGTTCCCATTCTGTTTCATCACTTTCCCATCCATTTCAGCCTTTTCCTCACGTCCCCGGGACCTCTTTGTTGGGTCCAGCAGAAAATTAGTTGCGTTTCAATATGCGAAAATTACAAACTACTTGCCATAAATCTACCGAATTCGAGTATTCCACTATTTGCTCATCACTAATTGTTACCCTTTTGCTCATCCGTGTATATACTAGGATAGGGACATATGTGGCACCCGGAGGTATTGGTAGCCACAGAACCACCTGGTACACAGAGGGATTTCCACATCAGGTATCTTACACACACAACACCTTCCACCCCAGACCTGAAGGGGAAGCTCTATTTGCCGCCTTCAGGCAAGGTCACCTATAAATTCAGGCCCGGGGGAGGAGTTAGGCAGTGCAGTTCCAGGGAGGACTGTGAAGACACCTGGTGAACAGAGTCTAACTAGGCCCGTACCAGAGGAAGCATGGCCAGTGCAGGAACCCGAGAATGAGGCAAGGCAAGGCATAGAGCAGTGTGGGGACCGAGGAGCCACCGGAGTCCGAGTCTGTAAGGGTCAGACAGCCTAGCAGAGAAAGCACCGGAGAACCAGGAGACTTTAGTCTTCTGGGTACACTTGTGGCACAGCACTGAAGAGAGCCATGGACTTCAGGAGAGAAGCGGTGCCCACTAAAAGGATCTCACAGCGTGCCATACAAGGGAAGAGCACAGGAGATATCAGGCCAAGGTTTCAGACAGGTCAGGACCAAGACACACTAACAGGGACAAGGAGGCTTCAAAACTCACCAGATATGGAGATCCTGAAGTACTTCCCGACTACCCGGAGTGTACCCTGTACAGTGCCTGCTTTATTACCAGTAAATGGTACTGAAACAGATCCAGAGTGTGTATGTCAGTTTTTCCAGCCCCTGACCCTGTCCAACCCAGAGACTATACCGGCATCTCACCTGCAGAGCCACCTCCCTGTGTGAAATCCCAATCATCCTACACTGCTCCAGGGACCCCTCTCCACCTACAGGGAGCGTTATCATCTGGCTGCACATCCATCATCCCCGGAGGTCTGCAACAGCGTCGGTGCCATCACCGGACACTGTAGGTGGCGTCACGAGACTTTATTTTATTGTATTTTTCCCTTTTTATTTTTACACATTTTTAATATTTTTAGGGCCACGGGCTCGGGCAAGTCACCCGTGACATGCCCCATTGCAAACGCCTGGGTTACGAGTACCCCACGGCCTTGAGGTGGGTCAGCTTCTAGTGTCACAAACAGGATCCCATGCCCAGTATCACCGGGTACTGTGTGCTGTGTATTGACTGTGATTGTAAACTGTTAATATCGGGCTAAAAGGGTGCAAAGACAAGCCCCGACCTGTGCTCTGCTGAGATTGTCGAAGCGCAGCGACCCGATCCGGAAATACCCTAGTGCTTCACTTCCCGCCTGCGGAGCCGCTGACTACTTTCCTTTTTCAGAGACTGGCCACAATTCACTAGGGAAGAGAGAGAATGGATGCACCAGGGACAGCAATGCAACAGTTCCCAACCCAAACCTTGCTAGCAACGTACTCCCAGTTGAGCCCACCGCTGGGACTTCAGCCGGCAGATGGGCCGCAGCACCCGCTGCTGTGGCACCGATCATGCCAATCTCTTGCCGTATGTCCCGGGAGCAAAATGGTTACTGCAGTATGATACCAGACCAGATACCTTTGCTGGGTTCAAGAGAAAGATATGCAGTGTACTCGACATGTATGCAGGGCCAGACTGGGACCAAAAAGCAGCCCTGGAAAACAAGCCCCAGCAGCCCACACACTATATCACCCATCAGCCACGATCAGTGATATTTGCTTTTACGTTGTCATGGCCTCATCACTTTGTCAAAGTAGTTATTTGAAGAGCCACATGTGAATGGTGCAGCAGAGGGAATAATCAATCGCAGCTCCATTTACATGGTGATCTTCAAAGCCACATTTCTCAGGATTGTGGGATCCCAGCGATCAGATCCACAGCGAACGGAAAGTCATCACCTGTACAGAAGAGAAGTGATGACACTATACAATAATAATTATAATTAATTATAATAATTAATTTAAAGGGATCCTGTCACCCCCAAACCACCTCCTAAGCTATTAAAAGCTGTCCCTAGAGCATAGTAACACTTACCCTACACTCCTTTTAGCTCCTAAATGCAGCAAGTGAAACTGAATATAAACGTTATAAAAGTACCTCGTTAATGAGTGACTATGGTATTCGTAGTCACCCAGCCAGGCTGCCCCTCTTCATACTATCACGCCTCAATAGGCGTGATCTTCATGATACATTCAAATGCGCGCCTTCCTGCGCGCCTCCCCACTCTCCTCTCGGCCTGGCGCTGCTGTGTGGGGGCTGTATGATGCGATTCGCGTCATTTCTGGCGCCGGGAGACGTATTTACACCCGGCCACAGTTTTCAAGTAACATGGGAAAGAAAAAGGATCTCTCTGCTGCCGAAAAGCCAATAGTGCAATGCCTTGGACAAGGGATGAAAACATTAGATATTGCACTAAATTCTAAGCATGATCATCATACTGTGAAGAGATTTGTGGCAGATTCTGAGCACAGACGTGTTTGTGCAGATAAAGGCAGAATGAGGAAGGTTTCTGCCAGGCAAATTCATCGGATTAAGAGAGCAGCTGCTAAAAAGGCCTTACAAACCAGCAAACAGATATTTGAAGCTGCTGGTGCCTCTGGAGTCCCTCAAACCTCAAGGTGTAGGATCCGTCAAAGGCTTGCTGTGGGGCATAAATCTACTATTCGGCCACCCCTAAACAGTGCTCACAAGCAGAAACGGTTGCAGTGGGCCCAGACATACATGAAGACTAATTTTCAAACAGTCTTGTTTACTGATGAGTGACGAGCAACCCTGGATGGCCCAGAGGGATGGAGTAGTGGATGGTTGGTGGATGGCCACCATGTCCCAACAAGGCTGCGATGTCAGCAAGGAGGTGGATGAGTCATATTTTGGGCCAGAATCATTGGGAAACAGCTGCTAGGCCCCTTTAAGGTTCCTGAAGGTGTGAAAATGACCTCTGTAAAGCATATAGAGTTTCTGACTGAGAACTTTCTTCCATGGTACAAAAAGCAAAAAATGTGCCTTCAGGAGCAAAATCATCTTCATGCATGACAATGCACCATCTCGTGCTGCAAAGAATACCTCTGTGTCATTGGCTGCTATAAAAGAAGATAAACTCATGGTGTGGCCACCATCTTCCCCTGACCTCAACCCTATAGAGAACCTTTGGAGTATAATCAAGCAAAAGATCTATGAGGGTGGGAGGCAGTTCACATCAAAACAGCAGGTCTGGGAGGCTATTCTGACATCATGCAAAGAAATACAAGCAGAAACTCTCCAAAAACTTACAAGTTCAATGGATGCAAGAATTGTGAAGGTGAGATCAAAAAAGGGTTCCTATGTTAACATGTAACTTGGCCTGTTAGGATGTTTTGGAGTTAAATAGCTTTTTTATTTCAGTGAATGTGACCTCCTAATGTTGCAAATTGAACAAATCAGCATTTTCAGTTCTTTCAAACATATCAAATGTTTAGAAATTCTACTGTGCCTAATAATTTGGAACAGTGCAGTTAGACTTTTTTTAATTTTGAAGATTATACAGTTATCATTAGGAGGATTCTTCAATAAAATTTGATGTATACTCTAAAGGGTAGAGACTTTTATTACACTGATTGTCATTGGCACCGACCATTTAGGAAAATCAGAAAAAAAGAACATTTGCATAATAATTTGGATCACAGTGTAGATAGCCAAGATTCAGCCAGATCCTAAAGATGGGGAAAGATGAAAGGTGGCGGCATAAAGTCCAGTGATGGCCGCAGAGAGGAACAGAATCCATGGAGGCACCGGGAAGCACAGAGAGTGAACTCTGCCCACAGGAAAACTTTCTGATGCTGCACATTACAGACTGTGGGCCATATACACAACACAGACTGCCCGCTGTATACACATTACAGACTGCGCACTGTATACACATTAGAGACTGCGGGCTGTATACACATTACACACTGTGGGCTCTGTGCACATTACATACTGCAGGCTCTGTGCACATTACACACTGCGGGCTCTGTGCACATTACATACTGCAGGCTCTGTGCCCATTACACAGTGCAGGCTCTGTGCACATTGCACACTGCGGGCTCTGTGCCCATTACACACTGCGTGCTCTGTGCACATTACACACTGCGGGAGGTATACCACATTACATACTGCAGACTCTGTGCCCATTACACACTGCGGGCTCTGTACATTACACACTGCAGGCTCTGCACATTACACACTGTGCCCATTACAGACTGCGGTATGTATACCACATTACACACTGCGGGCTCTGTGCCCATTACATACTGCAAGACAAAAGAGGGGAGGGGGTGGGAGCGCATGTGAAGAAAGTTTTTGAAGTGGATTTAGGCCCAGGGCTGTGTAGCCACTCACCAGAGGTGGTTGTGCAACCCTGCACAACTGCGGTCTTACGCCTGTGAATCCACCTCCGCTTGGAGGTATAGTGGAGGCACCGAAATTTGCTCCGGGAGCTCCAGCTCCTGCCACGGTCACGTGACCGGATTGATGTCACCACAGGTCCTTCAACGGTGACCGTGTTGTATTGCTAGGTCATGGAGCTCAGGATCTAGGATTAATGGTATCTCTTGTCCAGAGCTGCTCTTGCCAGGTGTGCACAAGTGCAAGAAGCTGAGAGTAAAAAAATCCCTGGTCTGTGGAGCGCTAGGACTCAAGATAAAATGGTCCACAGACCAGGGATTTTTTTACTCTCATTACATACTGCAGGCACTGTGCCCATTACAGACTGCGGGATGTGTACCTGTGGCGCCCCTGCAACCACGGTGGCCACATAGGGAACTGCAGCCAGGTAGGAGGAAAGACAGTTTATATACTATGTGAGACTAAAGAGGGAGGGCACCACCAATTTAGACATATAAATAATTGGGGATCGCTGGGACAATATGGGATTAATTATAAAAAGAGAGAAGAATGTCCCTATAAAGCGATACAACCTCCACTATAATTTTGTCAATATTAATAAGTTTATTTAATGAAAAATTCACATCAAGAGAAAAAACACACATGTGATAAAATCAGTTAAAAAGCTACATACAGCATGTTACAGTTCATATGAAAAAGGTTTTTCATAGAGACCTTAAACACCCTTTGCCAAGAATGGTAACAGAGAAGTTGTACAATTCAAATGATATATAATATATTAACACATATATTGCACATAATCCGACTCCTCATAGCCCCCTGTTCACAATGATTTTAAGAAGTACAGCAAACAAACATAATATATGCAATCAATTGCCCCATGTGGGAAGGATCATAACCAGCAGTGAGGCACATAACAATTCAGTGTATCATAAAGGTGTGCCAGCATGATAACCACCAAGTTAATAAGATTTAGTAAATCAAGCAGTTTGACCCATACCAGGGTGAGATGAATCAATGCAGGGGCTAGTTCTATGAGAACCATGCAGACATATGGATAAGGAAAGGGTTACAAAGTCAGGTAACCTGTTTACCAGTTCCTAGAAGGCATAAGGGTGTGAAGGATGGCGCTCCCCACGCGTATCGCTGCCTGCACCTGGCAGCTTCGTCAGGGGAAGGTGTCCATCTCAGTGTGAGATCATCTATATAAAGCGTCAGTCCTATGAAGGCTATCATCCCCAGCTGGGTGCAGGAGGTGATCGGGTGGCCAGTCCGTTCCTCCTACATCCAGAATGCGCAAGCGCGAACGCACTATTGCGCATGTCTGACTCCTAGAACATGGCCGCCTGCACAGAGGCGACATGTCAGAACACGCATGCGCGAAGCGCATAGCGCACATGTCCGGGAGTCCATAATGTATAATTTCTCTCTCTCTCTCATAGCAGAGAGTTTTGTGCTTGTGGAGGATGATTACATTTGAGCAATTAGGCAGCAGTAGAGGATCTAAATTATAAGTAAAGCTGTAATTCTGTCAAATAGATAGTATTTTCACAGAGAAAGCATTAGACTTAAAACCCCCTATGATGTATTTAAGATTTCACATACAGTAGAAAAGGAGGGGTAAAAAAGAGCACAGAAGGCTCAGCGCGGCAAAGGAGAAACTAATATTTGATCCAAAAGGTAGACAATGCGCACAGTGGTACAAAGTAACTCGGTCCCAAGCTTTTTTACAATAATATCACCCATAAGAGGTACAACCAAATAAGAGTATATATATATCCCTCAGGGAGAGATATAAATATGGTGCAGAATCTGGAGCAAATCCAAGGAAAGAGGAGCTGGGATAAGCAAACCAAGAGAAATGGAAATTAGAGTAGGGAGGGGGGATAAAGAAAAGGGGGGGGGAAACCCCAAATATGTATAGAAACCCAAAAGTTATAAACAAAAGTTATAAACAGGGGGTAACCGGGGGTAATCTGGGGTAATACAGGTCAAGGGCCAGGTTAGATGAGGAGAAAGGTGGGAGAACTGCCCCAAAGGGGAAGAGAACCAGGTGTCCGGGCTCCGGTGGTCCAATTTTGGCCACACTATTACCCAAGACCCAAGGTATTCCTTCCCAGGGGTAGACGAAAAAGGGGGGATTTTTTGTGTTATTTTAGGGAACTGCGGAGAGCAGGGAAATGAATATGCCTATAAAGATTGTTACAATTAAACTACACATTCCTGTCAAAAATTACTGGTAGAAAAAGGGCACCATGAATCTTATTCCCTCACATATTTATTTCCATCAGGTTCCTGAGCCCATACCCCATAAACCGTAGAATCGTTGTGGAGGTCTATTTGTAGAATCCTGTATACAAGAGTTCCTCGTTAATACCAGTGGGTGTCAAGGTATTGAGTCTATAGATCCAAGATGACTCCCGCCGCAACAGTTCCTTGGTCTTGTTCCCTCCTCGGATATTACTATGTATTTTTTCCAATCCTACGATCTTTATATTTTTAGTATTACAGCAGTGGTTCTCCAGGATGTGTGCGGCAACCGATGAGATGCCTTTTTCTTTATTCTCAAAATCCCTTCTAGCCGTCCCAATGTTGCTGGATTCTTTTTCTCAATTCCTGAGAAGTTTGACCAATATAGACCTTCGGGCACGTGCAGATAAGTGCGTAATCCACATTCCTCGTTCTACAGTTGAAGTAACCACCTGGCTTCCTTACTGTTGGGAAAATGTCAGAAAAAAGAGTATCGTTAGATAACATCATGGGGCAGATATTGCAATTCCCACAAGGGAAAGAACCTTCCAAGGAAATTCCCCTTCCGAGTTTCATTACTGGTCTAGTAAAGTGACTAGTTGTGAGAGAATCCTTCAGATTCCTAGCTCTCCGGGCAATCAGACGTGGCTGAGGAGGGATACAGTTGGCAGTTTTTGGTTCACTTAGGAGGATATCCCAATTCTTCCTCAAAATACCCCTAAGGTCCTCCCACTGGTTATTGAATTGTGTAATCACCCCCAATCCTTGATCTCCCAAAGATCTTAAAGGGTTGGGTTTTAAAAGGGACTGCCTATCCAATTTTAGGGAATATTGAAAGGCTTTTGAAATTACCTTTTTGGGGTATCCTCTAGCCCTGACACGTTTTGTTAAATCCAACGCCTGTTTCCGGAAATCAGCCAAATCACTACAGTTTCTTCTTAAGCGGATGAATTGCCCCTTCGGAATTCCCCTTTTAAGGTGTTCAGGGTGGAAGCTCCCGAAATGTAGAAGATTATTTGTTGCGGTCGGTTTACAGAATAAGTCGGTTTGGATTCCTCTTCCAACAATCCGCAGTGTGAGGTCAAGAAAGTCAACCATCAAAGCTGGTGCCTGTGAAGTTAGAAATATATTCAAGGAATTACTGTTCAATTCTTTAACAAAATTGATACATTCCTCCTTAGAACCCGTCCAAAGAATCAAAACATCATCCAGGTATCTAAACCAGCGGAAAACGTATTTTTTGAAGGTTTCAGATCTATAAACCATTATTTCCTCCCACCAGCTTAGGAAAATACCCGCATACGAAGGCGCACAACGCGCCCCCATCGCGGTCCCCGAGACTTGACGGTAAAATACCCGATCAAAGACAAAATAGTTACAGTTCAAGATGGTGGAAAGGAGGTTTAATAGAAAGGTGTCATGTTCCCTCGTACCTGTGGAGTTGGAATTCAAAAAGAACGCCACTGCTTCCAAGCCAAGCTCATGCTTGATGTTTGTGTAGAGAGACTCTACATCCAGCGTCAATAACAAAGTATTCTCCGGAAGTTCAAGCGTCTCCAGATGGTCAATCAAATCCGCTGAGTCTCTCACATAAGATTTTTGTTGAGTGGCTATTGGTTGGAGATAGAAGTCCAAATAAGAGCAGGGTCTCTCCAACAAACCACCGATTCCCGCAACGATTGGCTTACCTGGAGGAATATGTAGTGATTTATGGACCTTCGGGAGCATATAGAATGTTGGAATAATCGGGAAGGTCGTTATCAGGAATTCCGACTCCTTTTTAGAGATTGTACCCTCAAACAAGGCCCGATGAATAATACGATCCAATTTTGTCTTAAAGACCTGTGTGGGATCGGAAGGAAGGGGTTGATAATATATACGGTTAGAAAGTTGTCTTCTAGCCTCAGAAACATACATCTCTACCGGCCACAACACAATATTCCCCCCCTTATCCGCCTCCTTAATAATGATGTTATTTAATCCCTTTAATTTCTGCAGAGCTCCCTTTTCCTCCAAGGTGAGATTATTTTGGCTACATCTGTTGGTCTTGAGTTTGTTTACATCCCTGCAAACAGTGTCAAAAAATATTTGTACCGCCGGAAAAAGTGAAAAACTAGGGGTCATTTGTGAAGGTAATCTACCTGTAAATTGTCGATTCCTGCCCGTCTTGTCTTGATTTTCCTCCAACATTGCCAAAAGATTTTCAAACGTCATTCTCTCCATCGGTGGTAGATTATCTATGACAGAAGGTTTTTTATATAGCAATTTAAAGGTTAATTGTCTGCAAAACAGATAGAGATCCTTCACAAATGTGAACTTGTCCAACAAATTCATCGGGGAAAATGAAAGTCCCCTTCTCAATAAATTCACCTCTACCTCCGACGGTGTATAATCAGATAAATTAATGATATTCAATCCCTGTAATACCTCTATTTGTTGTTCCTGGATACCACCCTCTTCGGATGTGGGACCACCAAATCCAGTCTGTTCGCGCGTTTTCTCAAATTTGGACCCTCCACGTCTTCCCCTCCGGGTTCGTTTTCTAAATCGCTTGGGTCTGAAGATAAAAAAATCTTCTTCCTCTTCTGATAGGATAGAAACTGGTAAAGAGGGTACAGCTGGAGTATTTGGTTCCTTAGGGTCAGGTTTCGGGGTATCTTTAGGTTTAGGTTTGGGTCGAGGGTTGCCCTTCTGGCCCCACTTAAAGACTTTTCCTATTTCAAAGTCCCTTTTATCCCTGATCAGTTTTTGCTTTTTTCTCTTTATCACCTCCTTTTCAAAATTATCAATAATTCCCTTCAATTTGGTCTGAAACTGTTGGACAGTTTTTTTTGTCAAAAGAGTCCAATTGTGACTCTCTAGATCTAATTGATTCCCTGAGGTTATGTAGGAAAGTTTTATCGTGGGAAATCAGTAAGTCCAGTAGAATACTGGAACATGTTTTTAATCCTGTTTCCCACTTCTTACGGAAATCTTCCTCCGCCTCCCAGGCAGGGAAGACTTGTACCCTTAAGCCTCTTGGGATCAGCTCCAATTTTTTGTATTGCTCCAGACTCTTTAAATTCCACCAAGTCTTGGCATAATTCTTATTCAATTTAATCAATTCATGGGAAATCTTATCGAGACTCTCGTCACCACCACTAGGCGCATCGCCACCATCAAGATTCACCAAGTCAAACACATTGCCACACTGGCCATTCCACGCTCTCTCCCTCTCCTCCAAATTCATGTCCTAAGGCTGCCAGAAAGTTAGAACTCCCTTCCTAGCACCCGACAGGGGATGAAGACCCAATACAGGACTGATCAAGATGATGAGATAAATAGAGTCCAATATAGTATAATATAGAGGAATTCTTCCTGAAAACAGGAGGAATTGTGTGCCTACACTCCCCTGAAAGGCCACTTATAAAGAAGTGGTAGAAAGGGTTAATGTGAGACTAAAGAGGGAGGGCACCACCAATTTAGACATATAAATAATTGGGGATCGCTGGGACAATATGGGATTAATTATAAAAAGAGAGAAGAATGTCCCTATAAAGCGATACAACCTCCACTATAATTTTGCCAATATTAATAAGTTTATTTAATGAAAAATTCACATCAAGAGAAAAAACACACGTGATAAAATCAGTTAAAAAGCTACATACAGAATGTTACAGTTCATATGAAAAAGGTTTTCTCAAAACTCGCTTTATAGGGACATTCTTCTCTCTTTTTATATTTTATATTTACAGTTTATATACTAAACACCCTCACAGACATCCCACACACCACTAGGAGGCAGCACCCAACCCGGAGCCCGGGACTCTAGGTGGGCAAAGGGTGGTGGGTTTAGAGAACAAGTGGGTGGGAACGCATGTAGGTCAGGTGACAGAAGGTAAAAATAGATGTTGAGGAGGAGGAAGGAGTCAGTAGGCCAGAGTGAGCCGAGAGGTAAAGATCAGGAAGACAGAGAGAGACACACGTCCTGGTGGGATTGGGCTGATGGAGACGCAGAATCCACAGAGTCAGAGAAACCATGGAGAGAAAGCTCGTCCATAGGGGAGTGTGAGGACAGAGACCGGACCAGCAGTACTGGATCCGAGGAACTTGGCAGCACCGACCAACTACAGGCGGAGTAGTCTTCCCTATCGAAGCTGGAGTCACACGGGTTAGAAGGAGCCTGGTAGTGCCTTGCGGTAGAGGGCTATTGCAGGCTAGGCATACAGAAGAGTGTCGGCTCTGAAGGGGACCGAAGATTTACCCGGTATCCCCAGATTCACCAATGGTGAGCCCCAATTCCAAGTTGGAGTTCCCACAACAAGGGTGAAAGGCACAGCAGCAACCACGAGGATCCATAAGGGTCCGAGCTGCCGCCATGCAACCTGGAGAAACACCTAAAGAGAGAGAACAGCCTGAAAGGACACTAGAAGGAGTGAGGGTTCTCAGAGTGACAACCTGGCTGCAGAGGGTTCGAGTGTTCCCGGGGTTAACTGAACTGTAACTTGTGTTGAAGAACTGTACTGAGAACTGCTGTTTGACTTGGAAGAGCTGACAAGTAAACCCGGTGAACCCTGCCTGTGTGTCCGTGTTTGATTCCAGGTACCCTGAACTGTTTAAAATCACCTCGCTCATCCATCTGGCTGCAGCCCATCCATTCTCCTGGCAGAGAAGCGCTGCAGCGGTGGTCCCATCATTGACCACAACCCGTAGGTGGCGTCACAACAAACATTTTTCCTTGTAAATATTCCCTTTTACTTGTGAGAACCCGGGACACGGTCCGGACCAGGACCTCCGTGACATCCCCCGGAAGCAACCCGGTCCGGTACCGAGTAGCCCGTCCCAGTGGGCTCCACAACCTGGCGTCATGAACAGGATGAACCCGGTCCAAAAGAACTGGACCCTGTGTGCCTAAAAATTGTGTTCTGGACTTTTCCCGCAAAATCTGGGCTTAATGGCGGCCATGGAGGCCTAAAGCCATGTGCAAAGGAGGCATGCCCAGACCCCCATCGTGGGCCAGCCCGGTCCAAAGGGAGAAAAGAAAGGCCCGCCCTGGCTCCCCTTAACTCCAGGGGAGCCAGCCATCAATCCAAAGGAGGATCCCCCGCCCCCAAGTGTGCTTACCAATGAGGAGTTGGCAGGAGCCAAAGAGGAAATCGTCACCTGGAAGAGGCGGGACATAGAACCGGAAGAGAAGCAGTCGCCATTAGGATCAGAGGACATGCGGACGGAAGGAGAAGACGCCAAGGAGAGCGCTGCAGTCGGAAGATCTACAGTGATCCCGGAGGGCCCACGGAACGCACCAGTGGAGGAACCCAGCCAGGGAAAGAACTCTAGTGACCAATGTAGCATGGCGGAGGACGGAGAATGACGTCCCGAGATCCGAGACACCCGAAGGGGTGTGCTGCGGCTGCTGCCCTTACAGATGACCTGGGCCCAATTGGAGCAGAGGACCCGGATTCGAATAGACATTAGCCATAATCATAACACAGATGAGTCCTGCACACAGAGAACAGGTCTGTAGGAACCTGTTCACACCGCCAGCATAATTGGAAACAAAAAGCTATTGCGACAAAAAACAACAGTACACTGCAGTAAAAATATTAAAATGCAAGTGCAGTATAAAAATGGTATAACAAATACAGGGTACTTAGTTAATCCATTTTTTTGCGGAGAAAAAGTTATTTTAAGCCACGTCACTATCTTCAAAGTGTACCCATCTCAGACGCGGTCCTAACTGTTGTATTAAAAACCTGACTGGTGTGAATACTTACCAGTAAGCAGGAGCCAGTATGACCAGTGTCTGAAGTGGAATGAAGGCGACGGGGCTATGTGTGTGCAGGGCCCAGAGAGGGGCGGGAACTCCATCTCTTGCATGGCAAGAGGCAATTAATTATAACACAGATGAGTCCTGCACACAGAGAACAGGTCTGTAGGAACCTGTTCACACCGCCAGCATAATTGGAACAAAAAGCTATTGCGACAAAAAACAACAGTACACTGCAGTAAAAATATTACGGTCCCCGTCTGAGATGGGTACACTTTGAAGATAGTGATGTGGCTTAAAATAACTTTTTCTGCGCAAAAAAACGGATTAACTAAGTACCCTGTATTTGTTATACCATTTTTATACTGCACTTGCATTTTAATATTTTTACTGCAGTGTACTGTTGTTTTTTGTCGCAATAGCTTTTTGTTTCCAATTAGCCATAACCAGCAGGCCTTGTCTGCTTGGCGCTTCTAGTCGTCACATCGAGAGCGAGGAAACATGCCGCACCGCGACTCTAATTGATGTATCCATTCCTGAAGCTGCACCGCGCCCTGCTGTAAAGGAGACTCAACCACTCGGAGCCTTTCCGGAGGGATGGTTGCCACTGCCGGAGCCCCTGATTCCCGCACCAACAACCGCAGAGGTGAGAGGGGAGCAACTACGTTGCTGGTGGGAGAAAGATGAAGCCAGTGATGACTTAATAGGATTTCTTGGCGACCCGGACGGCCCGACAGGCCCTGCAGAATTGATAACCTGGGAGGAATACATAAGACACTGTGTGCGTAAATGGGAAAAAGAGGAAATAGAAAGGCAGGTGCACAAACAAATAGTTATTGCCCGTACGAAAGAAGCTAAAGCTGTAGCCAGACGTGATACCAGTGTGCAGAGATCCACACGACACCAGGGGCAGATCGTAAAAATTATTGAGGATAGAGGATTCTCCTTCGTGCGTGAGCCCGGTACACCCAGAGACATATTTATCAACAGGCGAGATGTAGAGGGATATTTGCCTGCAGACCACCCGGACAGGAAAGTGACTATCGGTGAATGGGTCTCCTATAATGTTGTCCAAGGAGAGAGAGGTCCCTATTAGTGATGAGCGAGTACCAAAATGCTCGGGTGCTCGATGCTCTGGCCGAGCATCCCAAGATACTCGTGTACTCGGCCCGAGCACCGAGCCCAATGTTATCCTATGGGAGACCCGAGTATTTTTATGAAATGACCCCCGGTAGCATGTAGAAACCCTAAAAATGTCACAAAGGTCTCAGAAGAGTGCTCAAATGACATGGCAACAGCATGGGGAAGACCCCTGTAAGCATTTCTCACTCAAAAGTCACAGCTGTGAACAATGTTGTTCGAGTTTTATGCCATTTTTACGGACTCACCAGAAAACCTTCCAAAATGACACCAAAAAAAATTTGCATGGCGGAAATGTTAAGGGCACATACCCAATAGTGAGATAGGGCTGGTGTATGTTACTTTTTGTGATTGCATGAAAGATTTTACGTTAAAATATTGTGTGGCACTCCGATGTCCCTGAGAAGAGACGTACATGAAGGCCTCTTGACATAATGTGCCCATTTTGAGGAAGTGGGTCTATTGTAGTATTTTCCTTTGCCAGGGCAGTCCAAAATTGGGAGGTTCACCAATGCCCCTGGATAGAGACGTGCATGAGGGCCTATAAACCTGAAGTGCCCATTGTAAGGAAGTGGGTGTATTGTAGTATAGCCCTTTGCCAGGGCAGCCAAAAATTGGGAGGCTCCACATTGTCCCTGGATAGAGACGTGCATGAGGGCCTGTAAACCTGAAGTGCCCATTGTAAGGAAGTGATGGTATGATAGTATGAGCGCTGGGAACTATCATACCATTTCATTTCATGTTCCCAGCGCTCATACTATCATACCATTTAATTTCATATCGTGTTCAATTCCTCCCTTCGGGGAGTGTGGTTTGAGAGCAGCTCAGGAACAGAACCAGACCTACACAATAGGATCAGCCCCTCCCTAGGGGTGGGAGAGCCGCTGCAGCTCCATTAGGATCAAGCTGAAGGGAACTTCACCTCTGGAGTAAAGAGTCTCCGTCTGCTATTAATCTCACCACAAACACAAAACCTAGTTGTGCAGGCCGCACAACTAGTAAAGGTGAGTGAAAACATCATTTAACAATTACCTCAGCTTGATAGATGCACAGCGTGCCGCAACAATATATTTTTGTCTTTTTGCATTGTAAGGAAGTGGGTGTATTGTAGTATAGCCCTTTGCCAGGGCAGCCAAAAATTGGGAGGCTCCACATTGTCCCTGGATAGAGACGTGCATGAGGGCCTGTAAACCTGAAGTGCCCATTGTAAGGAAGTGGGTGTATTGTAGTATAGCCCTTTGCCAGGGCAGCCCAAAATTGGGAGGCTCCACATTGTCCCTGGATAGAGACGTGCATGAGGGCCTCAAAACATTGTTCCCATTGCAAAGGAGCGGGCCTCCTGTCGTTGTAATGCCCATTCTGAAAGAATGGGCGAACAAACTTACCACTGGGGGTATACATGAAACAACGGCCTAACTTTTGTAACGGTCATCATGGTGGCGCATGAGGAGAAGGAGGAGCAGTCCAGCGATTAGCCAAAGTCCAGAAGTGTGTACCCATGGGTGAGTGGAGGTACATGGCAAATTCCCATTACAAAATTTAAATTCCACTCTCATTTGCTTGTGGTGAAGTCTGGCCCAATCCAACCCTTGTTCATCTTGATCAGAGTCAGTCTGTCAGCATTTTCAGTTGACAGGCGGGTACGTTTATCAGTAATGATTCCACCTGCTGCACTAAAAACACGCTCTGACAAAACGCTAGCGGCAGGGCAGGCCATGACTTCCAAGGCGTAGAGAGCCAATTCATGCCACGTGTCCAGCTTGGATACCCAATAATTGTACGGCACAGAGGAATGTCGGAGTACAGTTGTTCGATCTGCAAAGTACTCCTTCAGCATCTGGGCAAACTTACCATTTCTTGTGGCACTACCCCGCACCTCAGGGGCTGTGGTACTTGAGGGGCTGAGAAAACTGTCCCACATCTTAAAGACTGTTCCCCTACCTCTGGCGGATTGGACTTGTGCCCCTCTCGACCATACGCCTTGGTTGTCCACCGATTCCTGACCTTTGCCGCTACGTTTTATGAAGGGAATGCTTTGCCTACTTCCGCGACTATGGCCTTCTGGAACTGCTGCATTTTGGCTGACCTCTCCGCCTCTGGAATAAGAGACATAAAGTTCTCCTTGTAGCGTGGGTCTAAGAGTGTTACCAACCAGTAATGATTGTCGGCCAAGATGTTCTTAACGCGAGGGTCACGAGCCAGGCAGCTTACCATAAAGTCAGCCATGTGCGCCAGACTCTTAACAGCCATCACTTCAGTGTCCTGACCAACACGATCACTGAACACTCTGTCCTCCTCCTCCTCATCCTCCTCCTCATGTCCCCTGTGCTCTGGCCAGCCACGCTGAACCGAGGGTATGACTTGTGTGCATGTCATATCCTCAATTTGGCCGGAGAGTTGCTCCATGTCTTCATCCTCCTCCTCGTCATAGTCCTCCACTGCACGTTGTAATGAGATGAGGCTGGGCTGTGTGTTATCACTCACACCCACTACTGGTTTTTGCTCCAACTCATCGCGCTCCGCCTGCAATGCATCATGTTTGTTTTTGAGCAGAGACCATTTTAGAAGGCAGAGAAGCGGAATGGTGACGCTAATAATGGCGTCATCACCGCTCACCATCTTGGTGGAGTCCTCAAAGTTTTGGAGGACGGTACATAGTTCGGACATCCATCTTCACTCCTCAGGTGTTATGTGTGGAGTTTGACCCATTTCCCGACGGCATAGGTGATGCAGGTACTCAACAACTGCCCTCTTCTGCTCACATATCCTGACCAACATGTGCAGAGTTGAATTCCAACGCGTGGGGACATCACACACCAGTCTGTGAGCCGGAAGCTGCAAACGCCGCTGAAAGCCGACAAGGCCGGCTGAAGCAGTAGGTGACTTTTGAAAATGTGGAGACAGGCGGCGAACTTTTACGAGCAGATCAGACAGCTCTGGGTATGATTTTAGAAACCGCTGAACCACGAGGTTGAGCACATGGGCCACACATGGAACATGTGTCAGCTGGCCTCGCCTCAAAGCCGTCACCAGGTTCCGGCCATTGTCGCACACGACCTTTCCTGGCTTTAGGTTCAGAGGTGTGAGCCAGTGATCTGCCTGCTGTTTCAGAGCTGTCCACACCTCTTCTGCATTGTGGGGTTTGTCACCTATGCATATTAGCTTCAGCACAACCTGTTGCCGCTTCGCAGAGGCAGTGCTGCAGTGCTTCCAGCTTGGGACTGGTGTGGAGGGTAAAGTGGATGAGGATGCGCAGGAGGAGGAGGCTGAGGAGCATGACATTCCGGAGCTGTAGAGTGTGGGTGAAACCCGGACTCAGGTAGAGCCTGCAATCCTTGGTGTGGGAAGGACGTGTTCCGTCCCTCGCTGAGACTGGGTCCCAGCTTCCACAATATTAACCCAGTGTGCCGTCACCGAGATGTACCGGCCTTGCCCACAAGCACTTGTCCACGTGTCTGTGGTTAGGTGGACTTTGGCTGAGACAACGTTGTTCAGGGCACGTGTGATGTTTTGTTACACGTGGTTATGTAATGCGGGGACGGCACACCGAGAGAAATAGTGGCGGCTGGGGACCGAATAACGTGGGACAGCTGCCGCCATCAGGTCGCGGAATGCGTCCGTCTCCACCAGCCTAAAAGGCAGCACTTCCAGCGCAAGCAGTCGCGAAATATTAGCATTAAGAATTGTGGCATGTGGGGCGTTGGCAGCGTATTTGCGCCTGCATTCAAAAGTTTCGTGCATGGATAACTGAACGCTGCGCTGGGACAAGGATGTGCTTGATGATGGTGTTATTTGTGCGTGGGCAACTACAGGTGCAGAGTAGGAGGCTTGTTAGCATGCAGCATCGACAGGAGATTGGCTCGAACGCAGTGACATCAGCAAGCACTGCTCCTCGACTCTGTTGTACATCCCACAAAGTCGGGTGCTTGGCTGACATGTGCCTGATCATGCTGGTGGTGGTCAGGCTGCTAGTTTTGGTACCCCTGCTGATGCTGGCATGGCAGGTGTTGCAAATGGCCTTTTTAGAATTTTCTGGAGCCAACTTAAAAAACTGCCAGACTCGGGAAGACCTAACATTTGTACTGGCACCCTGTGTCGTGTTGTTGTTACGGGGAACGGTTGCCTGACTTCTGCCTCGGGCCACCACCCTGCTTCTTACTGCCTGTTGGGATGCTACGCCTCCCTCCCCCTGTGCACTGCTGTCCTCGCTCTGCATCTCCTCCTGCCAGGTTGGGTCAGTTACTGGATCATCCACCACGTCGTCTTCCTCTTCCGCACCCTGCTCCTCCTCCTGACTTCCTGGCAATCGTGTCTCATCATCGTCCACCCCTTGTTGAGACACGTTCCCACCGTTGCCTTCGTGAGACCGTGGCTTCTCAAATATTTGGGCATCGGTGCATTCGCTCTCCTCATGACCCACTTCAACAGGAGCTGGCGAGAGGCCAGAATGTGCGAATGGATACGTGAACAGCTCTTCAGAGTGTCCAAGTGTGGGATCAGTAATGTCCGTGGACGTGTACTCGTCCTGGTGGTAGGAAGGAGGATCAGGTTGTGGAATGTGAGGTGCAGTATCACGGCTACTGACACTTGACCGTGTGGAAGACAGGGTGTTTGTGGTGGTGCCAATCTGACTGGAAGCATTATCCGCTATCCAACTAACAACCTGTTGACACTGGTCTGGGTTGAAGAGTGGTGTACTGCTGCGGTCCCCAAGAATTTGGGACAGGACGTGCGAGCGAGTAGATGTGGCCCTTTGTTGTGGCCAAATTAGAGCTTGCACATGACCTCGGCCTCTGCCTGCACCACCATCACGTCCACTTCCTTGTCCCTTGCCAACGCCTTTGCGCATTTTCAATGCTGTGCTGACGGTACACATCTAAATGAAGGCGTCCCAACAGATGGGTTTTACCTGGACAATCAGATTATAGCTATTGCTACCAGCTTTTTAAGAGCGACAATTAGAGATTAAGTCAGACACAGACGGAGACGTGTATTCACTCTACTTGTGCGTTATATCCTAGTTTGTGCAAAACACACAAAAGTGCACCCGTACGCTGCCACCAATGGGCACACACTTGCGGTTTGTAAATGCATGCACTAAGAAGCAAACAAATTTTTAGGAGCGAGAATTAGTGAGAAGTCTGACACTATCAGGTGCTGTGCAGACGTGTATTATTCACTGTACTTGTGCATTATATCCTAGTTTGTGCAAAACACACTAAAGTGCACCCGTACGCTGCCACCAACGGGCACACACTTGCGGTTTGTAAATGCACGCACTAAGAACCTAACAGCTTTTAGGAGTGAGAATTAGTGAATAATACACGTCTGCACAGCACCTCATAGTGTCAGACTTCTCACTAATTCTCGCTCCTAAAAATCTGTTTGCTTCTTAGTGCGTGCATTTTCAAACTGCAAGTGTGTGCGCGTTGGTGGCAGCCTGCCACCAACGCGCACACACTTGCAGTTTGAAAATGCACGCACTAAGAAGCAAACAGATTTTTAGGAGCGAGAATTAGTGAGAAGTCTGACACTATCACGTGCTGCTGACGTGTATTATTCACTGTACTCGTGCGTTATATCCTAGTATGTGCAAAACACACAAAAGTGCACCCGTACGCTGCCACCGACGGGCACACACTTGCGGTTTGTAAATGCACGCACTAAGAACCTCACAGCTTTTTAGGAGCGAGAATTAGTGAGAAGTCTGACACTATCAGGACTGTTTTAGACTGTGTACACCAGCCCCAGATATGATGAAGGCTGGTATACTGTCATTAGGAATTGCTATATACCCTGCCTGCCTGCCTACAGCTACAATAGTCCTGAGAAGGACTGTTGTGGTCACTAGAAAGCCTGTACTCCGACCTGGCTATACCCTCCCTGCCTGCCTATATCCACCTAGATTAGTCCTGAGAAGGACTGTTGTAATCACCAGTAGCAGCCTTGCAAAACTCTCCCTGATTCAGCAGACACTCTCCCTGCACTGACTGGATTGCTGTGTGTAGAGCACAGCGCGGCCGGGTCTTATAAAGACTCAGTCACGCTGTGCGGCCGGCCAATCACTGAAATTCCACAACTAACAGGGCTGTGGCATTGCAGTGGTCTGCCAGCCAATCCCTGCATGTGGGCTGGCTCTCTAAAGAGCACCAACATGCAGGGATGAGGACCACGAGCACAGCACGAGTATCGTGAGATTACTAGGTACTCGCCGAGTAGCCCGAGTACAGTGATACTCGTGCGAGTACCGAGTAGTTACAAGCGTACTCGCTCATCACTAGTCCCTATTGGGTTAAGGTAAAGAGACTGTGCTTACGGATGCAAGAGGAAGATGATCCCCCTGCCCTAGAAGATCCAGATCCCACAGTTCACCCGGATCCACTAGTTTACACGGCTCCAACAGCAAACATGGGTTCTACAAGTGTAATAGAGACTGTTGCAGTGAGGAGCAGTGTGGATGTAGCTACGCAAACTCCGGAATGATACTTGCTGATACAGGCCCTGCAAGACCTGGAATTGTTTCCTAGACGGCAAGGACCGCAAACACTTCCATGGAAGGTGGAAAAGGAAAGGAAGATGGATCAGAAGAAATGAAACCAGGATCCTGCAACCAGAACTGAAAGTGTGAATTTGACGTGACCCTTGATGGCCCCATCCCAATCCTGAATGAATGATAGCCTTTCCCCCCTGTCTGTCTTATATGTTGATTGACATTGATATCAAAGATGATGATTGATATAAACTTTCTATTGTATATAGTTGAGCACCTAGTGTGCTCCCCATTGGTTTTAAGACCAAAATGCACTTTTGAGACTGTGCATAGAACTTTGAACTTGAACTGAACTGCAGAGTGCTTGTAAGCAGTATTTGAAGCACTCATGCCTTTTTGAAACTTTTTGCACTTTTGAAAAGAACTTTTATACTTTTACAGGAAAAGTAATGTTTTGAAGAGTAATGTGAATATTAAAAATGTGTTTTAGCATTTAACCCGGTAGAGTGTCTTGAAGGGTAGAGGAATTGGATTGACCCCCATGCACATTAAGTTAGGGAAAGCAAGTGCCTGGGGGTGATGTAGCGAATCCAGGCCTCCTAAGCAGATACACCCATGGACTAATGTATATAGCTAATGCAACGTTACAAGACCCGTGCCTCCTTAAATGGAAGAAACAAGAATGCTTAATGTTTAATGTTATTGTTAAAGAAAGAAAAAATGCCTTTTTCAGGGGGATCCATGCCGGACCGCGTGGGAACACACCGGTTTAACTCTAGGGGAATGTGGCGTTCCTGCGACCAGGGTGGCCACATAGGGAACTGCAGCCAGGTAGGAGGAAAGACAGTTTATATACTAAACACCCTCAAAGACATCCCACACACCACTAGGAGGCAGCACCCAACCTGGAGCCCGGGACTCTAGGCGGACAAGGGGTGGTGGGTTTAGAGAACAAGTGGGTGGGAACGCATGTAGGTCAGGTGACAGAAGGTACAAATAGAAGGAAGGAGTCAGTAGGCCAGAGTGAGCCGAGAGGTAAAGATCAGGAAGACAGAGAGAGACACACGTCCTGGTGGGATTGGGCTGATGGAGACACAGAATCCACAGAGTCAGAGAAACCAAGGAGAGAAAGCTCGTCCATAGCCGGCATCCCAGGGGAGTGTGAGGACAGAGACTGGACCAGCAGTACTGGGTCCGAGGAACTTGGCAGCACCGACCAACTACAGGCGGAGTAATCTTCCCTATCGAAGCTGGAGTCACATGGGTTAAAAGGAGCCTAGTAGTGCCTTGCTGGAGAGAGCTATTGCAGGCTAGGCATACAGCACAGTGTTGGCTCTGAAGGGGACCGAAGATTTACCCGGTATCCCCAGATTCACCGATGGGGAGCCCCATTTCCAAGTTGGAGTTCCCACAACAAGGGTGAAAGGCACAGCAGCAACCACGAGGACCCATAAGGTGACTTTGTAATCCTCTGTATTGTAACATGCTGTATGTAGCTTTTTAAATGGTTTTATCATATGTGTGTTTTTTTCTGGTGTGAACCTTTCATTAAATAAACTTAATAATATTGATAAATGTATAGTGGAGGTTGTATCGCTTTCTAGGGACTTTCTTTCTTTTTCTATAAGCAGATCAGGAATCAGTAACCACCATCTTTGATAAACTGAAAGCTGCTTTTGAAAATCGCACAGAGGCTAACCTAAGAATGAGGTTTTACAACTGTAACAGAGGCTGCAAGACAGTATTAGAGACTACACCTTACGCCTCCAGGAGGCGCTGCGGACCCTAAAACAGGTAGACCCGGCCAGTGTGCGAGATGAAAATAAAATGATGATTGAACAATTTATTCAGGGGTTACGGTCAACTCATGATAGCAGACAAGTGCGTTGGTGGGCCCTAGAACACCCTGATGCAGACTTTGCCGTCCTGAAAGACCGGGCCATCAAAGTACTGCAACCCCTGACAACTTCAGATCCCGCACCTCAGCAGTGGCAAGCCAGTGCCTCTCCTCAAAAAGTGGCACCTCTTTCTTCACCATTTGCTGAGATCAATATGCAGGCTGTGACCTCTGGTGACTCAGGCACAATGCGAAAAATGGCTTCATGAAACATAGTTTGTCCAGACACTTATGTTTGAAGCATAATAAACAATTCAACATAAAAGTTACACCTGTTTAGCAAATTCCGGAGAATTGCCCAAGCCGCACTGAAAAATTGAATTGCAAAGAATCTTATTGGATTTTTAAAATGGGAACTTTACATCCTGATGGATTAAATGAAGTTATTGAGGCGATATAAAATGAATTTGTTCTAGGATACTGTGTGTTTTCCATAATTTGAGTGCGCTTTTTTTACACTGAATGTATTTTTATGTGTGTTTTAAATGGATGTTAGGATCCAGATAGAGTGAAAAAGAGCTGGGATCAAATGGCGCGCTGACCACAAAGATAAACACAGAGTTAATCACACACTCTGTTTATTTTGCCTATACGTGTTTCGTGGCTCATAGGTCACTTCCTCAGGGACGTGTCAGTGACTAACCTTAGTGGTCCCACACCTGTTTAGCATAATACCATTTCCTATAAAGCTATCCACAATCTTGGAACATTACTAATAATATATCTGAGGAAGACATTTCTACTGTTGAAATGCGTTGAAACCTTTTTTGGATAATAAGAGGTTTTGGATCATAAACCTCTGGGAGCGCAAATAGCCTGGTAAAAATTCCAATGGATACCTACACCTATGGTAACTCCTTCTGAGTTACATACTAGCTACCAGGGATTTGCAGCATACCGACCACAGAGGAATTCTACTCCTGGATACCTAATGGTCCCAAGTGACCTATATGCAAGATAACAAGACCTAAAAGAGGTGAGGGACACCTATATCTACCTACAGTACGATCTAATCTTGCATTTACATTTAGATCAGTGCACTTTCTTCCTTTCCTTTCCTTCTACCAGAAGCTCCTTCAAGCTGGAATTCCTGGCCTTGGTCTTGGCTATCACAGAACGGTTCAAGCATTACCTAGCGGCTGCGAAGTTTACTGCCTTCACGGACAATAATCCTCTTACACACCTAGATACTGCGAAGTTAGGTGCAATGGAGCAACGCTGGGTGGCCCGGTTGTCAAACTACAACTTCACCATCAAGTACCGGGCAGGCCATAAGAACGCCAATGCTGATACCCTGTCAAGCATGCCTCACTTACCAGATGTGGGAGAAGATGTGGATGAGCTAGAAGACATAGAGCTACCCGCCTTCCATCGCCAAGGTGCATCCCATTTTCAGCAAACTTACCAGAAACGTCATGAGTCAACGCTAAAACCTTTACCTCACTATGGGTGGAAAGAGACACAAGACAGTGACCCGGCTGTCAGCTTAGTCAAAGAGCTGATAACCCAAGAGAACTCACGTCTTAGCCTAGATGCTGCACCTGAGGCGCAACACCTGTGGAAAGAGAGAGCAAAGTTGTTCATCTACCAGGGAAAGCTGTGCCGACACTATATAAATCCTAGAACCCACACGATGGTGTGGCAGATAGTGGTACTGAAGAGAGATGTCCAGATGGTGATGGAAGCATACCTGTCACGCTGGGAGTGGGGAAGACACCCAGCGTAGGATAACGACGGGGGGGGGGAAATCAGGAGTCCCTAATGCTAAGGGCACAAGAAGGAGACGGTGACCCCTAGACTTCCTAGAGCTGACCCTGTCTGCCCTAACGTCCCTATACAGTCTCCTCAACTGTCGCCGACCACGAACCTCGTCCCTCTCTGATCCTAGATCTATCTTATCTAAGGATCAGATGGAGAGGTTCACTAGACCCCTCCACTATCAACTAAAGACAAACACCAGGGAAGACAGACATTTGGGAAAAGGAAACACTTATCTGACAGCAGAACACAGCAACCTCCAGAATCTCAGCTTCTGCTGGAGCAAGGATAAAGTGTGCACAAGGAACTATCACCTGCACCGAGGAAGGGTAATGAACCTCCTTATAAAGGTGGAAGGAGTCTGCTTGGTCCTAGAGACCTACAACATTGGTGGATAAAACCAGACCGAGCGCAAGACCTCCACAGCCGTCTCCCCATAATAGAGAGATCTCATCACACCTTCTCTCCATCAACACAGAAGGTAAATGCCCCTGAAAGAGACGGACCATCCTCCACCATTATGGCTGGTGGGCCAAACGCTGGGATCGTCTGCGCGTGGCCTCCACCCTGTCATCCGTGCCACCCGTGACAGTACCATGATGGAGCAGGACACTTCGGATGGAAGAAGCTCGAGACGCCGTTACTGGGTTGCCATGAGAAGCACCATAGAGAGAAAGTGTAGACACTGTGGACCATGCAATTTAAGAAGAAAAGACTGTGACACTCAAAGAGCACCACTACAGCCAATTGTAACCAATCAACCACTTGAGATAGTAGCTCTGGATCACATGAAGCTAACACCCAGCAGAACAGGCTACACGTATGCCTTAAACATGGTGGACCACTATTCAAGATTCCTAGTGGTAGCCCCAGTAAAAGACTTAACAGCGGAAACTACTACTACTTCTGTAGACCACACGGGTATCCAGAGCAGGTATTGATTGATCAAGGTCCTGCATTTGGAGCTCAGATTTTCCAAGAGTTTTGCCATTTATATGGGTGTAAGGAGATCCGAACCACACCTTATCATCTACAAACCAACGGCATGTGTGAGAAAATGAACAACATAGTCATAGACTTGTTAAAAACTCTGCCTTTGGAAGAAAGCAATCATTGGACAGAGATGTTACCTGACTTAGTGGATATGTATAACAACATACCCATAAGTTCCACCAATTGCACGCCAGCACACTTAATGCGAGCAAGACCCGGAAAACTAACAGTTGATCTTGAAATGGGAGTTGTAGTACCTGAAACTGATTCACCTGATGCTGATTGGGACTCCAACCGCAAAGAACAGTACAGGAGAGTACAAGCATGCGTGGAAGAAAGTCTAAACCAGATCAGAGAAAAGTTATAACAAAAATGCACACGTTGATCTCTTTACACCTGGAGAATTGGTACTCAAAAGAAAAAGAAGAACCCATAAACATGATGACCAATGGGAATCAGAGCCCTATACAGTACTAAATTCCAACTTTAACAACAGAAAGACTTGCTTAATCAGTAGAGATGGATGAAGGACAATTGCAACAGTATCCAGAGATCATCTCAAGAAATGCCATGAACAATTAAATCCACAAGAAGAAGATCCCTGTACACACCAATTAAAACAAAAAGAAAAAGTGATTCATACAGTACTTGGAGATTTTCCTTAAGACTGGCCTCAATAAGCCATAATAATACCTGTAATCTGGGGTGGACCTACCGTGGTGCAGCTGGTTCAAGCACCTGTAGGGGGCCCCCCGCAACCCTATTTCAGAGGAGAGGAGGTTAACTGAGGGCAGCTTCCTGCTTCCCTTGGCTGTTCCCGCCCCTCCTCTCCTCTCCAGCCCCGGCTCCCAGATCTGCAATGCGTGGCTCGGCACAGGTAAGAGCCACAAGGAACTCCCTCTTGCAAGCACCCCCCCACACCTGACGCTGCTAGCACCCCCCACGCTCCTCACCTGACGCTACCAGCACCCCCCGCTCCTCACCTGACGCTGCTAGCACCCCCCCGCTCCTCACCTAAAGCTTGCAAGCACCGCCCCTCACCTGATGCTGCTAGCACCCACACCTCACCTCAAGCTGCACCGGGGCCCGCTGGGCTGAAGGTCCGCCACTGCCTGTAATCACATTTTTGCAACCAGTGGAAGAACAAGGCAGACTGGAAGAATCTGTAAGAGTTCCAAAAGAACCTGTTCCAGTTCCAGAAAAAGCACCCATTGTAGCAGAGCTAGGGGAACCTGCCATCGGTGAACTTGCCAGTCCCATAGAAAAACTAAGGTAATACTACAAAATTCCAGAATCACGTAGGTCTAACTGTAGACTAGTGGAAAGTGCACGCACAAGACTAGACGTAGACACTAGTGAAACATCAGCACTACACAGATCAACCCGCAGTAACCTTGGGCAACAAACCCCTTAGTTACAGAGAGTAAAGAAATGTAAAATATGAGTACTTGCATGTAAATGGTATGTAAATACTAGTGTACAGAAGGGTGAAGGAACCGGACTAACCCCCATGAACATTAAGTTAAGAAAAGAAAGTTCCTGGGGGCAGAGAGAGAAACGAGGACTCCTAAGCCAAGGCGCCCATAGGAAAGATAGGGAATGTAAATGTGTTTTTGTAATTTGAATAATTTATTGCAACTTGAAACCGTAACCGTAAAAGTATTGAGCCTACAGAGACTTTGCTGTAAGAACTTTTGCATGTAAACCTTGTGGATCTCTGATGAAGTGGTCTGAAGTACCACGAAATGCGTAAGAATTAGACATTAAAGGTATTACTTTTACCATCTTGTGATTCCTTGGATTTCTTGGAACCAACGGACAGACGGCAGCGCACGAATTACCACCTTTCATCTAATGCTTTAACCCCTTCAGCCCCCGGCCTATTTTGACCTTAATGACCAGGCCATTTTTGTCAATTCTGACCAGTGTCCCTTTATGAGGTAATATCTCTGGAACGCTTCAACCGATCCTAGCGATTCTGAGATTGTTTTTTCGTGACATATTGGGCTTCATGTTAGTATTAAATTTAGGTTGATAATTTTTGCGATTATTTGTGAAAAAAATTAAAATTTGGCAAAATTTTAGAAAATTTAGCAATTTTCAAATTATGAATTTTTATTCTGCTAAACCAGAGAGGTATGTGACACAAAATAGTTAATAAATAACATTTCCCACATGTCTACTTTACATCAGCACAATTTTGGAGAAAAAAAAATTTTTGTTCGGACGTTATAAGGGTTCAAAGTTCATCAACAATTTTTCATTTTTCCAGCAAAATTTACAAAGCCATTTTTTTAGTGACCACATCACATTTGAAGTCCCTTTGAGGGGTGTACATGACAGAGAACACCCAAAAGTGACACCATTCCAAAAACTGCACCCCTCAAGCTACTCAAAACTACCTTCAAGAAGATTATTAACCCTTCAGGTGCTTCACGGGAACTAAAGCAAAGTGGAAGGAAAAAATGGTCATTTTAATTTTTCCAACAAAAATGTTCTTTTAGCCTCAATTCTTTCATTTTCACATGGGGAACAGGATAAAATGGATCCTAAAAATTGTTGGGCAATTTCTCCTGAGTACATCGATATCTCATAGGTGGTCATAAACCACTCTTTGGGCGCACGGCAGGGCTCAGAAGGGAGGGAGCGCAATTTGACTTTTGGAGCTAATTTTCCATTCAAAAAGTGAAATGGCGCTCTTTCCCTTCTGAGCCCTGCCGTGCGCCCAAAGAGTGGTTTATGACCACATAAGAGATATCGATGTACTCAGGAGAAATTGCCCAACAACTTTTAGGATTCATTTTATCCTGTTCCCCATGTGAAAATGAAAAAATGTAGGCTAAAAGAAAATTTTTGTAGAAAAAAAAGTACTTTTTCATTTTTACGGATGAATTTGTGAAGCACCTGGGGGTTTAAAATGCTCACCACCCATCTAGATAAGTTCCCTGGGGGGTCTAGTTTCCAAAATGGGTCACGTGTGGGGGAGCTCCAATGTGTAGGCACACAGGGGCTCTCCAAACGCGACATGGTGTCCGCTAACAATTTGAGCTGATTTTTCAGTCAAATTGTTAGCGGACACCATGTTGCGCTTGGAGAGCCCCTGTGTGCCTAAACATTGGAGCTCCCCCACAAGTCACCCCATTTTGGAAACTAGACCCCCCAGGGAACTTATCTAGATGGGTGGTGAGCATTTTGAATGCCCCAGTGCTTCACAAATTAATCTGTAAAAATGAAAAAAGAAAATTTTTATGGAACAAAAAGTGTTTTTTCATTTTTATGGATGAATTTGTCAAGTACCTGGGGGTTCAAAATGCTCACCACCTATCTAGATAAGTTCCCTGGGGGGTCTAGTTTCCAAAATGGGGTCACTTGTGAGGGAGCTCCAATGTTTAGGCACACAGGGGCTCTCCAAACGCGACATGGTGTCCGCTAACAATTTGAAAAATTAGATTCAATTGTTAGCGGACACCATGTCGCGTTTGGAGAGCCCCTGTGTGCCTAAACATTGGAGATCCCCACAAGTGACCCCATTTTGGAAACTAGACCACCCAGGGAACTTATCTAGATGGGTAGTGAGCATTTTGAATGCCCCAGTGCTTCACAAATTGATCCGTAAGAAGGAAAAATACATTTGTTTTCACACAAATTTTCTTTTTTCATTATTACGGATCAATTTGTGAAGCACCTGGGCGTTCAAAGTGCTCACTATGCATCTAGATATGTTCCTTGGGGGGTCTAGTTTCCAAAATGGGGTCACTTGTGGGGGAGCTCCAATGTTTAGGCACACAGGGGCTCTCCATACGCAACATGGTGTCCGCTAACTATTGGAATCGTTAGCGGACACCATGTCGTGTATGGAGAGCCCCTGTGTGCCTAAACATTGGAGCTCCCCCACAAGTGACCCCATTTTGGAAACTAGACCCCCCAAGGAATGCATCTAGATGCATAGTGAGCACTTTGAACCCCCAGGTGCTTCACAAATTGATCCGTAAGAAGGAAAAAGTACATTTGTTTTCACACAAATTTTCTTTTTTCATTATTACGGATCAATTTGTGAAGCACCTGGGGGTTCAAAGTGCTCACTATGCATCTAGATATGTTCCTTGGGGGTCTAGTTTCCAAAATGGGGTCACTTGTGGGGGAGCTCCAATGTTTAGGCACACAGGGGCTCTCCATACGCAACATGGTGTCCGCTAACTATTGGAATCGTTAGTGGACACCATGTCGTGTATGGAGAGCCCCTGTGTGCCTAAACATTGGAGCTCCCGCACAAGTGATCCCATTTTGGAAACTAGACCCCCCAAGGAATGCATCTAGATGCATAGTGAACACTTTGAACCCCAAGGTGCTTCACAAATTGATTCGTAATAAGGAAAAAGTACATTTGTTTTCACACAAATTTTCTTTTTTCATTTTTACGGATCAATTTGTGAAGCACCTGGGGTTCAAAGTGTTCACTATGCATCTAAATACAGCGACGCCCATTTTTATTTTTTTTCTAGGACTAATTCCAGAAAAAAAATGGCGTGGGGCTCCGCCATATTTTTGGTCCAGCCAGGTACAACTTGGCAGCTACGGACTGCCAGCAACCCCCAGCTGCCTCATTGTACCTGGCTGGCAACCAAAAATAGAGCAAAGCCCATTTTTATTTTTTTTTCTAGGACTAATTCTAGAAAAAAATGGCGTGGGGCTCCGCCATATTTTTGGTCCAGCCAGGTACAACTTGGCAGCTACAGACTGCCACCAACCCCCAGCTGCCTCGTTGTACCTGGCTAGCCACCAAAAATACAGCAAAGCCCTTTTTTTTTCTTCTAGAACTAATTCTAAAAAAAAAAATGACATGGGGCTCCGCCATATTTTTGGTCCAGCCAGGTACAACTAGGCAGCTGGGGGCTGGAATCCGCAGCATGGAGAGGCCCAAGCGTTCTGGGCCCCCCATGCTGCGAATTGCAGCCCGCAGCCGCCCCAGAAAATGGCGCATTCATTGAAGCGCCATTTTCTGGCGCTGTACCCATGCTCTTCCAGTTGCCCTGGTGCCGGTGGCAAACTGGGTAATAAAGGGGTTAATGCCAGCTTTTTATTGTCAGCTGGCACTAAGCCCGAGATTCATAATATAGGGCCAATGTTAGACCCGCCATTAGGAATCTCTGGTAAATAGTCAGAAAATACACACAGAGAAAAATCTTTTTATTTGAAAAAAAAACACAAACAAAATTCGGACTCCATCTTTATTATAAAGATCCGACGTAGTCCACAACGAAGGTCCCACGACGCTCGATCGCCTCCGACGTAGTCCACAACGAAGGTCCCACGACGCTCGATCGCCTCTGGTCAATCCAGAGACTGCAGCAAGGGATGAAGTGTCCTCTTCCTACAGTCTCTGGGGTCAGAGTTATGGTGCACTGTATGACAATGACCTGTCATACAGTGCACCATGACTATGATCCCAGAGACTACAACAAGAGGACACCTGATTCCTTGTTGCACCCATCCATCCACCTATGCACCCATCATCCACGCACATGTCTATGCACACACACATCTATGCACACACACATCTATGCACGCACATGTCCACACACATGTCCACACACGCACACGTCTACGCACACATCCATCTATGCACACATCCACGCACGCACACGTCTATGCACACACACATCTATGCACGCACACGTCCACACACATGTCCACACACGCACACGTCTATGCACGCACACGTCTACGCACACTCACGTCTACGCACACTCACGTCCACGCACGCTCATGTACGCTCACGTCCACGCATGCACCCCCTATCCATTCACCCACCATCAATTCATTCATTCATACATACATACATACATACATAGATACATACATACATACATACACATACATACATACACATACATACATACAAACATACACATACATACATAGATACATACACATACATACATACATACACACACATACATACATACATACAGATACATACACATACATACATACATAGATACATACACATACATACATACATACATACATAGACACATACACATACATACATAGATACATACACATACATACACACATACATACATAGATACATACACACACATACATACATACATGCATAGATACATACATGCATACATACATACATGCATAGATACATACATGCATACATACATACATACATGCATACATACACATACATACATACATACTTACCTCCCTCGTTCCACCGATGAGCAGGAGGAGGCCGGGAGAGGAGGCGGGCCACAGACCGGCGGGCCGGGCAGAGAAGGAGGAGCTGCAGCAGCGGCGGCGGCGGCAGGGCAGCCACAGCGGCGGGTGCACCGAAGTGAGGGGGGCCAGGCACAGGGCCCGGAGGTGGGGGCAGCCTGGGGGGGAGCACTGGAGCAGGGGACCAGGCAGTGTTGCCGGCGGGCGCACGTGGGTGCAGCCCGCCGGCAGATACATTATAATAGAGGGGGGCGGGCGGTTGGGGGGGGACGGGCGGGGGGGCCCTGGACAGTCCTGGAGCTGGAGGGGGCTGAGGAGGGGTAGGCACTTGCCGATCCGCCCCTCCAGATCTGATTGGAGAGCTCCCAACAGATCTGGAGGGGTGAATCCCTATGATTTCCTCCGATCGGCAGTTTCACTTTTACACTGCCGATCGGAGGGGGTCCTGGGCATGGGGGGTTAATCCACCCCCTGTGGGGTCATCTACAGGTTGTCACAGAGCAGCAGCATCTGTGACACCTGAGCGACCCCACTCACAGGAGCTGCAGCAGCTCAAATCTGCCAGGACGTTGTGCAACGTCCTGGGTCGTTAACAGGCAGAAACACAGGACGTTGCACAATGTCCTAGGTCGTTAAGGGGTTAATTGGTTTCCCTTGGGCGGAGTGCTGCAAGCCGGCTTATGCTTCAATAGTTGTTGTGACTCTCACAACAACATAAGGTTAGTGCAACAGCACACAATACAACACCCCAGTTACACCCGGATAAGACCCTATGTGCGCTTTTCTACTTTTCTTCTAGTTTTGAAGATGAAAATTGACATTGCAGAAACTGCTTCAGGAAACAACGTGAAAAATGAGAATCTTAGTTAATGCACTGGCCATTGCATGTTAAGCCTGATAACCTGCGCCAAGGTGTTCTCATGTATATCGGGTCCCTGTCTCCCTTACCTTATGCCTCTGTCTGTGGTGCAAATGCTTATGAGGACACTAGCCTGAGTGCAATTTAAAACCTACGTGTATGGGTGTGCTATGACGTTGGACTACAATAAGATGGTGGAAAAAACATGGCTAATCTTGACTAGGTTATCACGGGAAGGGTGCTCAGTCAAAAACAGCAAATATAATAATTTAAAGAAGACTGGCACGCCTACAGGTTCAGGTGCTAGCTGGAAAAAAACTATATGTATTAGAAAGTGATCCGCTGCACACTAAACACAATATATGACATAATGAAGTGTTTGACTAACATATAAGAAACTAATACAAATTTTGAAGATGAAAATTGACATTGCAGAAGCTGCTTCAGGAAACAATATGAAAAATGAGAATCTTAGTTAATGCATTGGCCATTGCATGTTAAGCCCGATAACCTGCGCCAAGGTGTTCTAATGTAAAATGGTGGAAAAAACATGGCTAATCTTGACTAGGCTATCGGGGAAAGGGTGCGCAGTCAAAAACAGCAATATGATAATTTAAAGAAGACTGGCACACCTACAGGTTCAGGTGCTAGCTGGAAAGGTTTCAGACAGGTCAGGACCTAGACACAATAATAGGGACAAGGAGGCCCCAAAACTCACCAGATGTGGAGATCCTGAAGTGCTTCCCGACTACCCGGAATGTACCCTGGACAGTGCTTGCTTTATCACCAGTAAAAGATATGGAAACATATGGAAACCAGCATGTGTGTGTCAGTTCTTCCAGCCCCTGACCCTGTCCAACCCAGAGACTATAATGGCATCTCACCTGCAGAGCCACCTCCCTGTGTGAAATCCCAATCATCCTACACTGCCCCGGGGACCCGCTCCACCTACGGGGAGCATTATCATCTGGCTGTCCATCCATCATCCCCGGAGGCCTGCAGCCGGACACTGTAGGTGGCGTCACAAGACTTTATTTTATCTTATTTTCCCCCTTTTTATTTTTACACATTTTTAGCGACCACCAGGGCCACGGGCTTGGGCAAGCCACCCGTGACATCCCCCATTGCAAACGCCCGGGTTCCGAGTACCCCACAGCCTTGTGGTGGGTCACATACATACCTAAAAGGGGAACAGGATGGGAGACATTAGTACAGGATGGGGGACATTACTACATAATGGGGAAGAGGGCAACTCATATGTCTTTATAGGATTTAGAATGCTATAGTGGGGAGGTGGGGTGGCATGCCCAAATTTTGCACCAGGGCTCATTGAACTCTAGTTACACCACCAGATCCACGCCAGTTGTAAGATGGACCTGACTCTTATTAAATTAAGTACATCTTACTCAAGTGGTGCCTTCAGTAAGACTGGAGTAAAAAACACCAGTTTTAATTAATTAAGTCTTATTGTCTTGGATGACTAGTCCGAGGCAGGTCCCTGGTGGTTTCTTCATGTCCCGCTTTCCTAGACTTGACAGGTCTCTCCTTATATATATGCAGGGAGGGAGACACCTTTATGTCTAAAATATCACAGACAGACAACATTTTGTATGTATTGTAAAACCATAAGAAATCATAATTATAAGTGATCTACATTCAATAATTCTGATATGAAACCATAAGCTGCATTCACCTGAAACTGTAAAGTGATAATAACAGTTAAAATAAAGTGTTAGTTTCTTCAGCTTCAAAAAAAATCATGATTTTTTTTTTTACGGAAAGGGCAAAAAAAGCCCTATTTTACGGCCTGTCCTGAAATTTCTGTACAGGGTGGCAAACCAGGACAGGGCACTGATAAGTTATCTGAGACCCTCTTTGGTCTAGTCTTTTGAGACAAATTGTTCCCAATCATCTTATGAAAGTATGTTTTCTCTGTATAGTTGCAGTAAAACATACCTGAAATAAAGCAGCCTGTAACTGATTCATGCTGCCCTTTGTTTGGGCAGGATGAATCTGCTTATAGGTTTCCTTTAAAGGGAACCTGTCACCAGGTTTTTGCCATCCCATCTGAGAGAAGCATAGTGTAGAAATATAGGCCCTGATTCCAGTGATGTGTCACTTACTGAGCTGATTGCTGTCATTTTGATAAATTGAGTGTTTTCTTTGCTGCAAATTTAGCAGTTTGTGAATATGGCAGACTACCTGGCAGCAGGCGAAGTAGTCTTCTAATGTTCATGTGGCGCCCTGCTCACGCAGGTAGCCATAGACTTCTCTAATGCACAGTTGGGTTTCCACAGCAGGTACCTACTACATGCAACATCTTCCACCCCATCACAGTAGGTGGAGCTCAACTTGCTGACCTTAGACAAGATCCCCTATAAATACTGCTGCTAGGGGAGGAGTTAGTCAGAGTGTGCAGACGCTAGGAGAGCTGCAAAGACGTCCTGGTGGTCGGTGCCGCGGTTAGGCCCGAACCAGTAACCCAGAGTGGCCCTAAATGGGGACAGAAGGCAAGGAGCAGACAAGCCTCAAGGGAGTGAGGAACTAGTAGAAGTTCGCCCTAAGAAGTACCGGACATCGGGGATCCACACCTGTGGTATCCTTCAGGACTACAGAAAACCCCGTCACACCGTGGAGGTTGCAGCCACCTGGTCCCCCTGTGGGTCGAAGAGAGGGAGCCAGACATAGCAGTGTTCCACCACAGTGATCAGAGAGGGTGACCCGTGGACCGCACAGGAGGAGAGGACAGATATCAGACTCAGGAAGAGAAAGGAGGCCAGTCTGGCTGCATGCAGGCTGGGCTTCAATTACCAAAGAGGAACAGAGGAGGCCTTATACCCACTTGCTGTGGGGACCCACTGTGCAACCTGGTCACCTGTCAGTGCCCTGGACATCTTTACCTGCCGTAACATCAGTAAAAGGTAAAAGAGACTTTTGCAGTGTGCGTGTGTCCATTCCTCTCTGTTCCCGGTGCCCTCATAGACAGCTCCAACACTCCCCATCCCATCTACAGCTCCATTACAAGCTGCCCCTTCACACTACGCTGCCCCGGAGGTCCAGCCCTACCTGTGGAGGACTTTGCCAACTAGCCGCATTACCATCTACCTCTGGCGGACTGTGGCGGCGCTGATGACTCCTCACCAGAAACTACAGGTGGCGTCACGACAATTGTAAATATAATCCCCTGTAAATATACCCCTTTTTCAAAGAAGTCCCCTAGAACATGGGATCAGGCGCGGCCACCACTCCCCGTGACACAGGAGCGTTAACCCCTTGGAGCCTGATACCCGAGTACCCCAAAGCCTGGGGCTCGACAATAAGCCCCAGCTGATTAAACGGTGATTTTATCAAAACTACACTGAGCAGCCCTGTAAGTGACACATTGCTTAAATCAGGAACTCGGGTCCTATATTATGCTACTCTCATAATAGGTGCATATTGCAAAAATCTGGTGACAGGTTCCCTTTAAATTGCCACAGGACAACATTTTGTAACACAGTGTTCAGATGGCCGTTATAATAATCGAGCCTGTAAAATTAAGATAAGATAAGATAAGATAAACTTTATTGATCCCAGAGGAAATTACAGTATTACAGCAGCAGAACAAAGATCAAGAACATTACACACTTTACAAAATAAGTCTATATGGACAGCAGATGCGGGTAGACTGGTACATGTACCTCACCTATTCCCCCCATACCCTTAGAACTTCACTTTGTCTTGGGATGCTTTACACTTATACATTTGTTAAACATCCCCACAGCTGTTGGAACAAACGATTTTCTGTATCTTTCCTTTTTACACATTAGTTGGATTAGACGCTTGCTGAATGTGCTCTTCTGCTTCACAAACAATTCAGAGAGTGGGTGTGTATTGTTGCTCATTATAGCCTTGCATTTCTTATTAATTCTATCCTCTAATACCTCCTCGAAAGTCCTAAGTTGTAGACCCACCACCGCACTAGCCTTCTTGATAAGTTTATTCAGCTTATTAGCGTCAGCTGTGCGCACACTACTACCCCAGCATATTATTGCAGCAAAGATTGCACTCTCCACAATAGATTGGTAGAACATTTCAAGCATTTTGCTACACACATTAAACGACCTTAACTTCCTTAGGAAGTAAAGTCTACTCATCCCTTTCTTGCAAACCTTCTCCATATGGCACCTCCAATCAAGCTTGCTGTCCAGGTGAACCCCCAAATATTTGAAATTCTCCACCATCTCCACATCCTGACCATCATTAGTGATAGGTAAGCAATCCTTCATGCACCTTTCATAACTCAACACCAACTCCCTGGTTTTCTATACGTTGAGTTCTAAATGGTTACCCTGGCACCAGTCAACAAAGTCCAAAACCACCCTTCTGTATTCCTCCTCCCCCTGGCCTCTCTCAATACCTCCGACTATCACTGAGTCATCAGAGTACTTCTGAAGGTGACAAAGGTCTGATTTATACTGAACATCTGCTGTGTATAACGTAAAAAGGAATGGCGACAGCACCGTTCCCTGAGGGGCTCCAACACTGCTCCGAACACTATCCGATACGGCCGCCCCCAACCTTACAAACTGTGGCCTGTCCGACAGGTAATCAATGATCCAATTCACTAATCCCTCATCAACCGCCATTTCAACCAGCTTTTTACGTAATAATAATGGCTGTAAGATATTGAATGCACTGGAGAAATCGAAGAACATGGCATGCACAGTGGTTCCATCATTGTCCAAAAAGGAATGTACTGTTTGTAGCAGATACGCTACAGCATCGTCCACCCCCAGACTCTGCCGATACGCAAACTGAAGGGGGTCCGTAAAAGCAGACACCCTCGGACACAAGTAGGCAAGTACAATTCTCTCCAAGGACTTCATCGCATGCGATGTTAAGGCCACCGGTCTATAGTCATTATGGGAGCTCGGGAAGGTAGTCTTGGGAACCGGCACCAGGCAAGAAGTCTTCCATAGAACTGGTACTCTCTGTGATTGTAAGCTCCAGTTAAACAGGTGCTGGAAGACAGTGCACAACTGATTTGCACACACTCTGAGGACACGTGGGCAGATACCATAAGGCCCTGCTGCTTTACCAATGACCAGCTTACTAAACTGTTTTCTCACATCATTTTTGGAGATCAAGAAAGTCTCTAACTTCCTCCCCCCAGTTGATATTGCTTGTCGCTCCCCGGCCCTCTCCCCTGTTGACATCGCACATTTATTGTTGAATCTGTTGAAAAACTCATTCATTTCATTAGCCATGATCAGCCCCCCACCCCCCTGATCTGACCTTGCCTTAAACCCAGTCAATAGCTTCATTCCCGCCCACACTTCTCTGGAGTTGTTTGTGTGACAATTTATTTTCCAATTTAATTCTGAATGCTTCACGGGCAATCTTAATTTTCCCCTTTAAGTCTCGCTGTACAATTTTCATTTCCTCCTTGTCCTTCCTTTTAAAAGCTTTTTTTTTCCTGTTTAGTAGATGTTTCAATTCTTTTGTAATCCAAGGCTTATTGTTTGCATAACACCGAATCTCATGAATAGGTACAATATTGTCAGTACAAAAGTTGATGTAATCAGTAACTCTCCCGGTAACCTCATTAACATCATCATTAGGTTCCCTGGCACATAACACCTCCCAGTCTGTGCAATCAAAGCAGTCTTGTAACCACTTCTTTGCTGCCGGAGACCACTTCCTTATCTGTTTAATTGTCGCTGGTTGTTTGCAGACAACTGGTTGATAGGCTGGAGACAATAGTATGAGGTTGTGGTCAGATTTCCTCAGGGGGGCAATGCAGATGATGAGTAAGCATCCTTAACACTGGCATAGAGGAGATCCAATATATAGTTGTCCCGTGAAGAACATTTAACATATTGATAGAACTTTGGTAATGAGATCTTGGCTCGATTAAAATCCCCAGAAATTACAGTTAGAGAGTTAGGGTGTTTCGTCTGAAGCCGGGCAATCACCCCAGACAGTACTTCCCCAGCTGCCTCAGGATTTGCAGATGGTGGTATATACGACACCACTGCAATAAAAAGAGAGAATTCTCTAGGCAGATAGTAAGGCCTGAGGCCCACTGCTAATAGTTCAATGTTTGGGCAACAATGTCTCTCCTTTACTGTTAACATGCCCCTGATTACACCATCTGTTGTTAATGTACAGTATCACTCCTCCGCCCTTCTTCTTACCGCACTTCACTCTGTCCCTGTCAGCCCGAACCATTTGAAACCCTGGTACCGATACACTTGAATCTGGGACGTCCTCATGCAACCAGGTTTCTGTAAAGCACATGAGACTGCATTCCCTGAACTCCTTCTGGGTCTTACTCAGAGCCAGCAGTTCATCTGACTTGTTACCAAGCGATCGTACATTACCCATGATGATGGATGGAACCGCAGGTTTAAACCTTCTCCTCCAGGACTTGATCTTCTTGCCTGCTCTGCAACCTCTGAAAGGTCTCCTCATTTCCCGTGGAACATGTGGTATTGCAAGTGCTGGAGAAGACTTTGTCCTGCGCAGTTCCAGAAGACGGCTCCTTGAATACACTACTCGTTTAGCGACAGACCTAGGGACAACCATCCGATCAGTGATTCCATCCATCCCACGAGGCCTCTCCGTGGCATATTGTATACGGTGCTCTCCGCCGAGCACATATGGCTGTATCACTGACACCGGCTGTGGGCAACAGCATACATCCATCGGTAGTATTAGCTGAGATGGACCATATTGCGTACCCCAAAGTGGCCATGCCAGCAGGGGACTTGTGAGTGGTAGTGGAGGATCCAGGTGAAAAACATATGCTGTGTGCCCAGCGGCAGTAGAAAGTGTGGGGTGTGCTGCATTTTCCATCCCACAGCAGACCAGCGTGCAGGAACGTCGCAATCCACGAGATGAAAACATTGCATAGATCCAAGGTTGAAATTACAGGTCCAAAAAGACATCAGGAAAGGTACAAAGACTGTAGCAAAACTGTAACAAACAAAAAAATAGCTGCTGCAATGGGCTGCCACTAGCAAGGCGCCCTATTGTCTCCACAGTCTGGCAGAGAGCAGACAGGCACGTCTGCACACCTCTGAGTCCAGCTGAGATAGACTACAAGAGAGTGCTACTGTAATTTGTGCACATGGATAAGAAAAAGGGCCATTGGAACGAGACCCAAAATATTTGCTCATTGAAATTTTTTGTTCAAACCTTTCTTTTTTGTTTTTAACTTGCAAAAAACTATGTCAATTGAACCTTAAGCAATATTTTCTATGAAAGTACACACTATGAAAAACCTCAATAGGTGGCATTACAGACATGCCCTCTCTTTTAGGCTACATTTACACATTTGTTTGTTACTATTCGAGAAAAACAGAAAATTTTTTATTCCTCAGGTGTCATCTGTGTTGCTTCCATTTTTTTCACTGATCTAACATTTTTAGTTATATCTTTCTATCTATCTGACAATCTTATCTATCTATCTATCTATCTATCTATCTATCTATCTATCTATCTATCTATCTATCTATCTATCTATCTATCTATCTATCTATCCATCTATCTGTCTATCGATCTATCCATAGTCACACATTTCTAGATGACAAACAATAGTTGTGGTTGAGTTTCAGGTTCCTTTCCAGATGTGTGTGGGCTAACGGCAGAAACAATGAGCTGAAGTAGTCATCTCAGCCCTTCATGAGTGCACATACTGTAGATCTTGTCCTCTGTAAACTATGTTGTGTTTCTATCCCATTTTGATTGCTGGAATTTTTGGTAAGTAGATTACTAACCTGTCTGAGTTTATGTGTTTCCAACACATTGTGTGGGATAGTGGGTTACACAAATTGACTGGATAAATCTTTATATTAAGAATTACTCCTGTGAATTTTACGCTAAAGCTATGTTCCATAATAACAGTATCACCATGTTACAAGTAATCTTTCACATTCACTTTGTTAGTTGGTGCTTTTATTTAATTCTTTCTAGCTCAATGTATCTGTTACCTCATCATATTCCACAAGGAAAACTTGTCAATGTTTTTTTACTGTATCTGTTTTTTTAGAGTTATATAGTGGTATGTTTTGCAGTTTATATAACAAGTATAGTGCTAAAGAATGATAACCCTCACTTTTTTATTTTACATATATTATTTTTCATGTTTCATGAGTTTTGATTAACGCACCACTCCAGCAATTTTATTTTTCATTTTGCTTTAATTCTAAGTCCCCTGCCCCTTGTGTTATATTCCCCTTCCAGCATCTTCACCTTCTAGCACCACCACTCCGGCCAGTCTTTGGCAGTTTCTTATCTGCTGGCTCACCCCTGTATTGCCTGGAACGCATCAGAGGTCAATCATCAATACATCTCTATGAGAACTTCGTTCTGGCTTTGTTCTGGCTCTCATATACTTGCGTTAAGAGCCTGTGACCTAACTTCTGCCTTCCGGGGAGTCAGGATTTGCAGTCACAAGATGACGGAATAGGTCTGGAGCGTCGTCAGTAAAACATGAAAATACATTGGATTAAAAGTACACTCCAACATTGAAAAAACAGCCACTGAAGTGAAGCTTTTAATGAAAATTGTTAGTTTTAAAGGGAACCTATCAGGTCCTCCATGCCCCAGAACCACCAGCAGGTCTGTGCACATATCAACATTCACTGCCTAACAGTACCTTAATTTATTTGCATTCATAAACAGATCTTTAGAAAAAGTATTTTTAAAGTTTATGCTATGTTAAGTAGGGCTTTGACTTGTCCAGGGGTCGTTAGTTCCCCAACTAGTCAGCCCACTTAACATGTTATAAGTAATCTGTGAGCGTGACAACATGACTTACAAATCCCGGCATCATCATCAGTGCTATACAAAGGGGTACTTCACACACAGCGATATCGTTAATGATATTGTTGCACCGTCACAGGTTTTGTGACGTTGCAGCGACCTCGCCAGCGAAGTCGCTGTGTGTGACACACAGCAGCAATCAGCCCCCCGCTGGGAGATCGCTGATCGTGACAACCGTTCTGGACCATTTTTCGATCGACGATCTCCCACTGGGCAGGCTGCATCGCTGTGTGTGACAGGGGCAGTGACCAGCTAACCCGATGTGTTCCCTGGTAACCAGGGTACACATTGGGTACTAAGCGGGAGAATGCTGGTAACCAGGGTAAACATCGGGGTTACTAAGCGCAGCACTCCGCTTAGTAACCTGATGTGTACCCTGGTTACCAGCGCGCTGTGCTTACTAACCAGGGTAAACATCAGGTTACTAAGCACAGAACAATGGTAACCAGGGTACACATCATGTTACTAAGCAGAGCGCTGCAGTTAGTAACCCGATGTTTCTCCTGGTTACCAGCGTTCTGCCGCTTACCCCAGCGTACATTCTTTTCCACATTGTCGAGGTCATTACACGAGTGGCTGATCACTGGTATCAGGTAACGATGTCCCAGCGACCCCAAACGTTGGTTGGGTCGCTGGGGCGTCGTTATGTGTAACGGGGCCCTAAGTCTCACCGACAACCCTGGCATCACTGGCATCAATTGATGGAGCCATATGAAAAAACAACCACCTATTTGTTTAATTTTGTGAGTATTGCAACTGTAGCAAATAACTTTTCTTGGTGAGTGATCATTTACTTTAAAATTACCTAAAAGCAAAATAAATTAAAAAAATACAAACAATAAAATTTATAGAAATTAGAATAGAGCTGTAAAGTAGGCACGCTGTATTTGGTTCCCTTTCTGTTTTGACAGTGGAGAGGTAGCTGGTCATTGGTTTGAGATTCTTATCCAGCGTGCCGTACATTCCGGAAGAGGGGTGGTAAGCTACTGACGTGCTTTAGGCCCCCTTCACACTAGCTTTTTTGTCCAGATCCGGCAGATCCGGACAAAAAAATGCATCTGCGAGGGTCCCGCCTAACGGCCGCACTTGCAGCGAGCCCCATGCATTGTGTATGGGGCTTGCGGTAGGTGGTGCAGGTGCGGAAAGTGCGGTTGCGGCAGATGCAGCAGGTGCGGCCGTGAAAAAAAAACGCAGTCAGCAGCGTTTTTTCATGGCCGCAACTGACGGAACCGCACTTGCTGCACCTGCCGTTTACTTACCACAAGCCCCATACACAATGCATGGGGCTAGCCGCAAGTGCGGCCGTTAGGCGGAAAATGCGCCAGATGCGTTTTTTTTATCCGGATCTGCCGCATTTTCATAAAAATGCCAGTGTGAAAGCACCCTTAGGTATTTTTTTTCTAAGTTGACTTTCATAGAGCCTGGAATAGATCAGCTTTCCTTACCCTGGTCCTTTTATTCTGAGTGCTGCATTAGTCCGGTTTTTAAAGTGTATATAAGCTATATTTACCTTTCAGTGAATCTTAAAAGCACTCTTGTAACCTATTCATAAGGCCAGTTGCTATGCATACCTAACAAAATTACCTTATAACTGTCCAATGCTGTATGCTACTAAGCACCATCCAGTCCTATGTGCATTTCTAGGCTGTGTTTGGGCTCTTCTCTCCAGCCTTCATTGACATGACTGGATGTCTCATCCAGTCTGTTAAACCTGCATAATAGGGACTAAGAGCTGCACAGAATCAAAAGGTTGTGTGGTACAATAATATATCTGACATGTACGGAATGTTAAGAGATCAGCTGCTTCCCCCGGGCCCTGAGAAGGTATATTTAAAAAATGGGAGACTCAGCTACGAGACACAGAAATAGAAGAGACAATTATTGAATACAGTGCGGAAGAACATAGTAAGTGAGAGATGGAGAGACATACTTTCAAGTGATCCATAAAGCGATACTAGGGTTTAACATCCCCGCAACGGCCAGAATCAGGATAGGATCCAGGCTTGCCCGAAATGTGACCGAGAAAAAACGGACATGGTCTGTGGGAATGTGAGAAGGTGAGACAGGTCTGGGAGAGGATATGAACCCTGACAGAGAAGATATCTAAGTGCATGCTGGGATTGGACCACAAGGTGTGGATTTTTCATTCAATATGTGACGTAGACATCAGTGGGGACAGGGTGAAGCTACTGCACATTATGGCCCTGGTAACTAAATGTGGAATATTACATCACTGGCAGGACAGGAGGATCCCACCCACAAGCAAAATTTATCAATGAAAAAGGAGCTCTACTACTAGAAAAAGTTGAGACGGAGGGAGATAAGGATAAAATGACACCAAAACGTTTCACGGGGGAAGAAATCCAATGATTGCTAACACCTTTTGTTAACATGGACTGGTATATTTTGGAAGACCCACAAAGGACGCTGAGGAGGCTTAAAATTGTCAAGAGTGGGACATCCAGAAAATAATGAGGCAGATAATTAGAATCAATGGAACTTTTCACACACATCACTTGCCCAATCTACATATCTAGGTTAAACGTAGGTAGTTTGGTGTTGGGGGGAGGGGGTAAGGGAGGAGCAATATCGACAGACAACCAATGTCTTTATTTGAGATCTTTTGTTCAATAGGGAACTGTTTATGTCTACACTTCTATAGCTGATTTGTTTGTTTGTATTTGAAACCTTTAATAAAAAGATTGTAAAAAAAAAAAAAGGTTGTGTGGATGTAGTCAGGTATGTCAATAAAGAGAGATGGCGATTCTAGGGACAGAGGAGGTGACAATTAATCCCACAATGCTTATAAAACCCAACATGCCAATTAGCATAATGCTCAGGACCAGGGGTGGAGTGGCCCAGGTGACAAGAGGCATTTGCCCCCCCAGCCGGTGGTTTAGTCCTAGTTCAGGGCCGCCCCCACAGTGAGAGCGGCCGCACACTCATGTGTTAGCGTGGAGGCTGGAGTGGCAGCAGCAGCCAGCTGGAAAGCTGGCAGGTGAGTGAAGCAGTGTCAGCACCCCCTCCCCCCACTCCTCACTTGGCCGCTGCCTGGAAAAATTGGCAATATCTGCCAGCCAGCCCCTGCTCAGGACAAATATAAAAGACATTTTATTAGATGTGAGAAGCAGTTGGCCTCTTAAGAATTGGTTACAGGAGTACCATTAAAGATGACCAAAAGATGTTTTATTCAGTTTATACCTGGTAACATGTTCCCCATTAAATAGCTTGACCAAGACAGAGTGGTGCCAGCTCCAATAAAACTTGCTCCACCAGCCCTTTATTTATGCGTCTGCATAGTATTAATCGATTTCTCCAAAAACATAATTAACTATGGATGTATAATTGTGTGCTCATTTTAAGATTGTCTATTCTTTTCTAGGGTGCTGGTGTTTACCACTCCCATCCTCTTTAACTTTGTTGTGGGGTCTCCAGAATGACGGCCAGAATCAGACTGGTTATCTGTGTCTAGTGCCAGGAGTATATACAATTGCAGGAACTATATGGTTTTTGAATATTTATCAAAGTCAATCTGGAATTCTTCAAACATTGAGACTTAATGCTGCTACACTGAGGATGTCCAGCAATCAGCAACATCTTCTTCAGTACGGAGTTACTAGACCGCATATCTTCTTACCCTTAAACCATAGTTCACTTCCTTATTCTAAACACTTTGGAACTTTTGTCTTTAGTGAATGTTCTACAGTTATCTACTGGCCTTCTCTACCAAATACTCTTCTTAGCTCTTGGGAATTCTCTAGTCCATCAAGTGTTGATAAAGCTTTTATCTCTTCATCAGATGGACATCTGGGTCCTCTTAATCCATCAAAGTTTATTACTGAGAATGTTCATCTTCTCCTACCCTCAATACATCTACAGGATCTTGGTGTGCAAATCAATCATATTTTGTCTCCAGAAACCCTCCATTTCTCTGCCTTACCATCTCTATCTAGAGGCACATTTTTAGATGCTGTGAAGTGCTTTGTTGTGAAGACTGAACATGATGACGTGTTGAGAAATCAAAAAAACATCTCAGGTAATTCATTTTGTATTCCAACAAGTAGTCAAGCTTGACTCCTTCTGAGGCTCCTTTATTCTGAGTGGTTTCTGTATGTCAAGGTCGCATCAGTTAGGTAATAAGAGCATAACCCAACCATATGCCATAACTTACTGTGGGAAACGTTTTGAACTCACAACCCACTTGAATTTACCTAGTTCTTCCTTTAGTCTCGTTTGATGGTGCAGGTACTTTTCAGCATTTGAGATGATATTTTCTGGTTGTGAATGTCATGAGAGGATGTAGTCAAGGAAGGGAGTACCAGATGTAGACTATGCCTGCCACAGGTGGGAAATTGACAACCTGGAGTGAAATATTAGAGCCCATCAATTGTCTGTTTGCATTATGCAGAATCTACATTAGAAGACCTATACCCACAAATAAGCTAACATTATGAGTATTAATATTACATTCTTTGTTAATAAATAGGTGTAGTTCCTGCAATTGCACAGGATAGTAACTAACTGTTCTTAACCATAACAAAATAGAATGGGTTAACAAAGTCTTGCTTCTCTCTGCTGGGATACACAGGCTGCAAGTGTAATACAGGGGCTATGTGTGGGCACAGGCTGTAACACAGGGGTTGTGTATGGGAACAGGCTGTAATACAGGAGTTACATGGGGCACAGGCTCTAATACAGGGACTATGTAGGGCACAGGCTCTAATACAGGGCCTATGTGAGGCACAGGCTGTAATTGTAATACAGGGACTATGTGTGGGCACAGGCTGCAATACAGGGGGCTATGTGTGAGCTCCTGATCTAATACAGAGGGCTATGTGTGAGCTCCTGGCTTAATACAGAGGCTATGTGAGGTTTCTTGCTGTAATACTGGGGACTGTGTGCAGCCTCCTGCTAAATACTGGGTGCTGTGTGTGGCCTCCTGCTATATCCTAGGGGCTGTGTGCGATATCCTGCTGCATACTAATAGCAGTGTGTGGCTTCTTGCTGTATACTGGGGGCTGTGTGTGGGCTCCTGCTGTATACTGGGGACTGTACAGGCTCCTGCTGTATATTGGGGGCTATGTGCAGGCTTGTGCTGTAGCTGGGGGCTGTGTGTGGGCTTCTGCTGATACGGGGGTTTTGTGCGGGCTCATGCTGTATACTGGGGGCTGTGTGTGGATTTCTGCTGTATACTGTATTGATCTTTTTTTGCCTCCATGATCTTTCAAAAATTGATCACTGACATGTCACATAATATTTGTGGTTGGGAGGGGGCCTTTGCCTTCTAAACAGTCCATGACCTGGCTATGCTTAATCTGCCCCTGGTCCTCACTGGGATCAGTTTTGTACTTCCACAAATCTCCAGGGGATTTGAAGTGTTACAGATTGTTAGAAGAATAACAAAGAGGTGTCTAAATCACTTTGGGGTTTGTGTAGTTGCTGCTTCACTAACAGTCATGCCCCAGTGTGTGGCATTTTCCAGAAGTCCTTGTCTTCGGTAAGCTTCCCTGCATGTTTCACAAACATGTTTCACAAGCTGTGTTATAGTAAGAATGTTCTTTGTTGCCTAAAGCAATCAATTAGAAGCTGAGCTGTGTCTGGTTGCTATAGGCCACATGATAAAAATCCAGGCTAACTGACAAAACAGCCAATGCAGTATCTATTGGCTCACACATATAAACAGTATAAGCCTTTTTTTGGCGAATGACTGCAAAGCGTGGGGTTAAAATTTCATCTCAAAACAGTCTATGATGTTCCCTGAGTCAAATGAGGTGTCTGTGCAAAATTTTGCGATTGTAGATGCGATGGTGCAAATTCTTTTAGTGGACAGTATACACATTGTTGTGTCCCACGAATGTGAACAACCTGTAGTATATTCTTCTTGTATCATGCTTGCATCGCTTGTTGCTAGGCAGATTTCATGCTGTATGAAGTTTGACCCTATTTCCCTCCTGTATTTGGGTTTGTATTAGTTCGTCCCTCCCTTCTTCCCCAGTGTTCAGTCTGTGGAAGCCATTATCCTGTTGACATGTATACTTACCTGTACGGATTACCCTTTTTACCTGCTACATTGTACTTAATAACAAGATTTTTGAAGAAAACAGCATTGTTTCTCCTGGTCTTCACTGCAAGTCAATATCTGCTGAGTTAAGCTGTATGTGGATGCCTGGTATGTGAGTACTACAGCTATACAATTATCTAAGAAGCTGATAATTAGAACACTTAGAATTCATAGCCCCAAGGAAGAGACAGAACACACATACATACACACAGCTTTATATATTAGAATACATTAAAAGTCACACATATATGCAAGCTAATAACAAGTGAAAATTATACAAAAAAGGGGGCACAGCAGAGGAAAGTAATCACTTCAAATAAAAATTATGCTAAAGTTAAATAAAGACCCAATCAAATCTCAAAAAATAGGGTAGATCCAAAAATACACTGCCAATAAGATAAAGAATGTGCAAGAAATGCATGTACCCTCAGCATAAAGTGTAGATTGTGCACATTATTTATTCTTTTGCCAGTGTATCTTATATGCATTTTTGGATCTACCCTATATATTTTTGAGATCTGTTTGGGTCTTTATGTAACTTTAGCATCATTTTTATTTGTGATCACTTTCCCCTGCTTTGCCCCCCTTCTTTGGTATATTTTTCACATGTTATTACCTTGCATGTGTGTGTGTGATGTTTCATTTATTAATAACTAGTAAAAAGGCCCGATGCAATTGCATCGGGAGCGCGGTGAAATGAATTGTGTGTATAGAGGCGGGTCAGTGGGTAGCAGAGTATAGAGGGGGCTCTGTGGGTAGCAGAGTATACAGGCGGGTGTGTGGGTAGCAGAGTATACAGGCGGCTCTGAGGGTAGCAGATTATACAGGCGGCTCTGTGGGTAGCAAAGTATACAGGCGGCTCTGTGGGTAGCAGAGTATACAGGCGGGTCTGTGGGTAGCAGAGTATACAGGCGGCTTTGTGGGTAGCAGAGTATACAGGCGGGTCTGTGGGTAGCAGAGTATACAGGCAGCTCTGTGGGTAGCAGAGTATACAGGCGGGTCTGTGGGTAGCAGAGTATACAGGCGTCTCTGTGGGTAGCAGAGTATATAGGCGGCTTTGTGGGTAGCAGATTATACAGGTGGCTTTGTGGGTAGCAGAGTATACAGAAGGCTCTGTGGGTAGCAGATTATACAGGGGGCTCTGTGGGTAGCAGAGTATAAAGGAGGCTCTGTGGGTAGCAGAGTATACAGGCAGGTGTGTGGGTATCAGAGTATAGAGGCGGCTCTGTGGGTAGCAGAGTATATAGGCGGCTCTGTGTGTAGCAGAGTATAGAGGCGGCTGTGTGGGTAGCAGAGTATAGAGGCGGCTGTGTGGGTAGCAGAGTATACAGGCAGCTCTGTGGGTAACAGAGTATAGAGGCGGCTCTGTGGGTAGCAGAGTATAGAGGCGGCTCTGTGGGTAGCAGAGTATACAGGCGGCTCTGTGGGTAGCAGAGTATAGAGGCGGCTCTGTGGGTAGCAGAGTATAGAGGCGGCTCTGTGGGTAGCAGAGTATAGAGGCGGCTCTGTGGGTAGCAGAGTATACAGGCGGCTCTGTGGGTAGCAGAGTATAGAGGCGGCTCTGTGGATAGCAGAGTGTGATGTGGCGGGAGGCTGGAGGGGTGAGGAGAGCAGAGGCTGGAGGGGTGAGGAGAGCATTGGTAGGGCGTCACTGCCACTCTGCGCTCTTTTTGGCCCCCCTGTGCTCCCTTTGATCACCCTATGTTCTCTTTGGCCCTCTGCTCCACCTTTTGTCTCTGCCCCCCCTTCCCTCCCTTTTGTCCCCCATGTCTTTGCCCTCTCTTCCATCTGTCTTCTTCCCCGTGTCTGTGCCCCCCCCTTCCCTCTCTCTGCTACCTCCTTTCGTCTCTCTGCCCCCTTCCCTTTCTCTGCTTCTCCTTTCATGTCTCTGCCCCCCATTCCTTACTCTGCTCTGGCCTTTTGTCTCTGTATCTCCCTTTCATTGCTCTGCTCATCTTTTGTTTCTGTGCCCCCCCTTCCCACTCTCTGCTTCACCCTTTCTTCTTTCTGGTCTCCCCTTACCTCTCTCTGCCCCCCCTTCAGTGTCTCTGGCCCCCTTCAGTCATTCTGGTCACCCCATGTGTCTTGCCCCCCCCTTCAGTCTCTCTGCCCCCCTTAAGTCTTTCTGGTCCCCCCTTGTTTATCTGCCCCCCTTCAGTGTTTCTGGTCTCCTCTGGTGTCTCTGCCCCCTTCAATCTTTCTGGTCCCCCCTTATGTCTCTCTGCCCCTTTTCATCTCTGCTCCCCCTTCCCTTCGTCTCTGTGCAACCCTTGAGTGTTTATGGTCCCCATTCTCTCTCTCTGCTCCCACTTCCCTCTCTTTGCCCCCTTTCAGTCTCTGTGGTCCCCCTTCAGTGTTTCTGGTCCCCCTTCATTGTTTCTGTTCCCCCCTTATTTCTCTGTCCCCCCTTTCAGTGTTGATGGTCCCCCTTATGTTTCTGTGGTCCCCTTCAGTATTTCAGGTGCCCCTTATGTCTCTCTGCTCGTCTTTAGTATTTCTGCTCCCTTCCTATGTCTTTCAGCCCCCTTTCCTCTCTGCTTCCCCCCTTTTGTGTGTATGGTCCCCCTTCATATCTCAGTGGCCCCCTTCAGTGTTTATTGTCCCCCTTATGTCTGTTAGCTCACCTTCAGTATTTGTGGGCCCCCTTCCCTGTTTGCTGCGGGCCTTTCATCTCTATGTTCCCCCCCTTCATTTCTCTGCCCCCCCTTCAGTCTTTCTGGTAATTGGCCTTGTTTCTTTGCCTCCCCCTTCAGTGTTTCTGGTACTCCTTATGTCTCTCTGCTGCCCTTGAGTATTTCAGGTCCCCCCTTATGCGTCTCTGGTCCCCTTCAATATTTCTGTCCCCCCCCCCTTAATCGATCTGCCCTCCCTTCCATCTCTATGCCCCCCCCCCCCTTCCTCTCTGGCCCCTTTCAGTCTTTATGGTCCCCCTTATGTCTCTCTGCCCCCCCCTTTATCTCTCTGCCACCCTTCAGTCTTTCTGGTTGCCCCTTATGTCTGTCTGCCCCCCCTTTCGTGTGTATGTTACCCCCTTCATTGGTCTGCCCCCCTTCAGGTTTTCTGGTCCCCCCTTATGCCTCTCTGCTCCCCTTCAGTCATTCAGGTAACATCTTATGTGTCTCTGCCCCCTTCAGTCTTTCTGGTCCCCCCTTACTTCTCTCTGCCCCCCTTCAGTCATTCTGGTCCCCCTTTATGCCTCTCTGGCCACCTTCAGTCATTGTGTTTCCCCCTTATGCTTCTCTGCCCCCCTTCAGTCATTCTGGTCCCCCCTTATGTCTCTGTGCCTTCCCTTCAGTCTTTCTGGACCCCTTTATGTGTCTCTGCCTCACATCCCTCTCTGCTCCCCCTCTTTCATCTTTCTGCACTCCCCTTCCCTCTGTCTGTCCTCTCTTCAGGTTTTCTGGTCTTCCCTTATGTGTCTATGCTCCCCCTCCCTCTGCACCAGTCTTCTCTCTCTCCAGTTTTTCTGGTCCCCTGTTATGTCTCTGTTTCCTCTTTAGTGTTTGAGCTCCCCCCGTTCAGCCTCTCTGTCTCCCCTTCCCTCCTTCCCAGCTGTGACAGCTCCTTGAAGAGTAGACTGCAGGAGGCGGAGCTATGGTGATGTACAGTCATGTGACTGATCACATGACTGTGACATCACCAAAGGTCCTATCCGAATAGGTAAGTAAGTTGTCGGGGGTCTGCGGGCGCCGAAGGGGGGGGTGTACTTCAGGGGTGTGCGGGCGCCGGAGGGAGAGGTGCGGGGGTCTATTGCGAGGGGGATGCGGGCACCAGAAGGGGGGGTGCGAGGGTGTACTGAGGGGGTGTGTGGACGCCAGAGTGTAGTATGGGGGAGTGCAGGCACCGGAGGAGGGGGTCTACTGCAGGGGGTGTGTGGGCGGTCTGCGGGGTCAGCGGCAGGCGGCGTGTGCAGCGTGGGCTTGTGTTGTGTGTGCCACCACCATCCTGCGCCATGTTAGCATACCTATCACTTGGGTGGGCTAATATGGCGCGGCTTCCGGGGCGGCACATGGCGCAAAGGATGTTGGGATTCGGCTACAGTGCCCGAATCCCAAACTCCCGATTATATAAGTAGAGAAGATAAAGATTGTAATTTTAATACTGATAATTTTGGCTTATTTTTGTGTATAGGTTTTCAGTTGATATTCAATAGCCATTTAGTTATAGTGTTTGGATTTTGTGATACTGAACTTAATTAATTAATTTAAATACCCAATTGGTATAGGCATAATTGGTTTATACAGAATCTACATTGTAGGTTGTCTCCATGTGTTTCCACAATAATGTGTCTGGGTAGTTGAGACATCCTGGGCCCATATACAGTTCGGGAACTTATACACATGCAGATCCAAGTGTTAAAGGGAACCTGTAACCTCATGCTACCCCCCTGACCTATCACTAGCTGTCCCTACACCTTCCTAGCTGCACCCTAACCATCCCTCTCTGCTGTAAATCCGCCCTATAAAGATTAGAAAAAATACTTATAACTTACTGCTGGTCACTCTTTCAGGAGACTGGAAAGGTGGCTCCAGGCTCCATTCTCCCCTCCTCGCTGCATCACCGCACACCCCGCTGGGCATCATTATTGTTTCTTGTCAGGGGCTGACTGGCAAACCCTGGGTGGCAAAATTTTTCCGGCAGCCCTAGGGCGAGGACCGGGTGGGGGGTTGGGGGGGGCTGGGTGCTGTTGAAAATTCTCGGCGGCTGATCTGAGTCCCTCCAGCCAGGCCCGTATTTGGAGCTCCTGCCGCCCTAGGCACTGTCAGCGGTGCGCCCCCCCCGATGCGGCACGCCACCCTTCAGACAGAGGAGTAGCTAAAAGGAGCCTAGAGGTTCCCAATATGGTTGGAGTAGTGGATGGTTGCTAGATGACCGCCACCATGTCACATCAGCAAGGTGGCGGTCATCTAGCAACCGGGTCGTAATCATGTGGAGAGAGCTAGTTTGCCCCTATAGGGTCCATGAAGGCGTGAAAAGGACCACGGCAAAATATATATACTTTTAGACTGACCACTTTTTTTCTTCGTACAAAATCATCCCCATGCATGACAATGCACCATCTCTTAGTACAGAGCATAGCCCTGAGTAATTGGCTGCTATGGACATAAAAGTAGAGAAAACCATGGTGTGGCCTCCAGTCTCCCCTGATCTCAGCCCTATTGAGAAACTTGGAAGTACCTTTAAGCAAAAAAAATCTAAGATGCTGTAAGACATTAACCGTCAAACCAGCAGCTCTGGGAGTCAATTCTGACATCCTGCAAACAAATGCAATCAGAAAACATCCAAAACCTGACAAGTTCAACAAATGCAATATTTGTGAAGGTGATATCAAAGAAAGGCGATATACAATATGAGACATACAGGTAGGATGTTTACATTGTGAGCCCCTATGGGGACAGTGTTGATGATGTATGTAAAGTGCTGTGGAGTTCATAGTGTAATGTAAATGTAAAAAAATATTTCTTCATATGTCGTCACAATACCGGGATCTGAGGATCTTCTATTTGGAGTTCAGGGGCTCTCTGATGCGCTGTCGCTGCCTGTCTCGCTGTCTTCCTCTTTTGACACTGCAGTGCGGTGGACAAGAGAGCATTAACTGGTTAATAACAAGAAGTATGGAGTGTATACTAACTGAGCCATAATCCCCCCCATACCATGTCCAGCAGACATTGTAGGATTACTATATGGATTTTATTATTAGGGCACGGACACACTGGCGTAAAGCTTGGATGAGTGCAATGTGTGATTTTATCGCAGTGCAGTCAGACCAATGTTAATCAACGTCTGAAACACATTGGCGAGTGTCGGATGCTTTTTTCTCATCCAGATTCTGGATGGGAAAAAAGTCACAACATGCTGCGACAGTATGCGATTCATGTGCGAGACTCGCCAATGCAAGTCTATGAGTCCGACAAAATCATGGACCGCACACTGACAGCACACGGACCATCCGAGAGATATCAGTTTTTTTCACTGATACATTATCATTCTTCAGCTGAGACAACTGTAAAATGTTCCTGTAAATGATTCTACAGTAATAGCTGCTGAGAAACAAAACAGATTGCACATGGATGTGATCTAAGAAAACTGTCGGACACTCGCACAGCATTTGAATGTCCCAGTGGCCAGCTACACAGACAGCCCGCCACAACCACACAAAAACAGTCAGCCACATAGACAGCCAGCCATATAGACAGCTGCACAGACGCAGAGAGCCACACAGAGAGACACAGCCACATAGACAGCCACACACATAGCCACAGCCAGCCACACACAAAGCCACAGCCAGCAACATAGACAGCCATAGCCAGCCACACACAGACACAGCCAGCCAAACACAGACAAAGCCAGCTACACACACAATATCAGCCACACACAGCCAAAGCCAGCCAGCCACATAGACAGCCACACACACAGCCAAAGCGAGCTACACACAGGCGCAGCTACCCACACACACAGACACAGCCAGCCACACACACAGCGAGCAATATAGACAGCCATAGCCAGCCACACACAGACATACAGCCAACCACACAGCCAGCCACACACACACAGTCAGCCACACACAGCCAAACAGCCCCAGCCACACACACACACAGTCAGCCACACACAGCCAAACAGCCCCAGCCACACACAGCCAGCCACGCAGCCTCAGGCACAGCCATGCAGCCACAGCCAACCCCAGCCAGCCACAACCACGCAGCCCCAGCCACACACAGACATAGTTAGGCACACACAGCCAGCCACAGCCACATAGCCCCAGCCACATAAAGACACAGTCAGACACACAGACAGCCACATGCAGCCACGCAGCCCTAGCCACACATAGACACAGGCAGCCACACAGACACATTTTGCCACACACAGCCAGCCACGCAGCCTCAGCCACACAGACACAGTCAGCCACAGACAGTCCTAGCAACATAGACACATAGTCAGCCACAGCCCCGCAGCCCCAGCCACACACAGCCAGCCACAAAGCGCCAGCCACATACAGCCAGCCACAAAGCCCCAGCCACACACAACCAGCCACAAAGCCCCAGTCACACACAATCAGCCACAAAGCCCCAGCCACACAAAGCCCCAGCCACACAAAGCCCCAGCCACAAACAGACACATAGACAGAAAGACACACACACACAGATGCAGCCAGGCATGTATAAACACACACACACACACACACACAGATGCAGCCAGGCATGTATACACACACACACAGATGCAGCCAGGCATGTACACATGTACAGATGCAGCCAGGCATGTACACACACAGATGCAGCCAGACATGTACACACACACACACAGATGCAGCCAGGCATGTACACACACAGATGCAGCCAGACATGTACACACACACACACAGATGCAGCCAGTCATGTACACACACACACACACACAGATGCAGCCAGTCATGTATACACAAACACACATATGCAGCCAGACATGTACACACACGCACACACACACACACACACACAGATGCAGCCAGGCATGTATACACACACAGATTCAGCCAGGCATGTACACACACACACAGATGCAGCCAGTCATGTATACACAAACACACATATGCAGCCAGACATGTACACACACGCGCACACACACACACACACACACACACACACACAGATGCAGCCAGGCATGTATACACACACAGAGTCAGCCAGGCATGTACACACACAGATGCAGCCAGGCATGTACACACACACACACAGATGCAGCCAGGCATGTACACACACACACACACACAGATGCAGCCAGACATGTGCACACACACACAGATGCAGCCAGACATGTACACACACAACACAGATGCAGCCAGACATGTACACACACACACAGATGCAGCCAGACATGTACACACACACACACACACACACACACACAAACAGATGCATCCAGTCATGTATACACACACACACACACACACAGATGCAGCCAGGCATGTATACACACACAGATGCAGCCAGGCATGTACACACACACACACACACACAGATGCAGCCAGGCATGTATACACACACACACACAGATGCAGCCAGGCATGTATACACACAGATTCAGCCAGGCATGTACACACACACACAGATGCAGCCAGACATGTGCACACACACACACACACAGATGCAGCCAGACATGTACACACACACACACAGATGCAGCCAGGCATGTACACACAACACACACACATAGATGCAGCCAGGCATGTACACACACACACACATAGATGCAGCCAGGCATGTACAACACACACACACAGATGCAGCCAGGCATGTACACACACACACAGATGCAGCCAGGCATGTACACACACACACAGATGCAGCCAGGCATGTACACACACACACAGATGCAGCCAGGCATGTACACACACACACAGATGCAGCCAGACATGTACACGCACACACACACAGATGCAGCCAGACATGTACACACACACACAGATGCAGCCAGGCATGTACACACACACACAGATGCAGCCAGACATGTACACACACCACACACACACAGATGCAGCCAGACATGTGCACACACACACAGATGCAGCCAGACATGTACACACACACACACACACAGATGCAGCCAGACATGTACACACAACACAGATGCAGCCAGACATGTACACACACACACACACAGATGCATCCAGTCATGTATACACACACACACACACACAGATGCAGCCAGGCATGTATACACACACACAGATGCAGCCAGGCATGTAACACACACACACAACACACAACACACACACACAGATGCAGCCAGACATGTACACACACACACACAAGATGCAGCCAGGCATGTATACACACACACACAGATGCAGCCAGGCATGTATACACACAGATTCAGCCAGGCATGTACACACACACACAGATGCAGCCAGACATGTACACACACACACACACACAGATGCAGCCAGACATGTACACACACACACACAGATGCAGCCAGTCATGTACACACACACACACACACACACACACACAGATGCAGCCAGGCATGTACACACACACACAGATGCAGCCAGGCATGTACACACACACACAGATGCAGCCAGGCATGTACACACACAGATGCAGCCAGGCAATGTTACACACACACAGATGCAGCCAGGCATGTACACACACACACAGATGCAGCCAGACATGTCACACGCACACACACACAGAGCAGCCAGACATGTACACACACACACACAGATGCAGCCAGACATGTACACACACACACAGATGCAGCCAGGCATGTACACACACAGATGCAGCCAGGCATGTATTCACACACACAGATGCAGCCAGACATGTACACACACACACACAGATGCAGCCAGACATGTACACACACACACCACAGATGCAGCCAGTCATGTATTCACACACACACCCGATGCAGCCAGGCATGTATTCACCCACACAGATGCAGCCAGACATGTACACACACACACACACAAACACACACAGATGCAGCCAGGCATGTACACACACACACAGATGCAGCCAGGCATGTAAAACACACACACACACAACATAGATGCAGCCAGGCATGTACACACACACACAGATGCAGCCAGGCATGTACAACACCACACACACAGATGCAGCCAGGCATGTACACACACACACACACACACACACAGATGCAGCCAGGCATGTACACACACACACACCACACACACACAGATGCAGCCAGGCATGTACACACACACACACACCAGATGCAGCCAGGCATGTACACACACACACACACTCAACAGATGCAGCTAGACATGTACACACACACAGATGCAGCTAGACATGTACACACACACACAGATGCAGCCGTCATGTATACACACACACACAGATGCAGCCAGGCATGTACACACACACAGATGCAGCCAGACATGTACACACACACAGATGCAGCCAGACATGTACACACAGATGCAGCCAGTCATGTATACACACACACACACAGCCCCACCAATGCAGCCAGTATGTATATATACACACACTCACACACACAAAATGCAGCCAGGCATGTACACACAACACACACATTAGTTTTAGAAGAATGAACACATCGGCGTTTAGCTCACTCCCTCTGATGGTGTCCCTTCAGCTCTCATGCGGGAATCTAATGAGCAGGGCGCGCTGCATGATGTCACAGCTTACAGACATGGCCACTGCTCAGAGCCTGTCTGTCAGCATGACCAGCCGGCCCTGCTCACAACAGAAGGTGCCGGCCGTCCAAATGAACAGCTAGGGTCCTCGGCAGCCATGAAGAGCTGGGAGCCTCAGCCAACTTTGCAGAGACCGGCCCAGCCTGCTGCCCAATGGCGTTGTCAAGCGCTCCGGTCTGAGGTGAGTGCAATGTAAGCACTCTCAGACTTGCTGCAGCATCCTGTGCCGGCCGTGGGGGCATTAAGCTATTGTTTGTATGATAATCACCGTGGCCACTCCCGCACTAAGATAGCCGCGCGCCATGATTTACTTTTGCATTGTTGTTGATCACGCACCCGGCGGCCCTAAACTGTTACTGGCCGGGTGGCAAATCCTCCTGCACTGCCCACCGCCCCTGTTCTTGTATCTCCTCTCTGAATCTCCCACCTCTTCTCCTCTATATGCACGCGTACATCACATCCGGGGTGGTGCATTGTGGGGGCACATCATGTGGTACGGCCCCAGCTTCTGGCACATGGGCAGTGTGCATATTGAAGCCAGCTTGTACCATGTGACCACGCCGGCTTCAATATGTGCACTGCGCATGCGCCGGAAGCCGGCGCTGTACCATGTGATGCGCCCCCACAATGCATCGGGCCGGATGTGACGTACCGGCCGGTGCATCATAGGAGGAGAAGAGGGTGGGAGATTCAAAGAGAGGAGGAGAACAAGAAATAATAATGACGTGCAGCGGAGAGTACGGTGATGCAGCGATGGGGGGGAAAATAGAGCCTGGAGCCGCCTTTCCAGTCTCCTGAGAGAGCGACTGGCAGTAAGTTATAAGTAATTTTTCTTAATCTTTATAGGACGGATTTAAAGTAGAGAGGGATGGTTAGGGAGCATCTAGGAAGGTGTAGAGATAGCTAGTGATAGGTCATGAGGCTAGAATGAGGTGACAGGTTCCCTGTAAAATAATACATTGTAAATAATGGTAGACATTCTTATTAATTATAGGGAGAACTGATCACCCTTTCTGCAAAGAAAAGAAACTTCCAGTGGAGCTGGGTATGTAAAGACAAGTTCTCTTGCTTGAGAGTGGTTTCACACATGGGAAGTCTATGTGATAATGGGGGCAATAGTACCACACTACAAAACTTGGTCTTGTAAATTTCAATAATTGCCAATGCATAAAAATGGATGCCAATTGCATTGCATATGGATAAAAATATAAGCTGAAAAATCATCCAATTTTCCGGATGAAAATTGGATAATTTTTTATACATTCGTGTGAAATTAGCCTTAAGTTACATGCACACATAAATGTGACAAGTCCTAGTGCAGTCCGTTTTGATTGGACAGTTCTCGGACCAATAAAAAAGAAAAAAATGGTAGCAGTTATGATGATATTTGAGAAGAAATACCTAGAACATTGGGAGCTGCACTATACAGTGATGATAATAAAGGCTCTTCCACCACAATCATTTATTGTCAAGTTCAAAATGAAAATCTAAAATTTTGTTCCGTACAACATTTAATATATATTTTCTCACATTTAGGTCATCATATCATGCAGAATGATCTTCTTCTTCTGACAGTGAAGATCATCACATTCAAGCTCATTATCTTTGACCTGCTGATGACAGGAGCTGCTATGGTGGAAACATGTCAGAAATGTCTTCACAGTCCCCAATTTACAGAACAGAATGATTATTATGAAATTTACTGAAATGATAGGCTGATTACTGTTGGTCCAGTTCCTGAGACCTTTGATAAAAAGCAGATTTGCTGTTGGCTGCACGTTTTTCTTGTAGCAGTCTCCACACAGTAAATGTAATATCATAGGTGGCCATTCACATGGTACAAAGCCTATCTATAACATCCACAGTTTCAATATTCATCAGATACGTCCTATATAAGGAAGGGGTTAAAACATAAAGCATAATAGTTTTATAACTTACAAGCACATATGAGCATAATCTTTTAAACAACCACTTTAAGACCTTGACTCCACAAACTATTTTCTCCTCTGCACTTTATTTTATTTCTTCCTCCAAGGGCCACAACGTTTTTAATGTGTCCATTGACATAGCTGCACGAGGTCTTGTTTTTAATTCCACATCCATTTTACCATACAAAGATTGTCATATTCCAAAAATGACCTGGCAAAGTAATTCTATATCAGTCTGATTACAAGGATGCCAAACATGCACGTCTGGTTCAATTTCAGTGGTGAAAAATATTCCAAAGTTTGTAATAAAAAATGATTGCAACATTTTTATTTTTCCATCTATTGAGCTTTTTTTTGTCCGGGGAGCTATCGAGTCTATGAATTTGGAGTACATAGGATATTTTGATCAATTTTTATTACATTGTTTTAACAGCGGTGTGGTGACTGAAAAACTGCAGTTGTTTATCTCATTTGTTTATTTTCTCTTTATGTCATTTACCATTTGGGTTACTTCATTTTACATTTTGATAGACTGGACTTTTACAGAAGCAGCTATACCAAATATGTTTATTTTTAAACGGGGCAAAAAGATGGTGATACAACTAGTTATAGATTTTGATTCATATTTTTAAAGCCTTTTGCGGAGCTTCACAGACGTATCAAGATAGCAGTAATGTCTGCCTTCAGCAGGCCCCCAGCTGCCATTATCACCCATTGGTATCCTGTGATTGTGGGGAATGATGGAAGACAGTGTGTGTAAACATTGGCAACTGTATAAATACAAGAGGGGTGGGGACAAGAGGCGCAATAGTGCCCTATAACTAGAGACACTCCAAGATATTAAGGTGGTGATATGGACCCACTCACCTTATACAGTTGTGATCCCCACAACTGGTTTAGAGAGCATCAGTACTCCAAGCTGCTGCAGGACCTCCACCGACCACTCACACATGGTGACATCCAGAAAGATGATGGGAAAAAAGGTGTGTCACGGTCCGCACTGCTCCAGTCCAAGAAAACTCACAAGAGAGTCAGAGTTTCATAAAGCAGAGTAGGAGAATAAAGAATGAGAATCTGCTTTATGAAACTCTGACTCTCTTGTGAGTTTTCTTGGACTGGAGCAGTGCGGACCGTGACACACCTTTTTTCCCATCATCTTTCTCAACATTGGCAACTGAGCTTTTTAACCACTTAGTGCAGAGGTGAGATTCAAATTTTTAACAACAGGTTTCCAGTTTGTTGTATGCAACCCGGCCTTGTTTAAAACCCCTCCTGTATTAAATCCACACCCATTTTGTTAACTACACCCATGTTCATGCACTTTCCTCAACCACAATAAAACAAGTAATGGCCTTGTTCACACATACCATCATTTTTGGCATTCTCTGCGTTTTTTAGCTGTTAATTAAAAACGCACATGCGTTAATGCATGGTGCACTTAAGTGTAGCTGCGGTTTTTAACAACACATGCGTTTTTTTTCACCATGTCAAAAAACACTGCATGCAGCGTCTTTTGGGTGCTGTAAAAAACACATGCTTTTTTTAACATGGGGCCCTATGGGAAACGCATGCGTTAACGCATGGCACATATAGGCACCTGCGTTAACGCATATGCGTTTTTAATGAAAAAAATGACTAAGTCCAAAAACTTCTAAGGGCTAAAAAAACGAATTAGTATGTGTGAACAAGGCCTACGGCAGTTAAAAGTAAAAAAGCACTTTGCACTTCTTAGATCAGCTTCACACCGCTGTGTGATCAGGTCCAGGGCTGTCTGGTCTAAACCTGACAGCCCTGGACCTGATTTTGACATTATGCAGCCCAATGGGGCCGGATGGAACAGGATGGCAGCTATATGCTATTGAGTTTCCATCTGTCTGGGAGGATCCGGGTGAATTCGGATTTTCCTCCCGGACACAGAAACATTGCTTGCTTCACATCGGACAGCCCCGGACCTGATCACACCGTGGTGTTAAACCGGCCTTACCCCACCTGTACCTTCTTATATAGTCTCATTGTCTCCAGTCAAGTCCACATTGTTCCAGTCACTGTCAGTCACATCCTACTATAGTGAATAATTTGAAACGGTTTTCAATACCTAACTAGATTCTAGACTATGTATGTAGTTGATTAATGAAGATTTAAGAATAATGCAAAGGGAAGCTGGGTTTAAATTCTGGGCCAATATAGCAGATTGCTTGCCGTAGGGGACAGTGGGTAGATGCGGTCAGGAGGGGCAGGGGGAGAGAGGGCAAGATGAAGGCGGCGAAGAGCAGCCGGGTGCAGGCAGGAGCGAGCTGGGGAAGAGCAGGCGGGTGGGGGAAGGAGGGGGCCTGGGAATAGCAGGCAGGTGCGGGCAAGAGGGGGCCAGGGAACCGCAGTGGGGTGTGGAAAGAGGGGCCGGGCGACTCGAGGCCGCAGCTGAGTAGAGTGCTTAGCAGAATATACAGCATGCTGCTGGTACAATACACACAGGTGATAGGGCTGCTGGTACAATACACACGGGTGACAGTGCTGGTGGTACAATACACAGAGGTGACAGTGCTGGTGGTACAATACACACAGGTGACAGTGCTGCTGCTGGTACAATACACAGAGGTGACAGTGCTGCTGGTACAATACACAGGTGACACTGCTGCTGCTGCTGCTGGCACAATACACAGAGGTGACAGTACTGCTAGTACAATACACAAAGGTGACAGTGCTGGTGGTAAAATACACAGAGGTGACAGTGCTGGTGGTACAATACACACAGGTGACAGTGCTGATGGTACAATACACAGAGGTGACACTGCTGCTTCTGCTGGCACAATACACAGAGATGACAGTGCTGCTGGTACAATACACACAGGTGACTGCTGCTGGTAGAATATACACAGGTGACTGCTGCTGGTAGAATACACACAGGTGACAATGCTGCTGTTGGTACAATACACAGAGGTGACAGTGCTGCTGGTACAGTACACACAGGTGACAGTGCTGCTGGTACAATACACACAGGTGACTGCTGCTGGTAGAATACACACAGGTGACAGTGCTGCTGGTACAATACACAGAGGTGACAGTGCTGCTGGTACAATACACACAGGTGACAGTGCTGCTGGTACAATACACACAGGTGACAGTGATGCTGGTACAATACACAGGTGACACTGCTGCTGCTGGTACAATACACACAGGTGACAGTGGTGCTGGTACAATACACACAGGTGACAGTGGTGCTGCTGGTACAATACACACAGGTGACAGTGCTGCTGGTACAATACACACAGGTGACAGTGCTGCTGGTACAATACACAGAGGTGACAGTGCTGCTGGTACAATATACAAAGGTGACAGTGCTGCTGGTACAATACACACAGGTGACACTGCTGCTGCTGGTACAATACACACAGGTGACAGGGCTGCTGGTACAATACACACAGGTGACAGTGTTGCTGGTACAATACAGACAGGTGACTGCTGCTGGTACAATTCACAGAGGTGACAGGGTTGCTGGTAGAATACACAGAGGTGAAAGTGCTGCTGGTACAATACACACAGGTGACAGTGCTGCTGGTACAATACACACAGGTGACTGCTGCTGGTAGAATACACACAGGTGACAGTGCAGCTGGTACAATACACACAGGTGACAGTGGTGCTGGTACAATACACACAGGTGACAGTGCTGCTGCTGTTAGAATACACACAGGTGACAGTGCTGCTGGTACAATACACAGGTGACAATGCTGCTGGTACAATACACACAGGTGACACTACTGCTGCTGCTGGTACAATACACACAGGTGACAGGGCTGCTTGTACAATACACACAGGTGACAGTGTTGCTGGTACAATACACACAGGTGACTGCTGCTGGTACAATACACACAGGTGACAGGGCTGCTGGTACAATACACAGAGGTGACAGGGCTGTAGGTACACTACACAGAGGTGAAAGTGCTGCTGGTACAATACACACAGGTGACTGCTGCTGGTAGAATACACACAGGTGACAGTGCTGCTGGTACAATACACAAAGGTGAAAGTGCTGCTGGTACAATACACAGAGGTGACAGGGCTGCTCGTACAATACACAGAGGTGACAGTGCTGCTGGAGCAATACACACAGGTGACTGCTGCTGGTAGAATACACACAGGTGACAGTGCTGCTGGTACAATACACAGGTGACAGTGCTGCTGGTACAATACACACACGTGACAGGGCTGCTGGTACATTTACACACAGGTGACTGCTGCTGGTAGAATACACACAGGTGACAGTGCTGCTGGTACAATACACAGAGGTGACAGTGCTGCTGGTACAATACACGCAGGTGATAGGGCTGCTGGTACAATACACACAGGTGACTGCTGCTGGTAGAATACACAGGAGACAGTGCTGCTGGTACAATACACAGAGGTGACAGTGCTGCTGTTACAATACACACAGGTGACAGTGCTGTTGGTACAATACACACAGGTGACACTGTTGCTGGTACAATACACACAGGGCGACAGTGCTGCTGGTACAATACACACAGGTGACTGCTGCTGGTAGAATACACACAGGTGACAGTGCTGCTGGTACAATACACAGAGGTGACAGTGCTGCTGGTACAATACACAGAGGTGACAGTGGTAAACTTGGCCCCCATGCTCTCGCCCGTAAGGTCCCCCGTGCAGGCCTCTGTGCTCTCCTCCGTGCGGTCCCCCTCATCTCCCCTGTACTGTTTCGTCGGGTTCCCTGTGCTCTCCCCCGTCCCGATGCCCTTCCGGTCCCCGGTGCTCCCCTCTCCCCCTCCTGTGTTCTGGACTGCAGGGGTTAAAAATAAGAAACATCTTATATTGTCACCGGTCCAGGCTCCACCGGCAATCCAGCTTTATATTCAGATGCTGTGTACAGGACCTCGCGTGATGTCACAGTCACGTGAACGGTCATGTGACTGTGAGACGACGCGAGGTGCTGCACACAGCATCTGAATATATACGGTATGGCTCAACGGTGGAGCCTGGACAGGTGAGAATATAAGATGTTTCTTATTTTTAACCCCTGCAGTCCGGAGCACAGGAGGGGGAGAGGGGAGCCCGGGGACTGCAAGGTCATTGGGACGGGGGAGAGCAGGGGGAACCCGACGAAACGGTACAGGGAAGATGAGGGGGACTTCACGGGACCGTACGGGGGAGCGGTCAGGGGGAGAGCACGGGGAATCAGACGGAACCGTACAGGGGAGATGACGGGAACCGCACAGCAGCATACGGGGGAGCGGACGGGGGAGAGCACAGGGAGGAGCACGGGGGAAAGCACGGGGGACCGCAAGGGGTAACCACCAGGGGACCGCACCAGGGGTTATCAGGGGGGAGCAGCGGGGAGATGAAGGAGAGGATGGGAAGGAGTGGGCAGAGGAAAGGTGTGATGGGCGGAGCGAGCGGCACGGTGGGCAGAGTGGTTAGCACAGTGCCGTGGGCAGAGTGGTCAGCGCAGTGCAGTGGGCAGAGTGGTCAGCGCAGCGCCGTGGGCAGAGTGGTCAGCGCAGCGCCGTGGGCAGAGTGGTCAGCGCAGCGCCGTGGGCAGAGTGGTCAGCACACACACACACACATACACACATACATATACAGACACATACACTTCGCTATACTTACCACCGGGTCTGCGTCTTCCCGCCGCCTGGATCCTCAGTCGACATGTCGCCGCTACTGGACGACTGGATCCAATATGGCGTCCGGGAAGTCTCGCGAGACTTCCCGAACGCCATCTTGGACAAAGTATGTCGCCGCCCCCAGACGACTGGATCCAATATGGCGTCCAGGAAGTCTCGCGAGACTTCCCGGACGCCATATTGGTTCCAGTAGTTCGGGGCGGCGACATGTCGACTGAGGATCCAGGCGGCGGATGCAGGGCCCGTGGTAAGTATAGAGGAGTGTGTGTGTGTGTGTGTGTGTGTGTGTGTGTAAGTGTGTGTGTGTGTGTGTGTGTAAGTGTGTGTGTTTAATATATTACATACTTGCCTACGCCAGCTTCAGTTCAGTCCGGATCTGACTTCATTTCGAGCAGAAACGGACGGAAGCTGGCTTAGGCAATTATTATATTAGATAATTACTAAAGTAACTCTGCTCAAATTGGAAAGGATGAACTAATAATAATAATAATAATAATAATTTCATTTATATGGCACCAATATATTCGGCAGCACTTTACAACTTAGAGGGTATACTATACAATACAATACAATACAATAATATGATAACATACAATAAAGACAATATGAGACAAGAAAAAAACAATTTCTGAAACCATCAGGAGTGAGGTCCCTGCTTGCAAGCTTACAATCTATGAGTAAATATGGGAGGCACAAAAGGTAATGGTAAAAAGTGCCATCAAATATGGACCCGCCATCAATATAATAAATAGGGGATTCACATAATGCTGCATGAACCGGTCACCAGCCAGGATCTGTACAAGTACAGATAAAGTGCAGTGTAGTGCATGGGGGTGTAGAAAAATGACACAAGAAGCCAGATTTGGAGAAGGACAGAATGTGAATAATTAGACAGATGACGTGAGGAGATAGCCTAATCTAATGAGATGTGTTTTTAACGCTCGCTTAAAACTATGGATATTTGGAATTAATTGAATAGTTCTTGGTAGTCTGTTCCAGAGAATTGGTGCAACTCGTGAGAAGTCTTGAAGGCGAGCGTGGGAGGTTCAGATAGTAGCTGATGTCAGTCTTAGGTCACTTGCGGAATGGAGGGCACATGTAAGGTGATAGACCGAGATGAGGGAGGAGATGTATGGCGGTGCAAAACTATCGAGGGCTGTGTGGGTCAGAGTAATGATTTTATATTGTACACTGTAGTGGATGGGCTACCAGTGCAATGACTGGCACAGGATAGAGGCATCAATAAAGCGGTTGGAGAGGAATATGATCCTGGCTGATGCACTCAGAAAGGATTGGAGAGGAGAGAGTTTAGCAAGAGGGAGACCGATAGAAGAAAACTGCAGTAATCCAGACGAGAATAGATAAGTGCGAGAGTTAGAGTTTTTGCAGAGTCAATGGTAAGAAATGGTCAAATTCTAGAGATATTTTTGAGGTGTAGGTGACACGAGCGAGTGATCGGATGTGGGGCGTGAAAGAGATCTGAGTCAAATATGACCCCAAGAAAGCAAGCATGCTGCTGGGGAGTAATAATAATCTATTATATAATCGCGAATCGGAAAAGCGCCCCTCCGCGCGCACTTTCCGATGTCGTCATGCGGATACGAATTTAACATTGGGCGCGAAGCGCCCAATGCTGCGCGAGCAATGGCCGCGAGGCCATTGCGAGTCGCTGGCCCAGGGCGAGCAATGGCCGCGAAGCGGCCATTGCGAGCCGCTGGCCCAAAATCCATCCACAGCCTCGGCTACAATCTTAGCGATTTACCGCTCAGGTAGCGCGAGCAATGGCCGCGAGGCCATTGCGAGTCGCTGCCTGAGCCGCAAATCGCTACCCGCCTCCGCACAGCCCGACCCCTATGTCCGCACAGCCCGGCCCCTATGTCCGCACAGCCCGCCCCCTATGTCCGCACAGCCCGCCCCCTATGTCCGCACAGCCCGCCCCCTATGTCCGCACAGCCCGACCCCATGTCCGCACAGCCCGACCCCATGTCCGCACAGCCCGACCCCATGTCCGCACAGCCCGACCCCTATGTCCGCACAGCCCGACCCCTATGTCCGCACAGCCCGCCCCCTATGTCCGCACAGCCCGCCCCCTATGTCCGCACAGCCCGCCCCCTATGTCCGCACAGCCCGCCCCCCATGTCCGCACAGCCCGCCCCCCATGTCCGCACAGCCCGCCCCCTATGTCCGCACAGCCCGCCCCCTATGTCCGCACAGCCCGACCCCATGTCCGCACAGCCCGCCCCCTATGTCCCCGCACAGCCCGCCCCCTATGTCCGCACAGCCCGCCCCCTATGTCCGCACAGCCCGCCCCCTATGTCCGCACAGCCCGCCCCCCATGTCCGCACAGCCCGCCCCCATGTCCGCACAGCCCGCCCCCTATGTCCGCACAGCCCGCCCCCTATGTCCGCACAGCCCGACCCCATGTCCGCACAGCCCGCCCCCTATGTCCGCACAGCCCGACCCCTATGTCCGCACAGCCCGCCCCCTATGTCCGCACAGCCCGCCCCCTATGTCCGCACAGCCCGCCCCCTATGTCCGCACAGCCCGCCCCCTATGTCCGCACAGCCCGCCCCCCATGTCCGCACAGCCCGCCCCCCATGTCCGCACAGCCCGCCCCCTATGTCCGCACAGCCCGCCCCCTATGTCCGCACAGCCCGACCCCATGTCCGCACAGCCCGCCCCCTATGTCCGCACAGCCCGACCCCTATGTCCGCACAGCCCGACCCCTATGTCCGCACAGCCCGACCCCTATGTCCGCACAGCCCGACCCCATGTCCGCACAGCCCGACCCCTATGTCCGCACAGCCCGACCCCTATGTCCGCACAGCCCGACCCCTATGTCCGCACAGCCCGACCCCTATGTCCGCACAGCCCGACCCCATGTCCGCACAGCCCGACCCCATGTCCGCACAGCCCGCCCCCTATGTCCGCACAGCCCGACCCCATGTCCGCACAGCCCGACCCCATGTCCGCACAGCCCGACCCCATGTCCGCACAGCCCGACCCCATGTCCGCACAGCCCCCCATGTCCGCACATACTTACATGTCTTCTTTGTCATCTGATCCTCCGTCCGGCCAGGCGTCCTCTTCCTCCGGCCCCGGGGGTCTTCTCTCTTCTTTTCGCTAACTTCCATCTTCGACGTCCTCTTCCTTCTCATTAAGATACAATGGACGAAAAATCCGCCATTGTACCTTAATGAGATCTGAGGCCCTCTTCTGATTGGTCGCTGTATACTGCCCTCAGCCAATCAGAAGAGCCCCTCAAAACTGAGACGCAGTTCTCATTCAGGTCCGCCTTTTTTTCCCCATTGACATACATTACCGGTGTGTCGGCGATTTTATGGCCGCCCACCTGGTTCTATTTGTCGGCCCTAAAATCGCGGACACACCGCTAATGCATCTCTATGGGCAGTCAGCCCGATTTCGGATTGAACGCCGACCAATCAGAATTCGAGCTGACTGCCCATAGACATGCATTAGCGGTGTGTCCGCGATTTTAAGGCCGACAAATAGAACCAGGTGGCCGGCCATAAAATCGCCGACACACCGGTAATGTATGTCAATGGGAAAAAAAAAGGCGGACCGCAATGAGAACTGTGTCTCACTCTCGCAAGTAAAAAAATAAATAAATTTAATAATAAAAAAAATAATTTTAAAATAATTAAAAAATAATAAAAAAATAATTAAAAAATAATAAATAATTAAATAAAAATAATAATTTAAAAAAAAAAAAAAGGCGGACCTGAATGAGAACTGTGTCTCAGTCTGACTTAAAAAAAATAAATTAATTAAATAATAAAAAAAATGATTTAAAAATAATTAAAAAATAATAAAAAAATAAATAAAAAATATTAAATAATTAAATAAAAATAATAATAAAAAAAATAAATAAATGCGGACCTGAATGAGAACTGTGTCTCACTCTCACTTAAAAAAATAAATAAATTAAATAATAAAAAAATAATTAAAAAATAATTACAAAATAATAAAAAAATAAATTAAAAATAATAAATAATTCAATAAAAAATAATAAAAAAAATTAAATATATGCTAATTATATCAGCCCTTTAGTGGACCTGAAAGAGAACTGGGTCTCAGCCTAAATAATAAATTTAATAATAATACAAATAATTAAAATATAATAAAAAAATTAATAAAAAATAATTAATAATTAAATAAAAAAATAATAATAAAAAAAAAATGCTAATAATAATGATATTACTGCTAATAATAATGCTATTAATGCTAATAATTATGCTATTAATGCTAATAATAATGTTATTAATGCTATTATTAATGCTATTAATGCTAATAATAATGCTATTAATGCTATTAATAATGTTATTAATGCTATTATTAATGCTAATAATGCTATTATTAATGCTATTAATGCTAATAATAATGCTATTAATGCTATTAATAATGCTATTAATGCTATTAATTATGCTATTAATGCTATTAATGCTAATGTTTATCCTATTCATGGTATTATTAATGCTATTAATGCTAATAATAATGCTATTAATGCTATTAATGCTAATAATAATGCTATTAATGCTAATAATAATGCTATTAATGCTATTATTAATGCTAATAATGCTATTATTAATGCTATTAATGCTAATAATAATGCGATTAATGCTATTAATAATGCTATTAATGCTATTAATTATGCTATTAATGCTATTAATGGTAATATTTATCCTATTAATGCTATTAATGCTAATAATAATGCTATTAATAATGCTATTAATGCTATTAATTATGCTATTAATGCTAATATTTATCCTATTAATGGCATTATTAATGCTATTAATGCTAATAATAATGCTATTAATGCTATTAATAACGTTATTAATGCTATTATTAATGCTAATAATGCTAATATTAATGCTATTAATGCTAATAATAATGTTATTAATGCTATTAATAATGCTATTAATGCTATTAATTATGTATGCTATTAATGCTGAAATTTCTCCTATTAATGCTATTAATGCTAATAATAATGCTATTAATTATGCTATTAATGCTATTAATGCTAATATTTATCCTATTCATGGTATTATTAATGCTAATAATAATGTTATTAATGCTATTAATGCTAATAATAATGCTATTAATGCTATTAATAATGTTAGTAATGCTATTATTAATGCTAATAATGCTATTATTAATGCTATTAATGCTAATAATAATGCGATTAATGCTATTATTAATGCTATTAATGCTATTAATTATGCTATTAATGCTATTAATGCTAATATTTATCCTATTAATGCTATTAATGCTAATAATAATGCTATTAATAATGCTATTAATGCTATTAATGCTAATATTTATCCTATTAATGGCATTATTAATGCTATTAATGCTAATAATGAATGCTATTAATGCTATTAATAATGTTATTAATGCTATTATAATGCTAATAATGCTATTATTAATGCTATTAATGCTAATAATAATGCTATTAATCTATTAATAATGCTATTAATGCTATTAATTATGCTATTAATGCTAATATTTATCCTATTAATGCTATTAATACTATTAATAATGCTATTAATGCTAATATTTATCCTATTAATGCTATTAATGCTATTAATAATGCTATTAATGCTATTAATTATGCTATTATTGCTATTAATGCTAATATTTATCCTATTCATGGTATTATTAATGCTATTAATGCTAATAATAATGCTATTAATGCTATTAATGCTAATAATAATGCTATTAATGCTATTAATAATGTTATTAAATGTTATTATTAATGCTAATAATGCTATTATTAATGCTATTAATTCTAATAATAATGTTATTAATGCTATTAATAATGCTATTAATGCTATTAATTATGCTATTAATGCTAATTTTATCCTATTAATGCTATTAATGCTAATAATAATGCTATTAATGCTATTAATAATGCTATTAATGCTATTAATTATGCTATAATGCTATTAATGCTAATATTATCCTATTAATGGCATTATTAATGCTATTAATGCTAATAATAATGCTATTAATGTTAATAATAATGCCATTAATGCTATTAATAATGTTATTAATGCTATTATTAATGCTAATAATGCCATTAGTAATGCTATTAATGCTAATAATAATGCTATTAATGCTATTAATAATGCTATTAATGCTATTAATTATGCTATTAATGCTATTAATGCTAATATGTATCCTATTAATGCTATTAATAATGCTATTAATGCTAATAATAATGCTATTAATGCTATTAATAATGTTATTAATGCTATTATTAATGCTAATAATGCTATTATTAATGCTATTAATGCTAATAATAATGCTATTAATGCTATTCATAATGTTATTAATGCTATTATTAATGCTAATAATGCTATTATTAATGCTATTAATGCTAATAATAATGCTATTAATGCTATTAATAATGTTATTAATGCTATTATTAATGCTAATAATGCTATTAATAATGCTATTAATGCTAATAATAATGCTATTAATGCTATTAATACTGTTATTTATGCTCATAATACTGCTAATAATGCTATTAATACTGCTATTACTGCTAATAATAATGCTATGGCTTATATTATTGCTATTGATGATGCGATTATTATTTAAAAATCTTTAAAAAAAACAATAAACATATTTTAGATACCCGATGCATTTGCATCAGGCTAACAGCTATAACTACTATAATCAAATTAATGCACATTCTAGAATCCCGATGCATTTGCATCGGGCTCACAGCTAGTCTATTATATAATCGCGAATCGGAAAAGCGCCCCTCCGCGCGCACTTTCCGATGTCGTCATGTGGATACGAATTTAACATTGGGCGCAAAGCGCCCAATGCTGCGCGAGCAATGGCCGCGAGGCCATTGCGAGCCGCTGGCCCAAAATCCATCCACAGCCTCGGCTACAATCTTAGCGATTTACCGCTCAGGTAGCGCGAGCAATGGCCGCGAGGCCATTGCGAGTCGCTGCCTGAGCCGCAAATCGCTACCCGCCTCCGCACAGCCCGACCCCTATGTCCGCACAGCCCGGCCCATATGTCCGCACAGCCCGCCCCCTATGTCCGCACAGCCCGCCCCTATGTCCGCACAGCCCGCCCCCTATGTCCGCACAGCCCGACCCCATGTCCGCACAGCCCGACCCCATGTCCGCACAGCCCGACCCCTTGTCCGCACAGCCCGACCCCTATGTCCGCACAGCCCGACCCCTATGTCCGCACAGCCCGCCCCCTATGTCCGCACAGCCCGCCCCCTATGTCCGCACAGCCCGCCCCCTATGTCCGCACAGCCCGCCCCCATGTCCGCACAGCCCGCCCCCCATGTCCGCACAGCCCGCCCCCTATGTCCGCACAGCCCGCCCCCCTATGTCCGCACAGCCTGACCCCATGTCCGCACAGCCCGACCCCATGTCCGCACAGCCCGCCCCCTATGTCCGCACAGCCCGACCCCTATGTCCGCACAGCCCGCCCCCTATGTCCGCACAGCCCTCCCCCTATGTCCGCACAGCCCGACCCCTATGTCCGCACAGCCCGACCCCTATGTCCGCACAGCCCGACCCCTATGTCCGCACAGCCCGACCCCTATGTCCGCACAGCCCGACCCCATGTCCGCACAGCCCGACCCCATGTCCGCACAGCCCGACCCCTATGTCCGCACAGCCCGCCCCCTATGTCCGCACAGCCCGCCCCCTATGTCCGCACAGCCCGACCCCATGTCCGCACAGCCCGACCCCATGTCCGCACAGCCCGCCCCCTATGTCCGCACAGCCCGACCCCATGTCCGCACAGCCCGACCCCATGTCCGCACAGCCCGACCCCATGTCCGCACAGCCCGACCCCATGTCCGCACAGCCCGACCCCCTGTCCGCACAGCCCGACCCCATGTCCGCACAGCCCGACCCCATGTCCGCACAGCCCCCCCATGTCCGCACATACTTACATGTCTTCTTTGTCATCTGATCCTCCGTCCGGCCAGGCGTCCTCTTCCTCCGGCCCCGGGGGTCTTCTCTCTTCTTTTCGCTAACTTCCATCTTCGACGTCCTCTTCCTTCTCATTAAGATACAATGGACGAAAAATCCGCCATTGTACCTTAATGAGATCTGAGGCCCTCTTCTGATTGGTCGCTGTATACTGCCCTCAGCCAATCAGAAGAGCCCCTCAAAACTGAGACGCAGTTCTCATTCAGGTCCGCCTTTTTTTCCCCATTGACATACATTACCGGTGTGTCGGCGATTTTATGGCCGCCCACCTGGTTCTATTTGTCGGCCCTAAAATCGCGGACACACCGCTAATGCATCTCTATGGGCAGTCAGCCCGATTTCGGATTGAACGCCGACCAATCAGAATTCGAGCTGACTGCCCATAGACATGCATTAGCGGTGTGTCCGCGATTTTAAGGCCGACAAATAGAACCAGGTGGCCGGCCATAAAATCGCCGACACACCGGTAATGTATGTCAATGGGAAAAAAAAAGGCGGACCGCAATGAGAACTGTGTCTCACTCTCGCAAGTAAAAAAATAAATAAATTTAATAATAAAAAAAATAATTTTAAAATAATTTAAAAATAATAAAAAAATAATTAAAAAATAATAAATAATTAAATAAAAATAATAATTAAAAAAAAAAAAAAAGGCGGACCTGAATGAGAACTGTGTCTCAGTCTGACTTAAAAAAAATAAATAAATTAAATAATAAAAAAAATGATTTAAAAATAATTAAAAAATAATAAAAAAATAAATAAAAAATATTAAATAATTAAATAAAATAATAATAAAAAAAAAAAAAATAAATGCGGACCTGAATGAGAACTGTGTCTCACTCTCACTTAAAAAAATAAATAAATTAAATAATAAAAAAAATAATTAAAAAATAATTACAAAATAATAAAAAAATAAATTAAAAATAATAAATAATTCAATAAAAATAATAATAAAAAAATTAAATATATGCTAATTATATCAGCCCTTTAGCGGACCTGAAAGAGAACTGGGTCTCAGCCTAAATAATAAATTTAATAATAATACAAATAATTAAAATATAATAAAAAAATTAATAAAAAATAATAAATAATTAAATAAAAAATAATAATTAAAAAAAAATGCTAATAATAATGATATTACTGCTACTAATAATGCTATTAATGCTAATAATTATGCTATTAATGCTAATAATAATGTTATTAATGCTATTATTAATGCTATTAATGCTAATAATAATGCTATTAATGCTATTAATAATGTTATTAATGCTATTATTAATGCTAATAATGCTATTATTAATGCTATTAATGCTAATAATAATGCTATTAATGCTATAATAATGCTATTAATGCTATTAATTATGCTATTAATGCTATTAATGCTAATGTTTATCCTATTCATGGTATTATTAATGCTATTAATGCTAATAATAATGCTATTAATGCTATTAATGCTAATAATAATGCTATTAATGCTAATAATAATGTTATTAATGCTATTATTAATGCTAATAATGCTATTATTAATGCTATTAATGCTAATAATAATGCGATTAATGCTATTAATAATGCTATTAATGCTATTAATTATGCTATTAATGCTATTAATAGTAATATTTATCCTATTAATGCTATTAATGCTAATAATAATGCTATTAATAATGCTATTAATGCTATTAATTATGCTATTAATGCTAATATTTATCCTATTAATGGCATTATTAATGCTATTAATGCTAATAATAATGCTATTAATGCTATTAATAATGTTATTAATGCTATTATTAATGCTAATAATGCTAATATTAATGCTATTAATGCTAATAATAATGTTATTAATGCTATTAATAATGCTATTAATGCTATTAATTATGCTATTAATGCTAATATTTCTCCTATTAATGCCATTAATGCTAATAATAATGCTATTAATGCTATTAATTATGCTATTAATGCTATTAATGCTAATATTTATCCTATTCATGGTATTATTAATGCTATTAATGCTAATAATAATGTTATTAATGCTATTAATGCTAATAATAATGCTATTAATGCTATTAATAATGTTAGTAATGCTATTATTAATGCTAATAATGCTATTATTAATGCTATTAATGCTAATAATAATGCGATTAATGCTATTAATAATGCTATTAATGCTATTAATTATGCTATTAATGCTATTAATGCTAATATTTATCCTATTAATGCTATTAATGCTAATAATAATGCTATTAATAATGCTATTAATGCTATTAATTATGCTATTAATGCTATTAATGCTAATATTTATCCTATTAATGGCATTATTAATGCTATTAATGCTAATAAGAATGCTATTAATGCTATTAATAATGTTATTAATGCTATTATTAATGCTAATAATGCTATTATTAATGCTATTAATGCTATTAATAATGCTATTAATGCTATTAATTATGCTATTAATGCTAATATTTATCCTATTAATGCTATTAATACTATTAATAATGCTATTAATGCTAATATTTATCCTATTAATGCTATTAATGCTATTAATAATGCTATTAATGCTATTAATTATGCTATTATTGCTATTAATGCTAATATTTATCCTATTCATGGTATTATTAATGCTATTAATGCTAATAATAATGCTATTAATGCTAATAATAATGCTATTAATGCTATTAATAATGTTATTAATGTTATTATTAATGCTAATAATGCTATTATTAATGCTATTAATGCTAATAATAATGTTATTAATGCTATTAATAATGCTATTAATGCTATTAATATATGCTATTAATGCTAATATTTATCCTATTAATGCTATTAATGCTAATAATAATGCTATTAATGCTATTAATAATGCTATTAATGCTATTAATTATGCTATTAATGCTATTAATGCTAATATTTATCCTATTAATGGCATTATTAATGCTATTAATGCTAATAATAATGCTATTAATGTTAATAATAATGCTATTAATGCTATTAATAATGTTATTAATGCTATTATTAATGCTAATAATGCCATTATTAATGCTATTAATGCTAATAATAATGCTATTAATGCTATTAATAATGCTATTAATGCTATTAATTATGCTATTAATGCTATTAATGCTAATATGTATCCTATTAATGCTATTAATAATGCTATTAATGCTAATAATAATGCTATTAATGCTATTAATAATGTTATTAATGCTATTATTAATGCTAATAATGCTATTATTAATGCTATTAATGCTAATAATAATGCTATTAATGCTATTCATAATGTTATTAATGCTATTATTAATGCTAATAATGCTATTATTAATGCTATTAATGCTAATAATAATGCTATTAATGCTATTCATAATGTTATTAATGCTATTATTAATGCTAATAATGCTATTAATAATGCTATTAATGCTAATAATAATGCTATTAATGCTATTAATACTGTTATTTATGCTCATAATACTGCTAATAATGCTATTAATACTGCTATTACTGCTAATAATAATGCTATGGCTTATATTATTGCTATTGATGATGCGATTATTATTTAAAAATCTTTAAAAAAAACAATAAACATATTTTAGATACCCGATGCATTTGCATCAGGCTAACAGCTATAACTACTATAATCAAATTAATGCACATTCTAGAATCCCGATGCATTTGCATCGGGCTCACAGCTAGTAATAATGATAATAATCTTTATTTATATAGCGCCAACATATTCCGCAGCACTTCACAATTCAGAGGTATATATTTAAACAATGATAAGGAACAGCTATTAGGAAATACAATACAGTACAATACAAAATACAATACAATACAAAGCATAATACAATACAATATAATTAGAGCAGAATATTGACAGCCCTGCTCATAAGAGCTTACAATCTAACAATGAGGTGGGGGTGACACAAAGTACAGGTGCTTATTTACAATGATGTTATAGTCAACTTGAGCAGATGGGGAACAGATAGGAGAAGTATAAGTGGCCACCAACCATTATTTGTGATCCACTTGAGACTGGTGGAGCGGATAGGCTATGTCTAGATGACTTTGACTAGGGATCATGATAGACCGCCCTAAAAAGATGTGTTTTTAGGGATCGCCTGAAACTATGTAAGTTGTGGATACGCCTAATTTCTTGGGGTAGAGCATTCCAGAGAATTGGTGTAGCTCGGGATAAGTCAGGAGTGGGGGGTTTGGATTAATACAGAAGTGAGTCTAAAGTCACTTCCAGAGCGAAGAGAACAGGTGGGGTGATAGACAGAGATGAGGAAGGAGATATAAGGGGGTGCTGCACTGTGAAGAGCTTTGTGGGTGAGAACAAGCAGTTTGAATTGGATCCTATAGTGTATAGGCAGCCAGTGCAATGACTGGCGTAGAGCAGAAGCATCCGAGTAACGGTTAGCTAGATGAACTGGCTGCTGCATTAAGGATGGACTGGAGAGGGGAGAGTCTAGTACGGGGGAGGCCAATTAAAAGAGAATTACAATAGTCAAGGCAGGAGTGAATCAGGGCCGCAGTGAGGGTTTTTGTGGCTTCCAAGGTGAGAAAGGGGCGAATTCTAGATGTGGCGCCCCGCAACGAGTACGTCACAGGAGTGTATTGCAGCCAAGACAGCAGCAGCAATATTTTCTGACTAAGCAATGACACAGTTAAAACTCAGGGCTCCATACCCTACATGCACATCAGCATAGAGGGCCAATAAGGTTCTGGTGGGCGGAGTGTAGTGATAGTGTGTAGTGGAGATGAAAGTCTTCTGAAAAAGGCAACGTAGGAGAAGGGAGCAAAAACTACAAGCTCTGCAACCTAGGAGAGGGGGCCTGCACAGTCCCGTGCAGCCCCCTCGCTATCACCCCGGTTGGGCGCCATTACCCCGGTGCCTCAACAACCGGACTCTGGCCAAATGCATACGGGTCAAAACACCCCCGTGCCCACTTACAACCGGATTACTGGTTCCGAAGCTGGGAGTCGTTTATCACTGCCATGCAAACCAGGAGTGGAGGGACCGCTTTACAGGAGCACCCCACCACCGCCGCACACACAGAGTCGTCTAGCCAGCGGAGTACCCACCAAAAGGACCCAAGGCTCCCCACAAATCCGGCCAGAATTCCCCGGTAGGGCAATTGAAGCAGCCTCCTTGTACCCGACCTGGCATCCCATGGCGACAACGGCAACACAAGTTAGTTAGAATGGAGGAACACCACGGAGCTCTGAGAAACACTGGTCATTGCTGAGTCCACCCGGTCCGTTACCTGAGAACTGTATGCCATGTATCACCTGCTGGTTACAGTAAAGTACCCGTTACAGAGACTAACAGTGTCCGTGCCTTCTTATGAACTGTATCTCCGCATACTAAGGTACTCAGAACATCTTGCGCAGCTCCTGGCTCCGGGGATCACCGCTCAGCCTGTGGGGAGCATTCCATCTTGCTGCATTCCATCCCCCGGAGGCCCTAGCAGCGCCGGTGGATATCACCAAACACTCATAGGTGGCGTCATGAAACAATTAACCCCTTAACTGTTCAGCCAACGACGTCTTTATTGAATCTGGACCACCGGGTCCCACTACCGGCAGGTGCGGTTCCCGTGACAAGGAGGAAAAAGAAACGCCTGTTCCTCGGAGTCCCAGTCACGGTGAGTCATAGAGATGTTCTTCAGGTGCAAGCGGCAAGAGGGTGCGAGAGATTGTATATATGGGGTAAAAGAAAGATCAGAATCAAACATAGCACCCAGACAGCTTGCCTTCTGACTAGGCGTTATCGTGGTGCAGCACACTGAGAGAGAGATGTCATATTTAGGAAGGTTAGTGGAAGGCTGGAGCAGAAGAAGTTCAGTTTTGGAAAGGTTGAGTTTCAGATAGAGAGCTGACATGATATTGGAAACTGCAGTTAGACAGTCATTGGTGTTCTTTATTAGAGCAGGAGTAAGGTCAGGGGAAGAAGTGTATAGTTGTGTGTCATCAGCATAAAGATGGTACTGAAAGCCAAATCTGCTGATGGTCTGTCCAATCAGGGCCATGTACACAGAGAAGAGAAGAGGTCCAAGGACTGAACCCTGAGGGACCCCAATAGTGAGGGGAAGAGGGGAGGAAGTGGAGCCAGCAAATGAGTAGTCAGAAATTTAGGAAGAGAACCAAGAGAGAGCCGTGTCCTTGATGCCGATGGAGTGCAGCATGGAGAGTAGGAGATAGTGGTCAACAGTGTCAAAGGCTGCAGAGATATCAAGAAGAATAAGCAGAGAGTGATCCCCATTATGTTTTGCTGTCAGAAGGTCATTTGTCACTTTGGTGAGGGCAGTTTCTGTAGAATGTAGGGGGCAGAAACCAGACTGTAATGGGTCTAGAAGAGAGTGAGTGGAGAGGTAATGAGACCAGGCACTCCAGGAGTTTAGAGATGAAGGGGAGATTGGAGACTGGTCTGTAGTTGTTTGTGCAGGATGGGTCGAGAGAAGTTTTCTTTAGTAATGGAGTAATGATAGAGTATTTGAAGGAGGAGGGAAAGATACCAGGAGAGAGAGAGATTGAAGATTTTGGTTAGGTGAGTGGTGACCACCGGAGAGAGAGACTGGAGTTGGTGTGAGGGGATGGAGTCAGCAGTGCATGTGGTGGGACGAGAGGAAGAGAGGAGCCTGGAGACTTCTTCTGTGACTGGGTCAAAAGTGGAGAGTGAGCCAGAGGAATTGTGGGGAGAGATAGGGGTAACAGCGGTTTGATGTTGGGAGTTGATTTCCTGATGGATGTTTTCTATTTTCTCTGTGAAGTAATAAGCCAGATCATCAGCACAGAGGTCAGTGATAGGGCCCTGCACTTTAGGACTGAGGATAGAGTGAAAGGTGTCAAAGAGGTTTTTTGGATTGTTGGATAGTGACATCAGGGTGGTGGAAGTCGGTCTGTTTGGCAAGGTGAAGGGCAGAGTTGTAAGTTCTCTGCATAAATTTATAGTGAATGAAGTTTTCTGGAGGGCGGGTTTTCCTCCATAGACGTTCTGCACTCCTAGAGTATCACTGGAGGAATCAAGTTTGTGATGTGAGCCAGGGCTGTTTCACTCTGTGGTTGGAGGTTCTGAGGGTGAGGGGCGCTACTTGGTCCAGGGAGCTTCTGAGAGAGTTTAAGTGATTGACTGCCAGATCAGGACAGGAGAATGAGGAGATTGGGGACAGTGATGAGTGTAGAGAGTCTGTGAATGTATGAGGGTTAATGGCCTGTAGATTTCTGAATGTGTGATAGGTCGGACTGTGCTGGGGTGGCTGAGGGTTTGTGAGCGTGAAGGAGAGAATGTTGTGGTCAGAGAGGGGGAGAGGTGAATTATCTAAGGAAGAGGTTGAGTAGAGCCGGACAAAGATCAGGTCAAGGGTGTTACCATCCTTGCGTGTCTCTGAAGTTGAGAGCTGTGAGAAGCCAAGAGATGTGGTTAGAGATAGGAGCTGGGATGCAGATGGGGAGATGGGGCTATTTATGGGGATGTTGAAGTCTCCCAGAATAAGGGTTGGTAATTCTGAGGACATGAAATGCTGCAGCCACGTGGAGAACTTGTTGAGGAACTGGGTGGCTGACCCTGGGGGGCAGTATACCACCGCTACTCTGAGGGGGAGGGGATAATGAGCCTACTTGTGTGGACCTCAAAAGAAGATAATGAGAGTGATGGGGCTGGGGGGATGACCTGGAAACTACATTGTGGGGACAGGAGTAAGCCAACTCCACCATCATGTGTGTTCCCAGGTCTCGGATAATGAGAGAAATATAAGCCGCCATAACAAATAGCTGCAGCGGACACTGTGTCTGAATCCTGAATTGTGTGGTTGTAGAAGGGATGACGTTGGTGGAGGGATGGTACCAGGATTTGGTGAGATATCATCTGACAGGAGCAGCAGTCAAAAGAGAAAAGGCAAATAGTTTTTGTAATTGTGACTTTGTTTGTGATGCAAAACCCTGGAATATGATGGTCTGAGATTATTCAGTACATTGAAGAGAGTATGGGAGCTCAATAAAGTAGAGGGAAGGAGAGAGGGGCTTATGTGGATGAGTGGTGATGGAAGGCAGATGGGGCGGTAAAGGTGAATTTCAAAGGCAAATAGTAAAATAGACATTGAAGTAAAGGACATGGTATGAAAAAAAAAAATGTAAGAGAGTGGCTTACCTGACTCCTGCAATGACTAACTGACATTAAGTAACTGCAAGCCACTTAGCATGCAATGCCATGAAGTAACTGCAAGCCACTTAGCATTCATTGCCACTTAGCATGAGATGCCACACGTGCAAACCCCCACACAAGTACCCCTTAAGAATGAACTAAATCATCATCATCAAAGGTGAGGGAGATTGTGGGAAGTCACATGGTATTAGCTAATTAGAAGCTGATCCTCACAGTAGGGGATACATAAATGATGAAAGGCCACAGATCAGATATTAGGCAAAGCTTGCACCACATTATCACACCTCCAACAAGATAACATTTACAATGTGGGAAATAGTCATATACTGGTGAGTAAAGAACATAATGCATACAGATGACATAGGAGAGTTTACAATAAATGCAGATGCAGATTTACATGAGTCTATATGAGTTAGGCTAATATTGCAATGGAGGTGATTGCAGCAAGCACAGGTAGATTTAACATGCAGTGTTACAATGAGATTGGAAGCCTAGTTTTGCAAATGCAGATGACAGCAAGCAGTGTTGGAATATTACCTGTATGAAGAGAAGAGAGGATGAATATTAATCAACTGCCATGAAGTAACTGCAAGCCACTTAATATTCAATGTCACTTTGCATGAGATGCCACACGTGCAAAACCCCCACACGTGTACCCCTTAAACTCCTTAAAGTAATGGTAGAACAAAATACAGAAATGGCAGAATTAGGTTTCGGAAGATTAGTAGAGATAGGAAACACGAGAAGTTCAGTTTTTGACAAATTCAGTTTAAGGTAGAGAGAGGACATGATGTTAGAGGCAGCAGACAATCACTGGTATTTTGTAGTAATGATGTCAGGAGACATCTTAGGAGACGATGTGTATAATTGGATATCGTCAGCATAGAGATGGTACTGAAAACCAAATCTACTGATGGTTTGTCCAATGGGGGCAATGTATAGAGAGAAGAGAAGGGGACCTAGGACTAAACCTTGAAGAACCCCAACTGTGAGGTGAAGAGGAGAAGACCTATTATCTATCTGCCACCACAACTGTCTGCTCCACCTAATTTCTGGCCTCAGCAGCCATATGTCAATTATGTGTGAAATACTGCCACACATGACTAGAGCACATATTACTACAACATACTGACCAAATAATAATACATACAAGGGACAAATTGCACCCCACCATTACTAGACCACATATTACCACTACACTACATACTAATCAAATTACCACATATAAGATACAAATTGTAACTGCCCCGCGGTCCAGCGCCTCCGCCCTGCACCCTGTCCGTCCCTCTTCCCGTGCAGTTACCCTTCCTTCCCGGTTCCGGGGTCGGGGTTCCAGGTTGCAGCCCATCCGCAGGCGACCCGGGGCTCCGGGGTGCTCCATCGCACACCTGCTGCTCAGACCGTCGCTCCCTGACTGCTGCCCCGCTCTGCTTCCCCTCGGTGTGTTCACTAGGGGGCGGGGCCGCTCTCTCTGTTACCTTTATAGGGCCAGCTGGCCAATTAGTCCGCCCCGCCTCCCGGCCAATCCCTGTAGGGCAGCAGGTATATAAAGTGTGCACTTGCTTCTGGACCTTGCCGGGGCAACTTCATTCATCCCGAGGTTGCCGGTCCTGGTCCTGTTGTATGATGTTATTCTGCAGTGTTTAACACTCATCTGTTTGTTCTTGTTGCAGGTGCGCATTTACTCTTAGACCTTGCCGGTTCCCTTCATTCATCCCGAGGTTGCCAGTCCTGGTCCTGTTGTATGATGTTATTCTGCAGTGTTTAACACTCATCTGTTTGTTCTTGTTGCAGTGTCGCTGTTCTGCCTCCGGCAGCTCCGTGCTCTTTTGTGCCTCTCCTTGCTGTTCCGAGCTGCTCCGTGTCGCTCCGTGCCGCATTACTACCATTCCTTCGGACCGTCCTTGTGTGGTTGTCTCTGGTCTTCCCCCGGACCGGACTCCGTGGTGGTCGCAAGTCTCCGTGCTGTTTCCGTGCAGTTCCCCTGCCACTTATCCGGACCGTCCTGGTGTTGGTTCTCTAGCCTTCCTCCAGGCCAGCCTCCATAGTGTTCTTCATTTTACTACTTTTGTTGTTCTTTGGGTTTTTTGCATTCTGTGTTATTCCTCTGTTTTTCTTTACCGCCTGAGGGTCGGTTTAACACGGGTAATCCCGCTCACAGACCTTCCGGAGCTCCGTGCTGGGAGCAAATCCCTGTATAGGGGTCAAGGCCTTCCCGGGCGTCTCCGGAGGAAGGAACTGTGAGGGGGCCCTGTGGCCTTTCCCTAGGGGTAGACTCCTTGTATCAATAAAACCCTTTATGCAATATAGATTCTAGTCCGGTTCTCTCTCTCTAACCTGGTATCAGCATCCGCTCCGGCAGCGGTCCAGCGGGTCCACGTCTCGTTCGCCCTAGGGCGTGACAGATTTTGCCCCGGCCATGGACCCCGCTGACGCTAGGTTTGATGCCCAGAGAGAGCTTGCCGGCCTCCTCCAGAGTCATGACCAAATAGTGTCATTCATCCAGTCCTTGGAGGCCCGTTTAGGGTCTCTCCCTGCCTCTGACCCCTCTCTCTCCTCCCAGGTGTTTCGTCTCCACCAGGAATTGGACCACCAGAGGGAGATGCAGACCGGTTGCTGTCCTTCATGTCCTCCGTTGACGACCGACTCATCAGCTTACAGAGAACGACAGAGACCTCGGGTTCCGTCTCCGCCCCATCCTCCGGAGTCCCAGCTGGTGCTGTATCTTATCCACGGCTGTGCCAGCCTACCAGGTACTCCGGGGACCCTAAGGCTTGTCGGGGGTTTATTAACCAGTGCCAACTCCATTTCCGGTTGCTACCCCACCAATTCCTGACGGATGAGGCAAGGGTGGCGTTTCTGGCTTCTCACCTCGAAGGAGAGGCACTGGCATGGTTTAACCCCTTGCTTGAGAGAGAGGACCCCATTGTGTCGAACCTACAAGCCTTCCTGGATACATTCCGTAGGACCTTTGACGAGCCCGGACGGGTAGCCTCCGCCACAGAGGCCCTCTTCACCCTACAGCAAGGTAACCTGTCTGTTGGCCAGTACGCTATCCGGTTTCGTACCCTAGCCTCCGAGCTCCGCTGGACGGATGAGCCCTGATCGGTGTCTTCCGCCGGGGATTATCCAGTCGCATCAAGGACGAACTGGCTGTTCGGGATTTACCCAACTCCCTGGAGGAGCTCATCACCCTGGCTGTCCGGATCGATCGCCGCCTTCAAGAGCGGTCCAAGGAACGGACACTGGAGAGGACTCAGGAAAGGCGATCTCCCCGCCTGGCTCCCACATTCCAGCGACCCCTTCTTCCGGCCCCCTCAGCATCCCAATCGGGCCACGAGTCCATGGAGGTTGATCGCACCCGCTTGAGTACCCAGACGAGAGAGGAGAGGATTACCCGGGGCCTGTGCCTTTACTGCGGAGGATCCGGTCACTTCCGTCGGCAGTGCCCCAAGCGGCCGGAAAACTTCTCCGTCTAGGTCAGGTAAGAGAGGCCAACCTAGGCGAGGGCGATTCCTCTCAACCTCTTACAATATCTATCCAGGTGAAGGTCGGCAGTCTACGCCATTCGGAGATGGCCTATCTGGATTCCGGGTCGGCTGGTAACTTCGTACAGCAGGAGACGGCCCAGCGCTTTGGTATACCCATCCATCCTCTACAGCATCCACGCTCCATCACTTCCGTTGATGGAAGACCTCTACGGGATTCAGTAACAAGCATCACAGGTGAGGTGGAGATACAAGTGGGAGCTCTTCACACGGAGCGTCTCACTTTCTATGTTCTGCAGTCCCTTTCTCCCCCCTTCCTGTTGGGCTTGCCATGGCTTCGCGTACATGAACCCGTGCTGGATTGGCGAACCGGTGAAGTCTTGCGGTGGGGCCCGATTTGCCACAGTCAATGTCTTCGTCCCGTAAGCCCCGCTTGGACGCCTCTCTCTCCGGCAGCCTTGCCCGGTCTGCCGTCAGCCTACTGGTCCTATGCGGACGTCTTCGACAAGAAAGAAGCCGAGACGTTACCTCCTCATAGGCCGTACGACTGTCCCATCGATCTGGTCCCCGGGGTCTCGCTCCCCAAGGGGCGCATTTACCCGCTGAACCCGCCCGAGACCCAGGCCATGGCAGAGTATATTAAGGATAACCTAGCACGAGGATTCATTCAGAAATCTTCGTCACCCGCCGGGGCGGGTTTTTTCTTCGTAAAGAAGAAGGACGGGTCCCTCCGACCGTGTATCGATTACCGGGGACTCAATGCCATAACGGTGAAGAACAGGTACCCGCTGCCCCTGATTCCCGAGCTTTTCGACCGGCTGCGGGGATCTCGGATCTTCACCAAGCTGGATCTACGGGGGGCGTACAATCTCGTCCGGATTCGAGCAGGCGATGAATGGAAAACTGCCTTCAACACGCGTGATGGCCACTATGAGTATAAGGTAATGCCATTCGGCTTGAGCAATGCCCCTGCTGTATTTCAAGAATTCGTAAACGATGTCTTCCGGGATCTTCTCTATGTATGCGTCGTGGTCTACCTGGACGATATCCTGGTCTTTTCTCCCGATCTGCCCACTCACAGGCGAGATGTCCGGCGGGTCCTACGCCGATTGCGGGAGAACCGGCTGTATGCCAAATACGAGAAGTGTGTGTTCGAACAAACTGCCTTGCCCTTTTTAGGTTACATCGTCTCCGATACTGGACTCGAGATGGATCCAGAGAAGCTGTCCGCCGTCCTGAAGTGGCCTAGACCGGTGGGACTCAAGGCGATTCAACGGTTCCTGGGCTTCGCCAATTACTATCGGCAGTTTATTCCTCGGTTCTCGGATGTAGTTAAACCACTCACCACATTAACCCGGAGGGGGACGCCCGCCAAGGCTTGGACCCCTGAGGCCGAGTCCGCCTTTCTAACTCTCAAAAATGCGTTTTCTTCTGCTCCTGCTCTCCACAGGCCCATGGCGGATAAGCAGTTCTTCCTAGAAGTGGACGCATCCTCCTCGGGAGCAGGAGCCGTTCTCACCCAGAAGACCTCCACAGGACGCATGGTGACGTGCGGCTTTTTCTCCAAAGCTTTTACCTCCTGCGAACGGAATTACTCCATCGGGGACCGGGAGCTGCTTGCCATCAAAATGGCTCTGGAGGAATGGCGCTACCTCCTTGAGGGCGCAGTACACCCAGTGGTGATCTACACCGACCACAAGAACCTGGCATATCTGCAATCTGCTCAGAGACTCAACCCCCGGCAGGCACGATGGTCGCTGTTCTTTGCCCGTTTTGATTTTCGTCTTCATTTCCGCCCGGCAGACAAGAATATCAAGGCGGACGCCTTGTCTCGGTCCTTTCACTTCGAAGACCAGGAGGAGGAGCCACGCCCCATCATCAGTCCATCCAGTCTCGGTATAGTAGCTCCTCTCCAACTATCTCTTCCCCCGCCAGGTAAAACACTGGTAGCCGAGGTGGATCGAGGACACGTCCTGACCTGGGTCATTCTTCTAGAGTCGCAGGGCATGTGGGTATAACGAAGACCCTTCAGTTGATAGGACGGCACTATTGGTGGCCCCGGATGCGACAGGATGTCACGGACTTCGTTTCCGCCTGTTCCTCTTGTGCACGTAACAAGACGCCCAAGCGACTGCCCATCGGGCCTCTTCTACCTCTACCGGTACCCTCTGAGCCCTGGAGGCACATCGCCATGGACTTCGTCACCGACCTCCCGGTCTCCTCCGGTAACACAGTGGTATGGGTAGTCGTGGACAGGTTCTCCAAAATGGCTCACTTCATACCATTGCCCGGCCTTCCCTCTGCACCCCGGTTAGCGGAGCTGTTCTTCCTTCATATCCTTCGCCTTCATGGCTTGCCGTCCCATATCGTGTCCGACAGAGGCGTGCAGTTCGTATCCCGGTTCTGGCGGTCGCTCTGCAAGAAACTCGATGTCACATTGGATTTTTCGTCTGCTTATCATCCGCAATCCAATGGTCAGGTGGAACGAGTGAATCAGGTGCTCTCCGGCTACTTACGGCACTACATCAACATCCATCATGACGACTGGTCCTCCTTGCTTCCCTGGGCAGAGTTCTCTTATAACAACCATAGCGGTGAGTCTTCGCATAACTCTCCTTTCTTCATAGTCTACGGACACCATCCGAGGATACCGACACCCGTGGCCATCTCAACCCCAAATCCGGCAGCAGAACAGGTGGCTCGAGACTTCCCCCGGATCTGGACCGAGACGCGGTCTGCCCTGGAAAAGGCATCTAGGCGGATGAAAGATTATGCCGACAAACGACGTCTGGACGCCCCCCTGTTCCAGCCAGGGGATAAGATATGGCTTTCTTCCAAGTACGTCCGTCTCAAGGTGCCGTCCTACAAGCTGGGTCCTCATTACATTGGTCCCTTTGAAATCAGCCGGAGGATAAACGAGGTATGCTACCAGCTGAAATTGCCGCCTACTCTGCGTATCCATAATTCTTTCCACCGGTCTCTCCTCAAACCGCTAGTCCTCAACCGGTACTCTCAGGATTCGGGAGCGCGGCCCCCGCCGGTCTCGGTCTCGGACGTCTTCGAGGTCAGTGCCATCCTGGACGTGAAGAAGAGGGGCCGTACCACTTGGTACCTGGTTGACTGGAAAGGGTTCGGTCCTGAAGAACGGTCCTGGGAGCCGGAGGAGAACATCAATGCTCCTCGCCTCTTGCGCAGGTTTCATGCCAGCCTGGTTCCGGGGGGGCGTGGAGGGGGGAGTACTGTAACTGCCCCGCGGTCCAGCGCCTCCGCCCTGCACCCTGTCCGTCCCTCTTCCCGTGCAGTTACCCTTCCTTCCCGGTTCCGGGGTCGGGGTTCCAGGTTGCAGCCCATCCGCAGGCGACCCCGGGGCTCCGGGGTGCTCCATCGCACTCCTGCTGCTCAGACCGTCGCTCCCTGACTGCTGCCCCGCTCTGCTTCCCCTCGGTGTGTTCACTAGGGGGCGGGGCCGCTCTCTCTGTTACCTTTATAGGGCCAGCTGGCCAATTAGTCCGCCCCGCCTCCCGGCCAATCCCTGTAGGGCAGCAGGTATATAAAGTGTGCACTTGCTTCTGGACCTTGCCGGGGCAACTTCATTCATCCCGAGGTTGCCGGTCCTGGTCCTGTTGTATGATGTTATTCTGCAGTGTTTAACACTCATCTGTTTGTTCTTGTTGCAGGTGCGCATTTACTCTAAGACCTTGCCGGTTCCCTTCATTCATCCCGAGGTTGCCGGTCCTGGTCCTGTTGTATGATGTTATTCTGCAGTGTTTAACACTCATCTGTTTGTTCTTGTTGCAGTGTCGCTGTTCTGCCTCCGGGCAGCTCCGTGCTCTTTTGTGCCTCTCCTTGCTGTTCCGAGCTGCTCCGTGTCGCTCCGTGCCGCATTACTACCATTCCTTCGGACCGTCCTTGTGTGGTTGTCTCTGGTCTTCCCCCGGACCGGACTCCGTGGTGGTCGCAAGTCTCCGTGCTGTTTCCGTGCAGTTCCCCTTCCACTTATCCGGACCGTCCTGGTGTTGGTTCTCTAGCCTTCCTCCAGGCCAGCCTCCATAGTGTTCTTCATTTTACTACTTTTGTTGTTCTTTGGGTTTTTTGCATTCTGTGTTATTCCTCTGTTTTTCTTTACCGCCTGAGGGTCGGTTTAACACGGGTAATCCCGCTCACAGACCTTCCGGAGCTCCGTGCTGGGAGCAAATCCCTGTATAGGGGTCAAGGCCTTCCCGGGCGTCTCCGGAGGAAGGAACTGTGAGGGGGCCCTGTGGCCTTTCCCTAGGGGTAGACTCCTTGTATCAATAAAACCCTTTATGCAATATAGATTCTAGTCCGGTTCTCTCTCTCTAACCTGGTATCAGCATCCGCTCCGGCAGCGGTCCAGCGGGTCCACGTCTCGTTCGCCCCTAGGGCGTGACACAAATATTGCCACACTATGACTAGACCACATATTGCCACCACATAGTGAACGAATAGTATACCATAATTTGACCATAATCACACTGAAAGACCCCCAACAATGAAAAGGCAGGAAACCCCAATCCTACCTCCGGAAGCTGGAAACAAAGCTCCTCATCCAAAATCAGACCATCAGAGGAGGAGACCACCATGGAGGGGACCACCGACCCCACACAGACACATGTAGAGCAGAGATATGGATGAGATAAAGACCCTGCTCAGCGCACTGTGCAGGAAACTAATGTGACTGGATGGAACCAAGCACTTCTACAAAACAATCACAAATCCAGTGCATCCTACACAGCCATGCTCATTACAAGGTATATACACACAAGATATATAGAAAAATTACTTCACTTACAATCAGCAGCTGGAATAGCCAGGTTCTCAACACCTCGACCTTTGGATGTAAAACAAATGACCCTGATTTTATACAAAGACTGAAAAATATAGACATTCAGATCCTCCTGGAAACATGGACCAGAGCCGAAAACGAATCCCTGATGCCTAACGGATACAGGGAAATCTCTGTCCCTGCCCTGAAAAATAAAAACATCAAACAGGGCCAGAGCTCAGGAGGAATATTGATCTGGTATAAAGAGGAGCTCTACCAGTACATCAAACCGGTGAAGAGAGGAAAGAGCCACATATGGATCTGAATCAGCAACTCCACCCTCACCTCTCAGTCTGATGTCTACCTCTGCGCCACCTATATACCACCACCAGAGTCCCTCTACTTCAATCCAGACTGCTTCGAGATCTTACAAAAGAAGCCGCCCATTATCAGTCCCTGGGCAAAGTTTTTA